>VWZD01007185.1:211586-243032 GCA_013396695.1 Sakesphorus luctuosus | reverse complement strand
CACGCACACACACACGCACACACGCACACATGCACACACACACACAGGCACACACACAAACACACACACACACACACAAACACACACACACACGCACACATGCACACACACACACAGACACACACACACAGACATGCACACACACACGCACGCACGCGCGCACACACACACACACACACACGCACACAAACACACACACATGTGACACCCCCACCACACAGCCTGATGAAGCCTGTAGGATGCCAGGCACTGGGAAATGCCAAAGGAAGCACCCATAGCAGGTCTCAGCAGCCCAGGAGTGACCACTGCACTGGGCAAAAGCCACACGGCATGTCTTGTGCCTGTGACCTCTGCATAGGATTTTCTGGCATCAGCTTCCCTTGGGCTGCTGAAGACCTCAGTGGATAGTCATGTCACTTCCATTTCCACTATTTGTACTCTACTGTTAGTTATGAGAAGGATAAAAAAGATGGCCTTGGGCTCTGCCAAACTGTTCCTACTACTGATTAAAATGCAGGGAAAGCATCCTGTCTTCTCTTGCTCCCAATTCATAGTCTTGGTAACTGCTGGAGTGAACATCTCCTTAGGTCTAGTCATGGTCCAGTCAACATCCAGGCATGTGTCCACAACTCCCAAACTTCTTCACTTATTCCTGCTCTCTCCGATGAAGCTTCAGTGTTTGAAAACGTTGTTAATGAGCAAAGAAGATCTGAGCAAACCCTAAAGACACTTAGAGACTCAATCAACAGCCCACAACAAAATATTTATCCTGGAGGAGGTACATAAACATCACTTGGGTGTTTTCAATGACCAATTTAGGGCTTGGAATAGAAATGTTCTCAGCAGAACTTGCTTCTCACTAGCAATTAAATTCTGGTCTTTTAGCTGTCTTTGGGGTGTTTTATACAAGCTCTGCTCATTAGTTCCATCAGGAACAACAGAAAGAGAATGAAGGTTATTTTGAAACTAAAATGATCCTGCAAGGAAACAAACACACTGGTTCAAAACTTAATCTGGAGCTGATGGGTCATTGTCTCATCACAGTTAATATGTAATAGATCTGCAACAGAATATAAATCATACAAGTCCCCCCATGCAGTCTAGAAAGCACAATAATTACAAGGATTTTTTATATTCATCCACCTACTTACATTTGGATTTTAGAATAGTTTGTGAACTTCCTGCATTTTAATAATGAAACTGCCACATTCACTTTTGTGTCCTTCCATCATAAAAAAATATCAAAATATAGTTAAGACATGTTACAGATCAAATCCTAAAAAGCAGAAAATACCATTTAATTTTAAAAAGGGAGTTGAAAATAAAAAGCGGCTATTTGACATATTGCAACTCTATGAAGCTCTATAGTGTTACTCTTTTAACACTTCACAAAGGGAGGTAATGGAGAAATAATTAACTTCAAGTAGAATAATACTGATGTACTCACACTACTCCACATCACAGAGGAAAAGATGCATACAGAGAAAATACTCTCTAGTAGACTCAACAGACCTCTTATGGGAGCTCTCTTCCAAACTCCAGTTAAAGAACATAAACATGCTGCCAAGTCTGACAACTCAAATGCTACATGATTTGAAAAGCAGAATTGTTTTTGTCTTCTTGTTGAGCTTGAGAAGAGGTAAAAATAGAAGCTTTAAATTATGCATATAAATACATAATCATATCTGCAATTAATGTTTTTAATCCAGAACTCTAAGCACTGAGAAACTTGTATTAAAATAATTAAAGTTAACAATGGCAATCCCATTAGGTGGAAAAGTGATCTCCAGGGAGGGAGAAAGTGGAAAAGCAAAAAAAACAAAGGCAGGGAAACAAGCTGTAGTCCCCTGCAGGAAGGGGATAAATCCTGATTATTGCCTGTGATCCTTGGGATGTGCATCTACCTCATTCAGTAAACACACTGTCCCTGGGGCAGTGATGAGATGTCATGGCTTTCCTTACCAGTTAAAAGACTGGGAGTGACAGAGGGGCTGGTGCAGTGAGAAACATCCACCTCTGCCCCTCTGGGATGAGCAATTTACTAATGAAGAGCTTCATCTTCCACCACAGAACCATGGCAGAATCACTGAAACCTGTTTGGGGTAGAACTGTAAATAATCAAACACCACTGACTGTAACTCACTGACCCTCTAGGAGTGCCACTGGGGCTTTTCCTAATGCACGAATAAAGAGTAGCAGAGTCTTACAATGCCAAATGGATGAGCAGTAATCAGGAGAAAGGGATGTGTGTTGGCTGAAGGAGAATGGGAGAGCAGGGAATATCATCTTCAATATAACGCTGGGTACAGTAATATCCAGATAACATTACATCCTGAACATATAAGGGAACAAATAGAGACAGGCTGACAATTCTTTTGTTTTGTGACCTTTTCCAGATGTATCCTCACTGATGGCACTTTGTTTCTGACTGGAGCTAATCCTGCAAAGTCTGGTCTTCTGCTACTGCACAGCCCCAAAGAAATTCCTCCTTGCTTGACAACATCTCTTTCCTGGGGAGAGCAACCAACAGCAGCAGTTACAAAAGGCAGAGCCTTTCTTATTTCTCAGAAACCACAAAAATTTGTCTGCAAAGAAAAGCACAGCAAAGCAGTAGGCAGAAAGGCCAGACCACATGAAAACCATTTCTATTTGTCCTTCCTCCCACTGAGGGAGCACAGAGGGGAAGATGAACAACAGCTTTGGAATAAGAGTAGGAAAATATCCCCTTGGATTTGCTGCGGGAGTTTTGACCATTCTTAAAACTGATTGAAAAAGCAAGGAAGAAGGGTATGGGCTGGAGGGCAGCTCTCAGTGTGCCATGGTCCCTGCAGAAGCTGGATGTGGGTGACCACCCCCTTTGTCACATCTGCCCTCTCCTCCCGTGCCTCCAGGGTGGGTTACCCCAACACAGAGCTCTGTGCATTGTCAGGCTCTTTGCCTAGAAAGAAACAATGCCAGGCTTGTATGAAGTGTGCGCTAAATCGGAAGCATTAGAGATGGATTGTTAAACTCAGGGTGTTAAATGGGCAGCTGCTTCTTCTCTTTCCCTGTCAACAAACCCAGTGCAACACTTCAGCTGTGACTCCATGAGCGTGAGAGGGGCTGTCACTGGGGATGGTGATGGACAGGGCACCGTTCTCCCTGATCCTCATCTTCTGCCTGCCCTGTCTGTGACACATCACTGAGCAGCAGGGGTTTAAGCCTAATAAACATGTACTCCAGGTCCTTGGTCAGGTTGGTAGTGTGTGTGCTTCCTGGAGCAGTGCCAGACAACCTCTGCTACGTTAGGCCAAGGGGTGAGACTGATGGTGAAACCTGCAGAGTGACCACTGATATTTAGTCTGGGCTAAGGTCAGAGTGCATTTGCAGAAAAACAAGTCTTTTGAGAAATTTTAATGTGCTTGTCCACCACTACCTTCTCAAAGGTACCCTAAAAATCAAATTATTTTGCAAATTATACAGCTTTTAGAGCTTGGATGTGGCAGAGCCAAGCAGGCCAGAATACGGCTTGTCTTCTGCTCCAGCTGTGGCTTTGGGCAGGTCAAGAGGAACAGCAGCTCTCCAGAGCAGAATGCACAGAGAGCTGCAGCCATGGCTGTGGACACGAGCTGTGTGTGGAAAAATGAGGCAACATGATAAAAGTTGTATATCCTTTAGATATCCAAGTTACAGCTCCACCTGTGGAGGAGCCAGGAGAGAGGGGACTTGGGCACAGACGGTGTAGGATGGCTTCTCTCACTATCTTGTTTGTCACACAGGTGGTTCAGACAACAGAAAGAAACTTAATCCAAAGGAAAAGAAAATGTGTTGAATGTTCTGCACCAGTGCCTTGCTTGGCAAAATGTAGAAACCTCAAAAAATCCAGTTACATTTTGTCATAAAGCTGTAATTGGGAGTCAGTTAAGCGGGAACAGGTTAAATAGAGCCATGGCTCTGAAAAGGGGGCACAAGGGAGGAGGGAGAGAAGGGAAATGGAATTGATGAAAGCACCACCTCCACTTTGAAGCTGTTAATGATACCCAGCTGTTTTTCACCACTGAGAATATTACTTTCCTCCCTCTGAAAGTTAAGCTAATGCATTCTATTAAACAGGAAAGACTGAAGTGACTAATATCCACTCTTGTGCAGAGAGGTTTTGGCATGTTTTTTTATTCTCCTTCCTACTCCATCAAGACAGCAGCAGAGAAACCCATACTGAGTAGCTTTACACAATTAATGCAATTTGCGCACTGGCATTTCCATTAAAACCCTTTTGCCAAGATTTAATTATAAAAGTTGATGGTTTCCTTCTACATATTGAAATAAATTTTAATTAAAAGTTTTGTAGTGTTTTAAGTCCACTTCCTTTATACAATTTAATTGAGAAATTTGATGAACATGTGCAATTGCACTGTAATGGATTTTTAAGTTGGTTTTATTTTTTTCAAGAACCCTGGCAGGTGCCTTATGTCCCCCAGGCAAGGCTGACATGATGTGAATGGCTGAGTGGGACCTGACCATGGCTGCCATCCTGGATAAGGAGTTGCTCTTTGATCAAACTGTGTGTTCTGCCGTGACTGCCCTGAGCAAAAGCATCCCAGACTCCTGGTGTGACCCCAGGGGAATTACTCAGTCCTATTGCAAACACGGTGTTGTGCTATCTTTAAAGGACCAAAATTATTCCTCAAAGTCGTTGAAGCTCCCCTAGAAGTATCGCCTTGGGCTGCACATTGGGCACAAGTTTAGGGCCAGCTGCTGGTGCCACTGCTGAGATCCCAGGCACACAGGGGTAGGGAGGGCTTCCCCTGCCACTGAGGAGGAGGGGGGGTGGGAGGGGGGAAGGGGGCAGTTCCCGCTTTCTAGGGCATCCATCTCCTCCTGAACTGCTCCACAAGGTCAGATTTCAGACAATGCAAAGAGAGAGGGGCATTCATAGCCTCTGATCTCTGCCAGGGCACTGAAACCACATGGATTCAGCTTTTGTGCTCAGTGTTTTGGGGAAGCAAGGAGAATGCCACGTTGTTGGATGCAACAAGTAACAGAGGTGAGAATATTTTTCCTGCCTTGTGGCTGAAGGGAGTCACTGGAGCTGGTGTGTGTGGCTTGTCGTGCTACCATGTCGGGGGAAGTCTGATTTTGTTTCCCAGGGCTGCCTCTGTGCTCTCAAGGGACTTCCAGACACACTCACAGGGGTGATGAGATGAAGCCCAGGAGGCTTACTGGACTTGGTGGGTACAGAGCTAGGCTTAAATTTCCATGGAACTGTAGGCATAGCAAACAGGAGGATTACACTCACAGCTGACTAAGGTTAAGGGACTCTCCCCATTTCCATCTTTATTAGGATAAACAATGAGGTATTTTTTGAAAAGGAAATACAGCAGAATAATAAATAAGTAACTGAGTGACATTTCCCTCACAGTAATGGCCTAGCAAGAAATGGTTGGTCTTACTTTGAGCCATTTAAACACACAGGGTGTTCCCATATCAAAACAGACAGAGAATAAAGAGAATTAAAATGAAGGGAAGTAGGCAACTGAATGGGATCCAGAATGATGCCGGTTGTTCCCTGACTGATCCAGCCACAGGTTCCTGACAGAAGGGCATTGTTGTTTGCTCACCCACTGACAATGATGTTCAACACTCCTTCTGTATCTATGCAATGAGGAGCTACACAAGGACAAAGTGTCATCTCAGCAGGCATCCTAATGCCCAAAAAGATGGCTCAGGTTTAACTGGCAGCAAGAATCTGCTTGTGTATGTGATGCACGAGGGAAAGAGAGCGAGACTCATTGTGATGCCTGTGCAGGGCTTGTTTTCTGAAAAAAAAAAAAGGGCTTCTGTTTGTCAAACTGCCAAGTGAGTGCCTTTAATTATAAATGAATTGAGATTTCTTGAGAAATTAACACAGTCAACAAGTGTCTTTTTTGAAATTATAAACAGAGGGTACTTTTCAGCAAAGGGAATATGTGATTAAGAAAGCTCCTCTGGTCAGAAAATGCAATTTATACTTTAAAATCTTAATCAATCAAAAGCTTCAAATTTAAAGGAGTACTATAACTATATAGACACGTTTTGTTCTGTTTATGTTGCCGTTGTTTATAAACTGCACCATCATTAACCATTTTCACTCAAGTCTCTTGTGGCATTAACTAAATGCTGGCCTGGGTGTCACTAGCAAATGATGAAAATGTCACAGAAATAAACAAATGTATGCTTGTTGAAAATGAACATAATAACTTAATAAATGCATATGCAAATGAATGATGTGTATGAAATATGCCTTGCTAAATGATGAGGCCCATACAGAGGGCCAGGAATGTCTAATCACTCGACTGATTAAATAGGAGCCTCATTTTTACAGTCAGGGCCACATTTCCTTAACATCTGCTCTGGTAAGAAAATGACAGCAGTGACAGATTTATTTTTTGTTCTTTGATGAATTTCCACCATATGGATGCTACTAAAGATCAATCTAAGGACAAAGGGGTTTGTAGGAATCAATAGATCTTACCTGTGCACGTAACCAAATGAAGTGATTCTGTCACTTGGGGATCATTGTTTTGTAAACTCTTACCATTAATTCCTTTCTGATATGATTTGAAAGTTTGTCTTTTCTGAAGAAAGATTGCTTTTGAGGAGACTCTATTTGTTCTAATTTGTTTAAATTAGAAGCATTATGTAGCTTGCCCTGAAAAATGAGCTGTTGAAATTGCTTTGATAACAGTCTGGTTTAGTTAAAGCCCAAGTTGCCAAGGCGAGCTCTGCAAAAGACTTTCTTAATGCAGAGAAACAAGATAGCAGTAAAGCAATTTTACTGTGCTAATAAAGAGATTTTGGATCCATCAGTCCCACCTAAATGCCCATGAAGGCAGTGAAAGCACAGCATTGCCAGTGTCTGGTGTGTGCAGGCACTAAGTAATCAACAGCAAAAAGTGTCCTAATGGCCATGGGCTGCACAGCTCTGCTGGCAAAGGGTTACAGTGTGGCTTCAGCATGAAGCAGAAACAGAGAGGGAGTATTTGAATTTATAAAAATGCAAGTACACATTGCTTCACACACAATTTTTCATCTCCCCACACACTATTTTCCAGAAGCAGTACTCTGTTCTTGACGTGACATAAGCCAGACCCATCAAAACTCCTATAAGGTACTGTACCAAATCCCAACAAACATCCAATGTGTGGACTTCAGCAGAACTCTTATTTAGCTTATCCCTCTGCTTAGTGTTTCTTTTGGGCTGCAGCTACATGATTGTCTGTCAAGAGGGGGGATTAGTACTATGAAAGTGAATAAGGAGTATATGGTTTGAAAAATGCATCTTTAAAGTATGCCTGTCATCCAGCTGTGTGGTGACATGTGCTCCAAGACTGCCAGATACTACCTTGCTCAAGTAGCAGGGTAAGGGGACAGATGGAGAAATCCCAGCTCTTTGCTCCCATTCTGAAACAGCAATGCTTTAACTGACACCAAGTCTGGACTCAGACTGAGGGAGTAGATAACCAAACACCCCAAAATAAACAACTCTTTGCAGCTTTCTGAGCAGATAACTATAGAATGTTTGTGTTGTTTACAAGCCAGAGAAGAGAGTGAGAGAGAGCTACCTGGGAGGTGTTTGTGCAACAGTTGTAGTTCAGTGTAATTTCAAGCACCACAATTATCATATCCCATGTCTTATGCCCTACAAAACCTCTAACTTCAAAATAAAAGAGAAACAAAAGATGCATGGATCTTACTTACATCCATTTTGTCTACTGCTGAACATCAGTTACTTTCAATGTCTAGGCAGTGTCCAAGATGAATTGACAGATAGAAATTACCTAATTATACTTTAACCGATATGGACTACTAGGTCTGTATATAAGCTCGGTGCTGGAACTTCCTGACTTTTGGGTCAAAATTCATAACATTAACAATCTTAGAGGAATATCTGTAAACAAGAATTACCACATCAGGGGTTTTTTATTATTTTATTATGAAAGAGCTCGCTGTCTTTCCTCATATGTGTTTAGTACTGCATTTACTGCAAACTAGTTTGGCAGTAGTGACCTACAGTCTGTAGTGAGCTGCTCACATGCTGATGTTATCTGTATTTCTATTGTAAGGTAGTACAGCTGTGACTCATGTTTTGCATAAATATTAAAATTATGATTTCAACATTTTCATTTTGACAATACCATGCCAAATGCTGCTGTGATGAGTTTCATCAGATTTTGAAAAGCAAGTCAGAAGAACTGATTTGCTTTTTTAAATGAACCCACAATGAAATCTTCCAACAATTCCAGATGTTTAGAAATATTCTGTAAACCAGTGTCATCCTACTGTTATGACCTTTAACCATCCTGTTGCTTGTTATGTTGATCTACTATTATGTTACACCGTGCTGTGAACTGATAAAATTTGAGGTTTTTTTTTCCTACCTTTCCTAAGGGCTTACCTCACTTACTGAATAACAAAACCATACCTGCATATTCCAACATACAACGTAGCTCATTTGCACATCAATTGAGACTCAGTATTTCACACCCTCATGAATAAGCAAATAACCGATTTCAAGATTAGCAAACAAAATCTTTCAGCACTATTATGTTTCATTTAATTCACTTATTAATTATATGAATTGTGCTTAGCATTACTTAGCATTACTTAACATTTTGAAGTTTGACAAACCTCGCATTGTATGCACTCCTCTGTTGGTGTAATATGAGCAGACAAACAAAAAGACTGGTAACAGTCAAAGAAATAGTCTGAAATGTGTTGCTGGGTATGACAGTCCATGACAACTTGAGTTGGAAGGTTGTCAATGAGCTGAAATCCCAAGCAAGGCAAGGTGCAGTTTGTTGTTTTGTATTGTTTTGTTTTGCTTTGTTTTGTTTTGGTTTAAGATTTATAGTCACAGAACAGAGCCATCCTCTTGCACATGAAGTAGTTTGCACCTTGTTGAAGACTAGGGTCCAGATAAGATTGGTTTGTGTTGGTGACACAAACCCATTTGCTGGGGGAGAGTCTTAAAGGGACTTAATACATATCTTAAAGTTTCCCTGAGAAAAAAATAAAGTTTTCATATTGTATTTTGCTTCACACTGAAGACATGGCTCTTGCACATTCCAGATTCCCCCCTCCTCCCATTTTTCCTTAAAACAAAACCAAAAAAACCTGGAGAATATCTGATCCCTCCAAATATCTGATCCCTCCAGTATTTGTACTGTGAGATTTCTAAAAGCATTTTATCTTGTTAAAGCAGTTTCTTCTGCTGAAGAGTCAGTTCTTCAAAACTGTACAACTGAAGAATCAATTATCCCTGCAAAATCAAAGTTGACAAGCTGCAGTACCACATTCATTTCCAGAAAATGCTGTTCACAAAAGACCTAGAGATAGATTCTAGTTAAAAGCAGATAGAGATTGAAGTAGTTTACACATTTTTTCAAGTAACCTTACTTCATAACAAGGCAGCACTGGGCTTTAGTGTTTGAGGAAGAAAGCAATGTTAATACTGAAACATCATACAGAGGCAGACATTAGTATTTGTGTTTGCATCCTCTCAATTGTGAGCTGACTCCTGTTGTTGCTCAGGGAGAAACACAGAAGGGATTTCTGTGCTCACAAAAGCTGAAGGCAAACAGTCCATAAATCTGTATCAAACAATAAGCTCCACAGCAGGTTTTTAATAATGGGCTCACTTGCAAGATGACCTATGCAAGAAAGAGAGAGAGGACTGACACAGTCAGAAAACAAAAAAATCAGTAGCTGAAATGACATACTCAAAACTCCTGGAGCTGTTTATGAAGCAGCATAGGAAATGTGGGTGCTGCTGAGCATGCTGACTAACCCATCCTGTTACCAAAACAAACAATACAACTGCAATGGCTTTAGTGGTGGGAGGGAAAATGCTTGTTCTAGACAGTGATGGCCAGTGCCATTCTGTCTGCAAGATCTTTTCTGATTGCACAAGACCCAAGAACTGCGTTAGGTGATCAGGAAGTGAAAGCTGTTGGATCTTCAGTTCTCAGAGTGCTCCATCCCTGCAGAACTGAAAATGCAGGTGATCCTTCCAACTGAAGTGGATGTACTTTGAAGAATATTTAGAGAAGGAATCCCCAGACCTGCAGCCCACAGATTTAAAGAAAAAACCCCAAAACACTACAGACAAAGAGAAGTTACTTCCAAACCGATGTCTTTCTATTACAAAAATTTAAGGAACTCATATTTTTAGGTTTTCCTAATAGCAATTTAACTGTGGTCTCTTTTAAATCACATGATCCCATGCTTGCCTTTCAGGCTCCTTTGAACCATCTGATGGTATAGTTCCCTATGAAAAAATAAGGTATTGGACTAAAGCAATCATTCTATTTAAACTAACAGTGCAACTGCTTTAAAGATTGTCTCTCAGGACTAAACCAAGCAAGATAATCAGCCTGTACAATAGGGCTGATTCTTCCAAAGCAAATACATACATGGGGTAACAGTAATAACGCCAGTTAAATAATGTGGAAATACAACAGTGGGTGACAATTGGTTCATACAAAGTGAACTGCTTTTGTCCGAACTAAGATGGACTTTTCCCTGGCATTTATTCTGACCTGACTCAAGCCTGCAGCCCGCGCTGAAGACAAGCTGTGGCTGACCCAACCAGACCCCCAGACAGGTTAAGGCAGGAGGGCACCTCTGATTGCCTGGGCCAACAGAGCAGGGTCAGTGAGACCAGGGCCTTGTCCCATGGGGTTTTGAGTATTTTGGAGGATTCCACAAACTTTCTGAACAACCTCCTCCCTTGTGTGACTACCATCAGAGTAAACCATTGTTGTCTTCTGTTTGAATGGGATTTCCTGTATTGCCTTGTGCCCTTTGCCTCTTGTCCTGTCACTGGGCACCACTGAGAAGGGTCTGGCTCCATGGCCTTTAGTCTGTGGCAGTAGTTTGTATCTGAGGTCTCTCCAAGCTGTGTGCTCCCCAGTGTCTCAGCTTCTCCCACACGACAAAAGCTCCAACACTTTATCCAACTTTGTGGCCTGTCACAGGTATCCCTCTAGTATGCCTGTGTCTCTCTCACACTGGCAGTCCCAGAGCTGGATCTAGTACTCCAGATATCACAGAATCATAGAATGGTTTGGGCTGGAAGGGACCTTGAGGATGATCTAGATCCAACCCCTCCACCACGAGCAGGGACACCTTCTACTAGACCAGGCAGCTTACAGGCCCATCCAACCTGGCACTGAATACTTCCAGGGATGGGCATCCACAACTTCTCTGTGCAGCAGGTATGTCTGACCAGGGCTGAGTAGAGAGGAAGCATCACCTCCCTTGACCTGCTGGTGATGCTCTGCCTGATCCAGCTCAAGGTGCTCTTTGCCTTCTTTATTGCAATTGCTGCAAACTAAGGTCCAACATGGTGCCCCCCAGGACCTCCAGGACTTTTCTGGCAGAGCTGCTTCCCAGCAGGTTGGTCCCCAGCTTGTCCCAGTGCACAGGCTTGTTCCTCCCAGGGGCAGGACTTGGCACGTCCCTTTGCTGAGCTCTGTCAGGCTTCTCTCAGCCCATTTCTCCAGCCTGTCGAGATCCCTCAGGACAGCATTGGTCCATCTGGACAAATCATTCCAGCAGTGTTCCTGTGCCATGTCCCAGCTTTAAAGAGCTGCTACTTATTTGCCTGTCTTTATCTCCAAGACTGATGAGTACTACTTGCATAAATTCTGGTCAATTATAATAATTGAGAAAAAAAAATCACACTGTGCCCAGACTACAGCTCGTAATGGGACAGCATTGCAATACTTGATACAGATCCAGGGTTCTTTAGATGGAAAGATTATAGCTTGGATGCTGATATGGATATTAGGAAGCTTGTTTATACTGCAGAGAGTTCCAGTAATAGACTAGACATTGCATTAGCTTTTGCCAAACAAAAGTGATTTAAAAACTTCTGATACTAATTAATAAAATTCTAATCTCATAATATTTCAGCTTGATGAGTCAGGAAATTTGAGTATCCTCTGGTGCAGGACAGCTAAGGGCAAGGCTGCAATTTAGCCATGTGAAAGGAAGACACTGGAGTCTCAGAAGCCAAGGGAGAAGCCTGATATTGAGTAACAACAGGTTACCTAAGGTTGGTATGCTGATGTGAAGTGCCCTTTTGCTTCCAGAGTGCGTGTGTGTTGTTTCTGACTCACACAACTGATTTGGATTTAGGGAACTAAAGATGTGTACAGACTACAGATGAAGGCTATATCCCTGTATCATCATGGAGCACTTCACATGTAGAAGGCAGGTGGGAGGCACAAACAGAACAAATAACAATGCAGCGGGCACTCACCTTCAATGTACTCACCACATACACCCCCATGCTTCTTTCTTAACGTAACAGAAAGACCTTATGCCCCCAGCTAGTACCCCCAGCAATATTTTCTGTTTCATGAACATTCCTCTCTCTGGCTCATAACAGCTTTTGAATCTGTAGCAATCACCAGACTATGGTGTAAGACCAAAAAGCATTTGGTGTATTGGCCCCATTGCCCCTGTGGATCAAACCTGTTCTATGATCATGTTCCTTCCTGCTGTTTTACTTGTATTTTCCTGCTTTTTTCTGAACATGGAGGGACTTGAGAAAATGTGATTTCTAATCCAGTCCTTGAGACTGAATGTATCACTGAAGCAGAACAAGTACTGCATGTATTTGATCTGTACATCTGAGCAAGTTAAAGCACATGTCTGGGAGAGAGGCTGCTCTGCCAGCTCATCACAAAACATTAATGACAATGTATCTGAAAGACAATGAGCAAGAATAAAGCAACACCTTGTATCAATTAATTTATGGTACTTTAATACCAAGTTAATGCATTCCTCAATTAAGAATTTATAAACTTGTAATTTATAGAAAAAAAATAAATCACAGCTTCACAAAAAGCTAACTTGAACAATTTGCCCCCTCCCCGCCAACAGGCAGTTTACAATATATTTCAACTATGTTGGTAGAAAGTTAACAGTGGTGTGAAACTCTTAAAAAACATTTGCAACAGTAATTGAAAATAAAATAATGATTTTACTCAGTGAAAAATTAATAGGAATTATGTTTCCCGGTAAAAGGTAAGTCAGAAAAGCAGCAAAAAATCCCTCTCTAATTGTTATGTACGAGCTTCTCCCCTGCCTTGTATCTCATGGGCAAAGGCAACACGGCAGCATTAATCATTCCCAGGTTCAGCACTTCAGTGGTTTTGGCAAGACATCCTACTCAGGAGTCCAGTGCTTGAGGTGTGTGCTGCCCCTGCCTCCCGCTCTCCACAGGCTGCTGTTCCTCCTCTTCCTTGGGGTGCAGTGGGGGCAGCAATAGCTCAGAGGAAAAGTAAGGAGTATGAAAATTTTTCTATGGGATCATGTTCGTTTTCCACTCTTCACCTCTCCAATACAAACTGGAAACACCAGAAATTTTAGCTGTCACACCTGACATGTGAGTATGTACAAGAGAGGTGGGATTTGAATGATGTATTTTCACCTGGGCACAAAATCCCTCTTCTCTGCTGAAGTTATATATGCAACCACAGGATGAAAATGTTCCTTCTCTAACTTCTAAATTAAGTCACATTTTCAAAGGTCATTGCACTTGATAACAAAAAGGCAATTAATATGCAAATGATATTAAATATATTGTACAGACTTGAACTTCTGTGCAATCCATTGCTTCAGACACATACATTTAACATCTTTTTAAAAACTAAGCCTATAATCATGGTTTAACAAAGAAAAACAACCTTTGTTAAAACCAAAAATATTTAAGAACAAATGTACACAAAAAACCGCTCCCTTTAACTCCTAGTGCATTTAAACACATCTTTGAAATTCTCCATGTTGTTCCCACATTCAACCTTGCTACCATTCCATACCCATCTAATGGCACTATACAAGAAGACCTTTTCTCTGACCTAACCAATAAGGCTGGCATTTGGGATGCTGTTGGTGCAGAGAGGAAAGCTGAAGATAAGATTATTGCCTCACTCCTTTACATGTGGAAAATAAGAGGTTTCAAAGTGGATGTGACTCATTTGTCACAGATGAATTCCAGTGGCCCATTTCAGGTGCCAAGCACTTACTCTTCCAAGCTAGCTTGTCCCAGCATATTTTGTGACAACTTCCTGTTAAAACAACAGACATGGAAACTGAAAGACAGACTGTGGTCCCTGAGACATCCTAAATGATTTCAAGAACTAAAGCACTGATATTCAGCTTGGAGTGGACCCTCTTTAAGGAAAATTAAGTTAGTTTCAACTTTCAAAGGTTTAACAAATAGTCACTAAAATATCCTTAAGCAGGACGACACAATATTTGCAGTGTTGGTCAAGAAGAGTGTGTTGTACAGAGTAGGTTTAACAGTTATCAGTTGCTGAGGACCAAGCAGCTGTGCTGTCAGTATCATGCTGAGTCAAACTTGTCTTTCCAAACTAGGTGAGGATGAAACATGGTCTTTACCCCCATCTCTTTAAAGGTACAACTACATGACTTGGTGTCTTAAATACTTATAGTGGTCAAATTGCCAGGAGCCAAACCGAACTTTTTAACTTTGTAATTGAACATTTCAACAATACTCTGTGGGCCATATCAGCAAAATATTCATTGCCAAAGCAGTGGCAACATGTGCTACTGGTAATCCATTTTAGGCTAGTGTTTCAAAGGTTTGTACCATTGAAGGTGTTTCAGACCAGTGGCCACTACAACAAAACACCTTTGGCAACCATAGACATGAAAATTCACAGCAGCTGGAGGACTTGTAAGATGTTTATAAAGTTCTACAGTGCAACATTAACTTTCTGCAGTGTGTTGCATAAAACACCAAACCCCTGAAAAGGACAGCTAAACATCTGCCATCACTACCTCACAGATTGAAGGATTTTGTTGTATCACTTTCTCAAACAAAGCTTGGGCTGTGAAATTTTATAGGATGATGTGAGATAGTCCACGCAAAGGTCTCCAGTGCAGTTGGAGTTGATGGGGAAGGGAACAGAGTAATGAAGGGCTGAAGACTGAATTTTCAGTGCACCACTGGAAGGTTACTCAGGGACTGGTGACAGATGGATTCATGAATAAATTGAACCACACAAGTAGCATAATCACATTGATGGTAGAACCTCTTCTGACAACAAAACAAACCGCAACAAAAAATCAGCTGCATCCATCAAGTCCATTAAGTAGCCTCATTTACCTTAAATAAGAAAAAGCATGCATTAGAAACACAAAGTTTACTCAAAAACATTAACAATACTTTATAACACAGCTAACCTATAAGAGGAATTCAGTAAAACCAACTTTTGTTTTCAATTACTGCAATTATAAATTAGATGTGTCTTGTGACACTGGAAAAGCCAGCTCTTATGTGTGTGGGATGTGAACACAGTCAGAGAGCAGAGACCACAAGGTTAAGATGGGTAAATTTTTAACAAGTAGAAGAATTAAAGGAAGGTAATCTATGCTTATTTTCATTCTGAAGCTAATCTAAGCTTATTTTCCTCTGATTTTGAGCTCTGCTTCCAGAAATATGGGAAATATTACTGCAACTATCTTGCAGAACTGCATAGTAATCCCTAAATGTAAATTAGTGTGCAATTTGGCAGTAACTATCACAACACAAGAAAATAAAAACAGAATCTTAAAAATACCCCCACAGGGTACTTAGGCAGGAAGGATATAGTATTACTATCAGCACTGACATCTCATTCTGTGAAAATAAAGTCAGAGAACTTTATACCTCAGATGTCACATAAGGTCCCATATACAGCCAATCCCCACTATACCTCACTTGGGAGATCCTATTTAAGCACACAAAGGCATTTATTTAAACTTGAGTCTAATAAAATATAGCATCATTTTATTTAATTCTACCCCTCCTCACCAAAAAAGAAGTACAGCTACAAAATACATTGAAATCTCTCAGGTGTTCACTTTCAAAACTAGTGTGAAAAACTTGAACAAATCTTAGCATAAGGACTCCAGTTGCTACACACAGCTTGCTTCAATAGTGAAATAAAACAAAAGAACTGCCCTTTCTCCACTGTGAGAGGAGATCGATGATGATAAAATAAGGTACAAGTAATTGACCTGATTTTGATGGAATTATGAAATGATATCATGAAATACAGTATTGTTCTTCAAATTCATTCACCAGGTGCCACATGAAAAGGCAGCTTAGCAGTTCTGTAAATGGGGTTTTGCCACGTTAGTGTTCTCTATTCTGGCACAGCAGATTTTTCCATCGTGTTTCAGTAGCTGTAAAATCATGGCCCTGCCTTGGAGAGACATGTTCAACAACAGCACTGTTGCCATGTGCTGTTTCAGCACATGAGGGATGAATCCAGTCCTCACTAAACTCAGTACTCAAACCTGCTAAATTGATGACTGTGTTTGAGCTCCAGTATTTCATTAGAAGATAAAACACAACAAATTAATTAAATGGAGTTTCTGTACTGAATTAGAAGGAAAGTTTGGTTAACAAGTTCTGGATTTTAAAAGCAAAAAAATGTTTGCCAAAGTTTCTAAGGGGGAAGCATCCCTGCTCCAATCAGCAGCACAAGTTCTGTGTATCTATAGATATACACTTGCACACTGCTGGGCAAAACTACAACCTGTTCATATTATCACTGTTGTTATTTCTTTTGAGACATCATAATTTCTAAAACAAATACGAGCAGGAAATTTCTTGCAACTTTTCTTGTCCCCAAGCTCACAATAAACCTATATATTAATATATAAAGTAATTATACTGGCATATATAGCAACTATATATACATAGCAACAGCAATCATATCAATAGTCACTGTTATGTGAAAAGAAGCCACAGTGAGCTGAGCTGAGTATGTTTCCCACTTGTGGGTCACAAAGGCACAGACAAGCTTAAGGAAGAGAGAAAAAGAAATCTTTTCGTATGAGCTCCAGCAGTGCAAGTGTAGATATTTATATGCAGGTTAGTGATAAGTTGTTTTTAAAAAGCAATAAATGCAGAATTTAAGTTGCTTATCCTCCCACTTATCATTGATTTTTTATTATTTTAAGTATCCTCCATGTGGTGAAGAAGCTGACATGGAATTTATATTCAAGCTGCTTTGTTCAGCTTGTTAAAAATTTACCCACTTTTCACAGCTGGTTTTATTTTATTCTTACTAATAAAGATTTTTAGATTTTTCTCATTCACAGATACATTCCAGAGTTAGTAAATCAATGTGAATCCATTTGTTCATGTTGATTTTTGCCTAGCATTTGTTTAGTTTGATTTCAGTTCTCCTACAAGCTCCAACAGTCTATTTCATGCAAGGAAAAATATAGCTGAGTAGTTAATTTAAACTGAATGAGTAGAAACAAAATACATCATAGGAGCATGCTAGAGTCCTCAATTGTCTGTTTAATTAACACCCCCTGCCTGTCCCACCAAAACCAAAACAAAGAAAGGAAAGTAAACAACCACCCCCAAACAGCTTACTAAGCAACAACAATGCCTATACTGTAAAATATTTTGGGGACTGAAAATCTGAAGCAACAAAGAACAAACGACATCACCATATAAACTTCTTTTTCTTACCATAATAATATCTTAATGAAATGTGTTACTTCTGGAATAACTAACACTGTCATCCATATTAATAATTTTCTTTTAAAATAAATAATTTATTAATAGGTTGGAGATGCATCTTCATTGCATATGCACACAGTCCCTTCACCAGCTTTGCAGATAAGACATTTAGGGTCTCCTCTACACAAAATTATTTCACTTATCCATCAAGAGCAAAGTAAAAAAAGAATGTTTTATAGATTTAGTAGATGAAGATTTTGAACAATACAATAGTCCCAAGGGGACCAGAAAAATCAAAGGGGTACATGAAGCCTTTTGGGAACAGAAGAAAAAGTCTTCATTTCATTTGAACAGGCTCCTCAAAATAATTAGAAACTTTGTAAGAAGAAATAGAGGATAAAGGATGGAACCTTATCCTAACAGCAGTGCACACTGTAGTGCAGGCAATGCAAAACTCTGCTAGGCTGCTCCAACCTATATCCCTTTCATAAACTGTGTGCAATCTGCACAGATACAAAGGAAGGGGAGAGTTCCAGGTTTCATGTGCTTCTAACAACTACAAATTTCATGGCACATGAGGATGAAATCGAGATGGCCTTCACTTGGCTCCCTTAGGTACATTATGTCTGATCCACACTCTCAAACTCTCGTGTGCATGGACAACAAAAAGCATCAGTCACTTTTGCTGGAAAAAACCCAGATGGAATAAAAAAGAAAAAACAAAACCCAACACTTAAACTAGTGCAGATAGCTTTTAAAGTGATCTAGTGCAAATAATAACTAACCTGAGGCGAACTTTGCTCCGATTAAGATTATCATGCTACTCATAATAAAAATACCCAAAGGCAGACTACAGAAGATACTATTTTCACCTGATGTCATCCAGGGGAGGGTGTTTCCAGTCAAGCAAATCAAAAGAGAAATATATATATAAATTGCAATATATGCGTTAAAGATCATATGAACAGAAAAAAAAACCAAATGTAGTGACTAAAAAAATTATGCGAAAGCCCCACGATAATTCACAACAGGCTCTCAGTGTAAGAGTTCAAATCTAAATTCTACTGTCAGAACTATCTAGGTTGAGCCTATTTCTAATACTCTTCAATCTTAAGTATCCCTAGCAGGCAGATGACAAAGTTTCAAAGCAAGAACTAAGGAAAATAACATTTCCCCCCCAGGTGTTAAACCATATAATCACTGAGGTAAGTTTTGATAAACATGTCTCTTTTCACATGAAATGGAGAGATCTAGGTTTACTTTCTGCAAGGCAACTTTTTTTATTCTTCAAAATAAAATAAATTATATAAGCATCAGAATACTAAATCATAATGGACAATACTGAAGTGAATCGTGTTACTCATGCTAAATTACCTGCTTCCCTTCCCAATAGCCTTGGCAGAGTTGTTTGTAAAACATGGTGCTAAGTAAAATATTTAAACCACAACATAGGATGGCAAAAGGAACATTTTAGCTTTTAAGAATAAAGAGACTTCATACAGCTTGAGAGCTCCAACTGTGGATTTTGGAAAGTGGAGTGAGCTTACATTTTGAGGATTCTTTACTTAATACTTTTCATTCTAATAGCTTTTCCAACAATAGGGAAATGAAATTAAGAAAAAGCCCATTAATGATGTGTTATAGGACGATTCAGGACTAAAAACTTATCCTGAAATAGTGTTCAAATATAAATTCAAATTGTAGATCACAGAAGATTGCAGCTTTAATTTAATTCAAACCTGACAAACGAGAAAGGCCTCTACTTCAAAAGAAAGACCTTGTTGAGTCCCTCAAAAGTGATTTTATATTCCATGTGTGTGAACAACAGGTGTATGTAATTCTTTACTTTATGATAACTTCCTGCTCTTAGCCCTTGTAGATCAAACAAATTTTGATGTGGATATCAATCCCTCTATACTATACAGCAGATAACAAAGGCAAGATACAGCAAGAAAAGTCACAGGATAGAACTCCTTTGGAACCTGAGGTTATAGTATAAGAAAGTTTACAAAATCCCTGCACTATCTTAGAATTGTGCTTTATCTCTTCTTCTAGGTAAGATTTTTTTCTTTTTCTCTGTTTTTAGAGCCCTCCAAGATATTACTTGTGCCCTCTTTTCAAGAGGAAAACCTAACTATCTACTTTCCTGCTTTGTTCACACAGTGGTTTTAAGTAATGATCTTTAAATCACTGTAATAGTCCAGAGACGGTATGAACAGAAAAGGCTAACTGGCTAATTAACAATGTTTGACCTGCATTAATTTTTGGTTTACCATTTGCAGGAGCTTCAGATGTCTCCCAGCCCATAGATTTCACTACAGCTTTCTTCCACCTGGCGTACCGATATTCACTTTCTGAAATTGAGAAACCAGCAAACAGAAAAACCCTCAATGCAAAGGAATATAACTACAAGTATTTAAGAACCAAACACTACAATATTAGTTTTCCACTCTTTAGCACAATATTGTTTGTTTGCACAGAGAAAATATTATAAAATGTTTTTTTGATTTAAAAACATACCACCCCAAGCCCAAGATTATGTACAGTAAGAAGAAATTAAATCAATTTTCTGCATGTTTACCAATAAGAAGGTTTACAAACAGGACAAAATGAAGCAATTGATATTCATGTAAAAACACTTCAATGCTGAAAATGCTGTCTTTAAGTAGGGATTGTAGAAGTCATTATAATCAAATTGTAAGACAAAATTATGTACCAAAAATTAAGAAATAATAGACAAGACAAAAAACCCTATTTTTCTTGCACAGGGATTAATTACGTCCAGTACATACTTTCTATCTCTACAAGCACTTATGAACTGATGAAAAAGATAGTTAGCTAAAATCCATTAATTAATGTAGGCTTTTAAAAGCCAAAAGAAGAGTCTTCCCAAAACAGCCAGTCTGTCCTTTTTACATCTGTGAAAACTCAAATGCACAGGAGCTTAGAAACCTCTTTCACATGAAAAACTTTTCAAGATCTCTTTGACTTTACTTGCTATGAATCCAAAGCTACTGACTGCAATGCCCAAGCTGCTTTGAAAGAGAAGACAGAAAAGAACCCCAACACATTCCCCCATGGAGCCATGTTGTGGCAACCATCCCTATTTTGTGGACAAAATAGCAAGTGAAACACACACACTTGTCTCTAAGGCAAATGCTACCAAGTTGATCTTCAACATTTGTGAGGATATTCATAGGATATTCATTTTGTATCAGTATATGAGACTGTAAAAGGAAAAAGCCTGATTTGTTGGTCAAAAAATAAGTTTGCAACTTAGATAACATGAAAGGGTTTTACCCTCTGGGTTGATCTGTGGTTCAAATCGTTCACATGTCACTGCTGTAAAATCTCCAGGATTCAGACTCCAAACTCCAACTCCTTCTGCAGCTCCTGCTGCCATAGCAGCTCCTAAAGCTGTTGTTTCAGGCATTGATGGCTTTACTGAAATTAACCACAGAGAAGACCATGATGATTTTAATGAAAGTCACCTCGATGACGTCAGAACTAAAGATTCACGCATCTATGCAGTTACAACAACAAAGCAAGACATCCAATGTGCTCTCAACAGCCATTACAAACCAATGCTGTTTTCAGCCTTAAAAAGAAAACAGGAGTTGCAATTTCATCTTACCTACTGGAATACAAAGAATGTCTGATTGGAGTTGCATGAGGATTTTGTTATTGGTCATTCCTCCATCTACTTGTAACTGTGTTAGTGGTATCCCATAGTCCTCGTTCATGGCATCTAAAATCTTAAGTAAGAGTAATACACATTACAATTTAAATGCAGAGAAATCTGTGATACCCTCTGAGTGTAAAATACTGATACTTCAGCATCTGCTGAAGAGCATTAAGTAGATCATTTTCCTCTCCTATATATTAAAGAGCAAAACAGAGGTAGTGACAATAAAGTTTTGTTTAATGCACAGCACATGCTTTCTATTCATTACAAAAATGCTGGTGTAGGAGGTCTTTCTCTGATGCTCTCTCTGCAGCCCATATGCTGCTTATGTGCCCTGAGAAGAATTTTTAAGAAAAGCTGATGACAACTACAACATTTATCAAAGATAACAAAGGAGGAAGCAATAGTAAATGGAGTCCTTTAGCTGATTACAGTTTGTCTAGATACTTTCTCTAATCTGATGCATTAAAGAATTGAAAGATTAAAGCATTGAACTGACAATCTGGAAGATATTTCAGTAGGAACTGAGGAACATTGAACTGTTTTGAAAGTGCAGCCTCTCAAAATACTTTGAGTTAGTTGTTGAACACTGAGAATTTTACATTAAACGAGATATACAGCAAAAATAAACCGTTAGCATAATTTTTCTTAAAAATGTTTCCTTCTTTTGAGCATAGCAGACAGTTGAAAAAGGGATAATTAACTAAGGATGGAGTATTTAATTCACTGATACTTATCAATATGGTTTTTAGAGGGTTTCCTAAAAACATAAGGTTTGCCTCAAACCTTAGCTACTGGTAACACCACGGCATGACCCTACAAGCCCCATTAAATACAGAATAGTGGGTTTTCTAGGGTTTTGTAAAAGCAGTCAGTTAAATGACTCACATGCACTGTGTAAAGTTAGTGCATAATTTTTGCTGACCAGTTAGGCATTACAAAGTGCAGAATGATTATCTCTTTGTAATTTTTCAATTTATGTGAACAAAAAAGAGGTGTATTTTTCTCAGCTTTAAATGACAAAGCAACACAGACCACAAAAAAGACCAAAACTACAATGCGTTCTGCCCTGTTCTGTACCTCACAAAGTACCCAGTTATACAATCCTTACTGGGAAAAGTCAATGTGCTATTTAAAAAAGGACAAAAAAATTGTAGGCTTGCAAGGTAGTAAAATCTAGATAGAGATGAACTGTCCAGTATTCTCCCAATCCCCAGAAAGTAAGTCATCAAAGTCCCTTACCAGAAAATCTTTAAAGGAGCTAGAGGAACTGCCACAGGATAAATAAAGGTTAAAAATTACAATGCAAGAGTAAAGTCAGTTTTCATGGTGACAGGATCTGTCCATGGGCCTGCACTGTTCAATGCATTTTAGAAATAATCTAGAAAACAGACTTCATAGCACAGCAGCAAAGTTTGTTGTCAGTGCTACACTGGTACTGCTCTCCACCACTTATTTCTTTCACATACACCATTTTACATTTGTTTTAAGTCGATATTGTCTGCCTTTTTTACCATCCAGAACTTCAGCACTGTTGCTGTCTCTGGTTTTGTTTTCCCTGTTGTGTCACTGTTGTATCACTGTTTATCACATGTTGGATCATTATGCATCCAGTAAAGATTGAAAAAAATGAAAATAATGCCATAAACCAGGAAAATGAAGGAAAGCACATCATGATCATGCTGCTGCTATCTCTATTGTACTGAGGTTGGATGAAGAGCAAGGTATCCAAATATGCAACTTTTGTTAATGACAGCATTGTACCCCTTAGAAGTGAAAAATTGCTTACTTGTCTAGAAGAAAAAACATAACCAGTGTCATCTGCCTGCATAAGGAAGGAGCTTTTTGGGCAATAAGGTGCTCAGAAGGACCAAATATCACAATAAAACAGGCAAGAAGTCCAATGGATGTGAATTTCAGAGTTTTCCTGGGGCCTTCCATTTTAACTGGAATTGAAAGAACTTTGTTTTTGACAAGACAGAGTTAACAATGTATCTTTGGAAAATGTACATATATTTTATCTCTGTCTATAGCACTCAATCTGTTTATTTTAGTGTGTCCAGAGGCCTGATCAGGCATTCCTGTCACTGTGATAAAAGCACATTGACTAAAGCATAGGGGAGTACTAGATCTGCTCAAACACTGAACTTCACCATCAATCAGTATGAGAGCTTTATTCCCCTCTCTCCTACTCCCAGCCACATGCCCTGTCTCACATTCTGACATTTGCTGCACTCCTCTGCAAGGCAGCTGAGGTCATTAATCCAGCAGGAAAATAGACCAGCAAAAAGAGGGATAATTTTCTGCTGGAAAGTTCATTGAGCTGTCACATGAGAGGGAATGGATGGGAGGATGGACACAGAAAGAGAAGCAGACAACAAACCAGAGTGTCAGTTCAGTTCCCTGTAACTTTACCCTGACTTCTAGTACAAGAATTAGAATGCCACTTCCAATCTGCTTTACAACCTTCTGAGGAGTCAGAGGCTGTCTGCATAGCTTTAAAAACAGAAGATTGGGTGAAATTTCTGTCTTTTTCCACCAGTACTTTATTCTGTCACTACAGAAACAGCACGCTGCTTTCCTCATCTTGCACAGATTGAGCTGGGTGCTATTTTGAAATTCAGTATGTTTAAACAACACCAGTTTAAATCATGCAATCAAATTAAGGTTTGACTGTTATCCTGTGAGGTGTAGGGATTTTGTCTTCTCCTGTATTTGCACAGAACACAGGGACTGCAAACACAGGGAGGAGCGGATGGTGATATAAAGATTCCAGTGCTCATACTGATATCAATCCCTTTGATTTAGTTGGGAGATTAATTTCCTCTGTGAGAATTTTGGTTTGCTGTTGCAGAATTCCAGGTAAGGCAGTGAAGGATGTAATGGGCAGGAAGGGAATCCAGATTTCCCTTAGCATGTTTGCTGCTGTCTCGCTTTAACTCATGTTTGTTCTTGTGTACCAGAACCAACATAAGCCATCTCTGTCACAGCAGACAATGCAAAGTGTCGTCTCCTACATGAATGAAACTTTGTAGTTATGGCACTGGCCTTGTCATTTTAATATTTCTGTGTTCTGCCTCAAAATATTCACAAAATAGTTTAGGTTATTTTAAGTGCTGATAAAAAGCAGCATTACAACTCCAAAATAATGTACCACTCAATTTTAGATAAATCCACAGCAATAATTTTTCAACATCAGTAACAAGCAAAGACAAGAATAGCATTCAAGTAACATGAAGTATATAATTAATCTTCATTAAATCTTTTAAATCCATTTTTGCCTGAAGAGCTATAGTTCCTCTTATCGTACTAATTTACAATGAATTTAGGACTCAATTTGCCTTTACCTCTCGTGTTTGAAAGCAGACAGCTTCTAGTGCAGCAAAGGCGATGTGGTTTTTATTTGTAAACTGAGTAAGGCCACAGATAATACTGTTAAGGAGACAAAAAAACCCCAAAGTTAGGACACACTTCTTTACCAAACATACACAGTTACTTCAGACCTAGGTCTACTAATTCAAAGCTCAATCAGTTCCATTGTATGAGGGCTACCTTTCAATATTAAAAAGCTTGTGTTTATTCCATCTAAACTCTCTCATTTTCCTTACAAAGGTGCTTTCAGGGTCCATTCAATACAGTTGCCATAAAATACTTTGACTTTGCCAGTCTGCATGCAGAGAGATGTATATTCACCCATACACACCCACACAAATTCTAATCTGCCTTTAATAATACAAAGTATCACTAATGCAATGCTCTAATGCTCCTATGGAAAAGCACAGCTGGGTCAGTACTGTGCTCTAAGTGCTTGAAATTGTTTTCAGATCTTTCTGATCGTTCATTGCTTCTGAACCTTCGAAGGAATTTCTGAATATGGTAATTATGCTAAATCTAACCATGAGTAAGCTGAATTCTGTCAATGTACTCTGAACTGCAGAGCAAATAAGCATCCTTTTATTCTATTTCAACAACTGAGGGTCAGCAGGAGTGCTGAGGAATGCTGCTATATTTGGTGCTGGGTACATGCAAGTTCAAAGATATTAAAGGACATTTTCAGTTGTTACCATTCCACAGATCAGCTTTTAACAGTCAAAAAGTTAAGGACTGTGATCTGAAAAACTGTAAAAACATTAATCTCAAAGATTCTTCTTTTTCCTTACATACAAGAACCATCTAAATTCTAAAGATGAAACTACTTGAAACCTTGGGAAATACGTGTCATTTAAGACTTCTTTTCTCACTTTAGGGAAGTTATTTTATATATAAATTTGTTCTGCTTCTGCGATTCCCATGGCATGTTGTGATTCCAGCAACAGTAGGCAAGCTCAAAATAGCAGAAAAGACAAATGAAAGGCTATTGTTTGAACTATTACCAGCTTGCTGAGTCTGGACTACCAGGAAAGGGACTGGAAAAAAGGAGTAGAAAAGAGTTTTCAACAGACTGGAAAGAAAGCTGGATATAAGGAAAAGCAGGAAAAGGGAGAAGGAATTAAGTAGCCTGAAACTGAACTCAAAACCACCAACCAGCACTAAATCCTTCCCTTCCTACTTTTGTTGCCTGATAGCTCACAGGAACACAGACCTCCTCTTTTACTTTAGTGAGATGAAACTTTTTCAGAACCAGAAATTGCTTTCCCTGCCCTGATCCCCTCGGGTTCTTTTTTCCAGAGGGGAACAAGAAGGACAGAGGAGGATGAGTAGCTGAGCTAGCTAATCCTTTCTTTTCTCCCAGTAGCAGCTGATGTTTTGAACAGGTTAAATACAAAACACAAACACAGTAGTTGCTTGAAAATACCACAGAGAATGATGTACCCAGACACATTTAAAAAGGAATAAAAAGAACAATTTCCCATGCATGGAAGGTTGAGTGTGACAGTCTTTGTAAAATGATTAAAACCCTCTGCAAATGCAGTGTTCAGTCCTTACCCCCTTGCACTGGGTTCCCAGTATGGTGCATACAGTCCTGAAAATGCTGGCACGAAGTAGCAGCCATAAGAAGTCCCCACCTCTGCAGCCAGTTGTTCTAGTGCACACACACAAACAGGCTTCACTTAGCTTTTCACAAGTGTGGCAACACTTAAAGATGACGCTTAAAAGTGTTATTATTTAAATTGGAAAAATATTCTGAATATATTAGGTAGGTACAAAAATAATCAAGCCATGTACACAAATAAAAAATACAACTAATGCTGGCACTCTCCTCCTCGTTAATTAGTTTTCCATATGAATGGAAGATGGGGCATAGGGAGATGCGGGAAATGAAAAATCAAATCTGAAATCCAAAATCATGTACTCAATATGCTGACCTAGATTCTGTGAGGTTTTCAGAGGTTATCCTGCAGGTAAAAAATGCAACCTTCAAAACAGTCCAAAAGGTCCCACTTTACTTACATTTAAGTCAAGGCAAGCAAATGAAACTGCATCAAAACCAGAGGGAGTTAAGAACTAAATTCCCATTAACTCCAAATGGATTTAGGGTTCCAAATTCTCAGCTTACAGATATAATCACAAGGCCACCTACAAGGAAATCTGAAGTTTCTTAATATCTGAGTAATAACTGGATATATGAACACAATACTAAAATATTTCCAATTTAAAAAATTATATTAAGACATCAAGAATTGCAAAGGAAATAATAATATGCAGCTCCTTCCTAGAACAAGAAAGGAATCCTTTTTTTCCTGCTTTTGTAAAATTCTTGTTTGCATTGGTCAGAGAAGCTGAGCACTAGATAGAAAAAGTAGAAAAACTTCTTCAAGAAGTCTTTCTAAAATGGTACTTTCATATGGACTCCACTTAAAAAAGGAGTGAAGGGGGAGAAGGAAGGATTTCAGGGAAATGAAGAGATGATGGAGTCCCACATGACTTTAACAAAACTGACAAGGCTGAATTTCTTGAAACTCAAACCTTCCAAAGGTCTGGTCAAACTTGTGAAGAGGTATTGCAGTGTCTCAACAAATGACTCGTTCACGTGACAATAGTTTATACTCTGCTGTATGATCTGCAAAGCTTTCTCTCAGAAAAACAGACTGATATTTTAAGGTTTTGCTTAATCTTTGAAGTTTTACATAACATTTTAATTCTTTTTCCACCTTCGAATATCAAATTATTAAAAATATATAAGGCATCTCTTTTTAATCTTAAATTTCACTAAATCAGTTACTTTCAAACTTTTGCCCTTGCATGCTTCTGACAATTTTTCCTATTCCAATGTTTGATATATTCTTAGTTTTTACACACCACCCACCTTGTTTCAGTTCAGCCCAAGTAGAAAACATCAGCTATGCAACTGCTAAAGGATTACTGTATTCTTGGGCAAAAAAGATTACTCTCCTCCACAACTCCTTTAAGAGGCAACTTTGCAAACTGAGGTCCCTAACTCAATGGATATGAAGCCTTCTAATCAATCATTGCACATGTAGGGCCTCAGGTTCCCATGATTATGACAAGAATATGTAGGTTTAGCATCAAATATGAACTGGTTTCTGTAACACAGACATAAATGCTCTTGACTCTGGAAAATTCAACCCTGTATGAACTGCTAGGGAAACAGATTGCAATAGAACAAATTTTCCAAGGTTGTATTGATAGGCTCTATGAAATACATGTATCAATAACAGTGGGTTCATGGATATGAAGTGAACTGTTTAAACACAGCAAAATACACGCATGTTCCAGGTTTCTTTAGTTCAGTATTTTGAGCTTTCATTTACCAAGAGAGACATCATGACACTGGAAAAGTTGAAAAACTGAGCAGTTCCAAATTGTGAATACTCACCAACTTCCTGTGAAGACTGAGCAATACCCAGATTGTCTCTCAGCCAACGAACAACAGCACCAGCTATTGCAACAGATCCCTGAAGTAAATAAAATCACTGCGTTAGGAGACAACAACTGGTAGCTTTGTCTTCTTTTTTAAACGACTGGAGAGAAGGGGGAGCTGTGGCCTCCAACTGCAGGCTTACAGTTACAGCTTGAAGCACTCCCAGGAATGCTCACAACTAAACCTCAAGTTTCTTGCCATCCATAGACTGCCATGTGAAAAGGGCAGCCTCTTACACAGGCTCCACGCATAAAAGGTGCATGTTGTGTGCTTTTTTCCATGCAGGGAAGTTACAATGACATTTTCTAAGCAGTCTTCTTGTCTTTCTAATTTATGTCTTCTCCGGAATATACAGGTCTGAGGTCCAGGAGCCTCAGACTTCTTTTCCTGATAAATTAAAATTTTTATGCTTTGATTTAAAGACACCAGACTGATTATATCTAGTCTAAATACAAATGCCCAGAAACACAGAAAATTTAGGCACTGGTGCACCTGCCAGCAAAATTGCTCTGAATTTTTGAATTTGGCCCTGAATGGCTGCATCATATCACAGACAAATGGTATGGCCACCATCTCACTCCAAAGTTCAAATGGACTTTTCTACAAGACAATCTCAATTCTACTAGAATAAGCTTCAAGTAAAACAGAAGCAGCATTGTATTTTCATCCACAGCCATTGCTAGAAGAGGCAGGGGGGTTTTCTAAGCAGCTGGCTACTACTGTTACAAGGCACTGATTAAAAAGAAAAGGCTGAATCCATACTTTTTGTCTTCCTGGGAAGTGTCTTAACCAGCAGATTGTAGATGATTCTAGCATGGATATAGGATAAAGGACACTGAACATCTTCTGCTGAAGCCATATTTTCAGACAGTATCATTAAAGACTTGGAGAGGAAGAAGCAAAGCACACATGCATGTTTCAGCATGCAGAAATACAAATCACTCTCAAGACAGTTCCAGTTCTTCATTGAAGAATATTGCTTAAAAATAAACCAAACCTCTCACACCCCAACACAAAACAAAAATCTAAAAGCTTGACAGAACATGGCAAATGCGAGATCTACTTTCCTTGGAGAAGAAAATGAAGACAGCCTCCCACATCCTAGTAAAGTACTGTAAGTCACATGCTATTCTCCCAGTGAAAAAAATCTTGTGTGTTGTCTTTGTTTCACATAGAAAACACATGCTGTCTATCAAAGCTCAATATCAGCAGAGAATTTGGTATACGTGTTTTGAGAATAATTATTAGACTATAATAATTAGCACAGTTAAGCAGCACAGGTGGAAGAAATCAATTTGGCTGATCCCAACAGAGCTTTGGTGCCAAACAGCTGCTCAGCTGATCTGTGGCTGAGAAGCAGAGCTTTAGAAGTTTAAGTAAAAGTAAAATTTTCTACAGAATTTGGATGCCCTCAGACTTGTGTGGAGAACTGAGGAACTATATTCTGTAAGTAGGCATCTAAATCTAAGTACGTAAACCCCCTAAATTGTTAGAGGATTTTTGTCCTGGAAATTTGATTCAGATTTTTAAAAGTTAGAAGGAAAATCTATAAGAATTAAATAAAAACCATTTAGCTATGACTCCTATTATGAGGGGATAACTGAAACACTACTCCCCCCTTCTATTTAAAACCAAATTTAGTATAAAAATCTTTGTTTTATTTTTGTATAACATTTATAAAAGATTTGAGAGACTGAGTAACAGAAAAAATGCTTTTGCCATCTTATCCTGAAAATATAAATGATGCAATGAAGAAATATTTTTATTAGATTACATGCTGTAGATTGAAGATAGGGATAAATGAAACCACACATAACCCTTGAGGCACACAAGCTGTAACACAGAGCTATTTTCATTTCCATGCAGCTGAGGATAACAAAAGAATACCAGATAACAGAAGTAAACAAGAACATGTATCACTACAAAAAGGAAGAAACTACTGAACTTACCTCTAGTGCATAACAAACAGGTTTGTCTCTGCCCAGTTTGTAAGCTATTGTGGTTAGAAGACCATGCTCAGAAAACACAGACTAAATGAGGAAATGTGAAAGAAAAGGTAAAGCATGAACAGACGCAGAAAATATTTAAATAAAAACATTCAAATTCTAATAAACAAGAGACCAAATCTTCAAATGAAATATGGAAAGTTTAAACAAAGTACATTTTCAGTCACACTAAAACCCTCAGACCACTGGTGCTAATACTTGTTTCCACAAGCTGCCACAGATCTTTGCAGAGCAAAGAATTGGGGGTCTTTAGAAGGACACGTAAATGAGAAGGAAGCCAAAGCGTCAAGTTATTTATTTAACTCCAACTACAAAGAAATAATGAGAGAAAATGAAGGGAAGAAATAAAATAGTCAAGAGAAGGAAAAAGACTGTGGTTACATAACATAACCCTGTCTGGATGACATTAAGAAATATGTACAAGGAAAGAGCCAGAAACTTGCTGCAAGAAGTTCTGTTTGGAAACTTAAGGAGCTGGGGAATGGAGTATTACTGAAACACCTTCAACAAACTTACTTTCTACTCTTTTACATTTCAGTTTGTGTTTTTCCTTATGTCTGGCAATATAATTGCTGTTACTAAGTCTACCAAAGGCTAACATACACTTGTATTCAAAAACTTAAACAAAGATTGTAAACAAAAAAGGGAACAAAAAGGCAACTGACCTTCTGACCTGTATTGCACAGCAAGAAACAACCTGTTCCGTACCTGGCAAGAAAGCAAAGTAAAGTTAGACCCAGGATGTTTAAAGGACAACTGTTACTGTAATTCATCAATCCATGAGTCCCCTGTGGAGAATCCAGACACCACATTTTGACCCTTGAAGGTTATTTTACCATTAACTGATGATAAAACCATCCTCAAAAAGCTGATTTAAATGCAGCCTGAAGCTGAAAAATCTAGTCACATTCCTCTTTCTCTCTGGCTATTTCTTGTATAACACTTGATCAAGGAGCAGAGGCTGAAAACTAAGTGTGAACTCCTCTTTGCTGGCAGTGTTTACCTACTTCAATTTCAGCTGATTATGAAGCTACTTTATAAAATAAATATTTCACAATATTAAAGGGGAAATTTTAAGAAACATTGTTCCTGTCACAAAGAAGAGGGTTTTCTTTAAACATTTTCCATCCCAAAACTTCTAAAACCAGCATGTTTTTCATTTGAAGACCACATCACATCACATATATGTGTGCATACACATATGTATGAGGACACAGTTTAATAAAAGGAGTACAAAATACTACAATCCATTCTAACTTACTTTGAGAAATTATGTGTTCCTAATCTTTTTAACCCCACGAAGTTAATAGTTTAAAACAGTACTGAGATAGTCTTCAGTTATATTTGGAGAGAAAAAGAAGCAATAACAGAAATAAGTTAAACCCCCTAACTTTTACCCTTTAGTTTAGAGCTG
>VWZD01007185.1:93910-193847 GCA_013396695.1 Sakesphorus luctuosus | reverse complement strand
GAGGGGGCGCGCGAGGGGGTGTGTCACGTGACGCGCGGGGCGCGTCACGCACCACCGCCCACCCCCGCCTTCCCCCCGGCGCCCCCTCAGCTGAGGGAAGGGCGGCGGCGCTGAGGGGTCTCCCCTGCGGGGCGGGGTCGGTCTGGCGAGTCCTGCGGGACCGGCTCCGCACACCCGGCCCGGGTCACCTGTGCCCTGAGGCGCCGTTCCCCGAAGCGAAACCTGTTTCGCTCGTAATCAGGGAGAGCGGGAACAATCCCCTCTCTGAGGCGCGATCCCGCCCGGGACACGGCAAGCCGGGCTGTCTGCTGGAAACCTCGTGTTTAGGGCCAATACTGCTGGGGGGCTGTGCAAAACTGAGTGACCGTGGCGCTGGACGCGAAATGTTATTTATGTATGTGATACACCCCCGAAGCGGCTTTTCATCTTCCGAAGCTCTGCTCTGCGTCACGCAGAAATATGCATTGAATTTAAAAAATGGAATAGCGATCTCCCTTCCTGACTACCTTCTGGTAACTCGTGCTTCGGGAAAAACCTCTGGTGTTGCAAGACCCGCGATGGGATTGCAAAAGGCAGAAAGGCTGAGCACACAGAAAGCTGCCAGTGGTGCACCGTGCCAGTAAATCAGCCCCCACAGACACCAGTAAATGAGCACCCCCAGACACCGGTAACAGCTCCCACAGATACCGGTAAATCAGCCCCCACAGACACCAGTAACAGCTCCCACAGACACCAGTAACAGCCCCCCTAGACACCAGTAACAGCTCCCACAGACACCAGTAACAGCTCCCACAGACACCAGTGAATGAGCCCCCACAGACACCAGTGAATGAGCCCCCACAGACATCAGTGACAGCTCCCACAGACACCAGTGAATGAGCCCCCACAGACACCAGTAAATGAGCCCCCACAGGCACCAGTGACAGCCCCCACAGACAACAGTAAATGAGCCTCCACAGACACCACTAAACAGATTTGCCTGCACTGTAATCCCCATCACTGTTGGGTGTCCAAACTCGGGGTGTTTTGCCACTGTTGTTCCCTGATAAGCAAAATCTGGTTGATGCCACTTGGGAATCCTTTGTGTGACATCTTACCCAGCTCTTGTGATGTTCCCTTGTTTTGTTTGATAGGGTTTCAGCTGGCACTTAGAAGCCTTGGCTGGGCAGTGAACAGCACTAACCACTAATGTGTGATAGCAGGGGATTTCATTGCAGCCCAAAATTACAAAATCTGAAATGAGGCAAATACATTTTAGTGGTAAGATCCTCGTTTTCCAGACTGAGAGTAATGAAACACTGGAACCACTTACTAAATATTATGAAGGATTTTCTATTATTCTCAAATGTTATAGCCAATTTTTTCTTAGAATTTAGCTACAGTTCAGAGATCAATTTGCTCAGAAATATGCTACAACCCTTAGAGAAGGATCCATAGCAGTTTGTACTGGAAGATTATAGTGATCCTGCCTGAGAGCCCTCCTTTACTTCCCTCACTTGTCACTGTGTATGCTACAAGCTACTCTCAAGCCAGTGGCAACACCTGCAGTTCACTAGGAAAGCTCATGCAAGGCTAGCATATCCATGTCGATTAGCAACTCAAGGAGTGAACCCCAACAGATCTTACGTAAAATATGAATTTATTAGTATAATTCCTAGGAAAAGTGGGGGGTTTATGTGATGTCGTTTGTCTCTTTTAAAAACTGCAGTATTGTGTTCTGAGTGTATTTTAACTCAAGACAAGATTTTCAGCAAAGTCTGATGTCTCTCAGAATCCCAAAAGGGAGGAAGCAATGTGACTGATATTTATGCAAAACATGAAATACCACTGCACCTATGTACAACTTATAAGGATCACTGAGTTACAGAGATTTTCTAGAAGGTACAGATCTACCACTTCCTTATGTATTCTTTAGCAATGCCTGTGTATGTTCATAGACCAGGAACAGGAGGGCTGGCAGCAATAACCTCTGATATTCCTTTAACCCACATAAGACATGCAAGCAGGACAGATAAAAAGGGGAAATGATTCAGTCCAAAACTAGAAAATACAGAGTCAGGAAGAACAGGTTATTCTTCCCAGGTCACTCAACAGTGTGATCTCCCTTCTTCTACATTCCTATTGAGTGTTTGACTAGAACATTTTTTTCCTGTGGTATTTATTATACAACACATGAGCCTTACTGTTTGCAGAGTACGGATAGTGGGCACTGTCCCAGGGAAGCTGCCTGTAGGGGAAGGAAGGGTGGGGCTGTGGCTGTACCTTTACAGTAAGATGGTGTGAGGCCACACTCGGCTGAGACAGTTTTAAAGGAATTAGCTTCCTTTAAAGGAAGGAGTGTGAATAATTTGCGTGGACTAATTTCTTCTGCTTCTGGCTCAGATCTCACTGAGGCAAGTCTACACAATGCAGCTTTAAGTTGTTAACTGTTCCATTCTCCTGCTGAAGAATGTATTAAATGGGGGGAAGGGTGGGGGGCAAGGAAAGAAAAATAAAGCTCAAATGCTAATCCGGAGGCTTGTATATATTATTCATGACATAAGGAGAGATTTTAGAACTTAGATATACTTACTATGACAATTTTCAGCCTGGCAGAAGTAATGGGGACTCCTATTGATTTTGGAGAACTTAATCATAAGAAAGTTGAATTCGTTTCCCCAAAATGTTACATTTATTAAGATGTTACTTGTTTTCAACCACCCACACATTGTGGATTTCTGCAAATGGTGTACTTGCAGGTTTTTGACCTCTTGTACTGAACTCAAATGGAAAGTTTTTCCACCTGTGAATACAGCCCCACTGGTTTATTTTTTTTTTAATATTTTAAAGATAGTGAACACATTTGAAACACATTCACTAAGGGCATAAATATTTGCAGTGTGTTTTTCACACAGCATAATTTAGTTCCTAAAAAACTAGTTTCAACAGCACATAAACCCAGTTGTTTGCTTTTGGTTTGAGTTTTTCAGTTCCGATTTCATTTTTTTCTCTGTAATCTCAACAGAATGAAGGAAAGTTGGCAAGTACGTTCTGCTCTTTCTGGCTGATTCTTCTTTATTGACCTCAGGTCAAGGATAGAACGTGACTGTGTCAGGCTACTCCAAGCATGTGATACAGTGTGAATTAAGCAATGGATGCTGGAGATCCATGTCTTTTCCTTCTGCCTCTTAGTCACAGAGAGGCCTCAGCCATCAAATCCTGCTCTTCCTCACAGGTGTCTGATCTTTGTGTTCCCTCAGGAAGAGTGGAAGGCAAATATTTGGAACTAGCCTGGAACAGGTGTAGTTGTACAGTGTACAGTGCATCAGGGGAACAAGTCACGCTGTCACATGCACCCTTTTGCCTGCTGGGAATTTGGATGGTATGTGCGAGGGTGCATATGCTGGCACATGTGGGTAAAATCCATCTCTCTGGCTCAGCACCAACAGGTCATGACCTTGCCTGCCAGTGCCCTCACATTTATATAGATTGTCTGCAGCACCATATACAGGGAACTTTTTCATAGATCCAGAGGAGGGCAGGGAGATTTGTTTTGGAAGGTGTCCACAGGCAGTACTCTCTTACCATTTGGCAGGAACAGTTTTATTGTGAAGCCATGACTGCAGTGATGCAATGAATGTCTCTCAGGATGTGTTTTACTTCTGACCTGGTATTAGACAATAGCTTTCCCTGAATGACACTTTATATTTAGAATGACACTCACACTGTTCAAACCCTGAGAAATCATTGTTGCAGTTGTTGTCTTTCTCATGGGCAAAAATAAAATTTAGATAAAAAAGAGTCACATTTTGAAGACAACTAATACTAAGTCATTTGAAAAGCAGTTATTAAGCCAGTAAGTCTTTACATGAGTCATAGAATCACAGAATGGCTTGGGTTGGAAGGGACATCAAAGATCATCTTGTTCTAATCTCCCTGCCATGGGCAGGAACACCTTTCACTAGACCAGGTTGCTCAAAGCCCTATTATTCAAATCAAAATGGGGAAGTCAGAAAAAAAGCCCCCAAAATTTCATATAGATAAAAGTAAATGTTCTTTGGCCTTAAAATGAATAATTCAGAGAAATATAAATATTTATCAGTGGTACAGTAGATAGTGTTTCAAAATCCTAAACTCTAAGATATTTGGTCTTCTAGCTTGCATAAAAAATTATGACAACTGACTGCAAAATTTACTCCTGAAACTTTATTTTGCATTCAAGAAGGATTTGGTCTATGCTGTCATGCACATGATGTCGTTCTTTGGGTGTCCTGTGCAGGACCAGGACTTTGACTCAATGCTCCTAATGGATCCCTTCCAGCTCAGTGTATTCTATGATTCGGTGATTGAAGAGAAACATTAAAACTGAGTTAGTTTTCTACTGTTTCATAACAGCTGTATTTTGCTAGCTTCTTCTTTTTTTTTTTTTTTATTATCAAGTGTGGAGTTAACATAATTCATGTGGAACAAGCTGTTGATAGGGCCAGTTCTTATAGACTCATTCTCTTCTTTACTTTAGCCTTCGAGTTAGGAGAGGCAATGCAACTGCTGCTCATACAGGGCATCTTTACGTATCTTCTTTTTTTTTTTTCACTGAATAGAGGGTATTTCTGAAAATAATCTTAAATGAAATTGCTACTTGTGATAGTAAGAGTAAAAAAAAATGTGAATTACTCTAAATTCTGATATTTGACACTTTTGACTCTAAATCCTAGCTTAGGATTGAAAATTTAGTGATATGCATTTTAGGCCGGGTTTCATACGCACTGTAGATATTAAAACCAAGAATCAGCAGTGGAATTGCATGAAAACTGTGCGACTGTTGCTACACTGGGTTTAAAATAATTCTATAATCCTTCACTGTGCTCTTACATAATGCAGAAGAACTAAAACAAAGGAGGAGAAAATAAAGTTTCAAGTGAGAGGTGCCATGTGTCCACAGAGAGTACAGAAGGATAGTGTTTATTAAAACATATCATCAAAAATATAATCTATCTGCAGAAATATCTTTAATTATATTAAGGAAAGTACATACTTAGTAAAGAAGATATTTCCCATCTTTTCAGTTTTCTGTTTCAGTTTGTTATTGCATGCTGAATTACTGTGCAACATCCTCAGAAAGGGCATTGAGAATTCAGTGCTGATTATTATATAGTGCTCTCGCCATTTACTCTAGGTAATTAAATGCCTCCAGGATGTGTACTTTGTCTATGAACTTCAAAGTTTTTTGATGTATTATCTCTAAAAAAGCTCTTGTGAAAGTGTAATGCCTCTGGCATTTTTTTTTAGATATGGAGTAAGGCTCAGAGCAGCTAAAGTACAGGCCAAGGGTCACGTAGCAAGTCATTAGCAGAGCAGAGGTAAAGCACAGCTTTCTCTCAGGTCCAAAGGCACTGCTTTCTCCAGCCACTGCCTTCCTCAGGAATCAGTAACTGCACTCCTGTTGCCCTCAGAGAGCATAGGACTGAATAAACTGATGATAAATGACAGAGGCAGGATTCCACAGGGTGAGTGGATCTAGCGTCACATAGGTCCTAAAAGATGATGTTTTTACCACTATTGTCCCAGTCCTGGCCATGAAGAGTTTCTGCTTATTGTGCAATGGATCTGGTTTTTATTGGATCCTTTCTTGAGTCATCTGAGCTCATTAATATGGCAGAAAACATACCCAGACAAAATAAAAGCGGATTGTTCTCTGCCAAGAAGCTGAATTGACTCACTTGCTGTAATGAGTGCCAGAGGTGGTGCAAAAGCAGAGCTTTCCACAGCAAGGAGCATGGGAAAGGTTAAGAATAAGTAGGAGATGGTGTGGAGGAGACTAGGAACAGCATGAAATATTTAGCAGCTGCAGCCTCTCAGATTGTCTCTGTTGCTCACAGACCTTCAACCTCCATATCATCAAATCTAATGTTAGGTATCTGTTGGGAAATTCTGGAGATGTTAATGGACATTATTACCATGAAGACTTGACTATACTATCTCTTTTAGAGAATAACATTAAAACACTGCTATGTTTAACTTTAAAACATTTTCAATTTTACATCACAAAACTAATGTACCTTTCATAAAACTGATGGGAGAGTTCAGCTACACTGATGTCTTCTGGAAACTCCTTATGCTCCGGTTATATCATAAGGCAAAATGATGTCGGTTACCAGCAGCTGGAGTTCCTGGGGACTTGTAGGTAATGGCCAAATTGCTTCTGAAAGAGCCATGTTTGATCAGCCCTAGGATGAGAAAGCCTACGGGACATCTTACTGCTGCCTATAACTTTACCTAGTGGGAGAATATAGAGGAGATGGATGGATCCAGCCTCTCAGAGATACATGGTGACAGGACAGGAGGGAAAAGATGTAATCTGTTTAGATGTAAGGGATAACTGGAAATAGGGACTTTTTTAAAAAACTTTTTTTTTCCTTCTCATAGTCAGAGTTGTCGAAAAGTGGAGCAGATGCCCAGAAAGGCTGTAAAATCTCCATCTTTCAGGTACTCAAAATGCAACTGGACAAGGTCTGACCAACCTGCTCTAGCTGTGTCTGCTCCGGACAGGAGGTAGGACCAGTTGGCCTCCAGGGACTCCTTCCAGCATACATAATTCTTTGGGCCTGTGACTTTTCTTGAGGGTAAGTGCAACAGGCACTCAGTACCTGTAGCCATGCTCTAGCTCTACTCTTTCAACTCCATGACAAGTGTGTAGGTAGACATCAGCCACATGCTTTCAGTTGCTCTCCATTTGTAATGCAATCAGAGACAAGTTGGAATATGAAAGAGAGACGGGAGTGGTTGACTTTTCTCAAGAAGCGTAAACTGCAGCTAAAAATCTCTTGTATTTCCTTCTGAAGTACTGCATGCCAATTTCCGTGTGGCATGTCTCCAAGCAGAATCTGAAACAATAAAAGTACTTCAGGCAATGAATGACCTCAAGACTGCTGCCACTACCTGCACTGTTTCCAAATGCTCTATCAGTTGTGTAGTGCTTCATAGTCTGTAGTGGTTTAATAAAGAATCTATAGAGAGCCATCCTACAGATTTTGAAGATGGACGCAGCCCCAAGGTCATTCTTTGACAGTCATTCAGTGATGTCAGTCACCTTTGCCCTAAATACTCAAAGCAAAAATATCTCTGTGGGGCGGGATGTTTGCCATAGGAAAGAACAATATCAGAGAGCATCTGAAAGTTTTGAAATAGAATCACAGAATCAACTAGGTTGGAAAAGACCTCTGAGATCATCGAGTCCAACCTTTGACCTAACACCAACCTGCCTACTAGACCATGGCAGAGCCCCATGGACAGCCAAGGAGTACAGTGTATAAAATTTCAGTTAATCTGCTAGTTAATGTGGCTGACATTTTTACTCAGAAACATGAAACATGTGGGAATGTACATACCCAGTCAGAAAAGTGGGCTCGTTAGAATGGTCTTCTGCAAGTACTTAAAACGTCACCTACATTGCAAGTGGAACTGCTGATAACTGCAATGGTTAGTGCCCTACCCAGGTTATTGAGGACTCAGAAATAGTGTAAATCCCAACCTTTGATTTCAGCGCCAAGGAATTTCTTGCCAGAAGAGGAGCTTGGGACGTGCCTTTGCTTCAGTTTTTAACTTTGTGTCAGTTTTTAACAGCTGAGAAAAGCGTAGAGTTTGCTCCTAGGTTAATAGTTAACATATAGATATATAACCTACACAGATGGTTCAAAATAAAGTCAGGAAGACCTAGGGGAAAAGTTTGATGTGGTAGTTGGATAACCCAGATTTAAGAGTTTCTGCTAGATTAAAACTTTTTCCCTGTTTTTATTCTAATATTTTATGTATATTTGAGTTTTCTAGTTATTTTCCTAAATAAGCAAAAGCTCTGTAGTCCCAGTGAGGACTTGATATTTACAGTTCACTAATTCTTCAGAAGATCACAGATAAGGTAAGAGGAGTCCAGCAAAGCCTGATTTATAGGTAAAGATATTCTGGATGTCAGATGAGAAGATCTCAGTTTGAGTGATGCTTCTGGGGGCCAGGGTGTGAAAGGACTTATCCGGAGTAACAGATCCTTTCTGACACTGATGTGATGGCACACACCAGGAGGAGATGTTCCTGAAGTTTGTGCTTGCTGTTTTGGAGTGTTCCAGGTTCAAAGGAATAGAGACAGACATGTATAATGTCCAAGTTTCTTCCTGAGTCAGAAAACGCATTTGCTCTGTAAAGCTTACAATTATACCTCACTGGAAACACTAAAATGAACATCAGTCTTTCTAAAGTTCATAAAAGATGCCTTGCTGTGTTTGTATTGGGAATTGAATTGAATTTGAAATGAATCTAGAACATATTACATGTATTTCTTTCTGTGATTGCCAAAGCAGAACTTGAAAGCTATGCTTATAGAGAATGAAAGCAACAACTCAGATCTAGAAAAAGCAACTCTCAGATATAATGAAGTAAAATCAACTACAACAAAAACACAAAGAGAAAGGTAATCAAGGTATCAATGAAGCTGTCCAAGTAAAGGGCTCTCCAGTACTGAAGAATAACTGAGTTTGTAAGGTAAAAAACCTTCTAGGGTATCCTGAGGAGAACTTGAGAGAGTTGAGACGTATCTAATAGATATCATTAAGGCAAGAGGTCCTGTCACTGAAAGAGAAAGTGGATATGTGGTCTAATCTTCAAATACTGAATTTGACATTTGGATAATTTATTGCATGTTTTCTGAGCATCTGCTGAGGCCACATATCCTGAGTGTTACTTAGGACAGCTAATCTAAACAATGCATTTCCCTGGTGCACTGATGAAGGAGCACAACATGCAGAAAGAAAACAATTGCTTTTCTGAAACACTGACCAGTTCAGCTATTCCTGCTCCAATCCTGGAAGGCAAGGATGAACTGCTGATCACGCTGTCCTGACCCAGCACAGACAGCAGGCCTGTCACAGTCCTGGAAACCCAGGCGATGCTGGAGTTAATATCTGCCCCAGTCAGAGCCAGCTGGATTACAGCTGAGTCTGCTGCGCAGGGTGGTAGAGCAGAAGCAAACACAAGCGGTTTCTTTCCCTGGGGCAGCCATAAGGTAACACTTACATAGGTAGCACTGCAGGCAAGCAGAGTGCTCAGATTTGCATACTGGGTTACAAAGCACAGACACTTGTGCAGCAGCAGGTATTTGTTACAGCCTTATATGTGCAACGGAAAGATGGTTCCACCTCTACTATGAGTTGTGGCTATTTCAATTGGTTATGGTGCAGTTCTGCACATGGTGAATTATGTGGACCTTATACTTTGGCTGAATGCCTTCCCAACAGCAGGTTCCTGTTTAATATACCTAAAACCAGAGTTTACTGCTCAGGTTTTTCAAGGTGAGTTCCTGATAAATGCAGCATGCCTCAGTCATGTTATCCCCTCATATTCCAGGCCCTTTGACATTTTAGTCTACCCAGTAGTGGTTCATTAGCAGAATGTATTTCTGTATTCATATTGCAGCTACATGCTATCAATTCTAATTGCAGTAATGCATTTGGTCCATTATCAGAACAGCTCACTCATGGCATTTGGTTCTCTCCAGGTTACAGAGAAGCTCCTTAGGGGCAGAGTTGAGAGCTGGGGTGGAAACTGCTCCAGCTGCCTTATTTGTGAGTCCTCCCTGTGAGTACATTAACTTCTAGAAGCTGCATTGATTTTTCTGTGCAGTTTTACAAGATTCTAATGACTACAATACAGTGGTTTGTCTGTATATACTCCTTATTGGGGATATTAGGACAAAAGATAATAGGGGTGTAAATAAAATCATAAACATTCAGGTGACAAACTTCAGTGCAGCAGTCGTAAAATTCATCTACTTATTGCAGAAGTAGAGAAATGACATTTCTAATGACATGTCTTCTGTCATTACAAAATAAATTTATAGATGGCTGTTCATTCTGTATGAAATGATTTTTTTTAGTATAATAATAAAAAGAAATTAAATTACTGACTTCAGCCTCTTTATACATTTGTTTCTACCATATTGTTTGAGACAGGGAGTCAGCCTGAGGCAACACACTGCTCAGTTTGATTTCATATGCTATGGGTGTAACTTATTCTTTCTGTTCTATGCAGAAATAATTATCTGGCTAATGAGAAAGACATTGCACAGTCAATGTACCACAGCTAAATGTTTCAAAAATACTTTAGGGAAATTCTTGCTCCCCCTGCAGTCAAAAAAAGATTTTACAATGAATTTAAGAAAAAGGAGATGTGCCTTTCTCCTGTAATGCCCTAAAATGTGCTTTACGTGTGTGTGTGTTTGCTTTGCTTTGTCACTGCTTACTTAGGAAAGAAACAAGATCAAAATTTTAATATAAATATGATTTTTCTTCTGATATCTGTGCTTACTATTTTGTGTGCTGTACTTTTGTAAACAAGATGAACAGTGAGTGAACAGACAAACCCCACATCTGTGGTGTATTTTGTACAGAGTTCTCTGATGATTAATGGTGGAGCATATGAGTCTGCTAAAACAAAAGAGGACAGAGAGTATTAGAAGTCTTGAAGCCATTGAAATGTAGAGAAATACAGTTCTAATTAATTCACAATAGTTAAATGCATGATGTAACTGAAAATAAATGATATGAACACTAAATAACTACAATTAGGACACATGTATATAATATAGATGATTAAATGTCTTCTTCTAGATATGTAATATAAATATATATTAAAATAACATCACAGTACACATCAAATAACATCAAATAGTAAGGGGTTTTCTAATAGCTCAGTGCCATTAATTTTCGTAGAATAATTTAGTTTAGGAGGTACCTTAGAAAGTTACCTCAGCATCTTTTACAAAGATTAAAAACACCACCTTTTTTCCCCCTAGACATTCAGTTATGCCATCCCTTAAGATTCTCATTTTCTTTTTGCCTCTTCCTCTTTTAAATTTTGTAGTAATTAGAAATCTGATATAAACCACAGAACACTTCTGTGGCTGAAATACTGTTTTCCTGATACACATCAGCAGAAGGATTCACTTTTTTACAATTTTGACATCTGAGACAGTGTATGTAAAACGGGTAATCCCAGCTAACAAGGCATATTTCTCATGAGAGCTTTCCAGGCTGCAGAGGGAGGATTTGAGAATGGCACACTATCTTTTGGCTTTGCAAAAAGCCCTCATCAGGTAAACTTTAAACAACCAGCCCCCCAGAGAAATCTGATACATAATCATTCATTGAAGAGTCTGTTGTGGAACAAAGGTGAGAAGTTCTTTTCCCTGAATGTGGTGTGGCCTTCCATAGGTAGAGCAGCTGGTGCGTGGGTACTGAACTTGTTACACAGTTGCTCTGCCTCTTTTGCTAGTTCAAGTTCAGACCCTGTCTTGATTACAGCAAATTTCACATGTGGTGCGAAGTTCATTCTACACGTTTATGAGCAATGCTCAGTTCATTTACCTCAGAAGGCAAACAGTGAGGAACTGGTCTGTGTTCTGCCACAGAAGCAGTTCAGAGGTTGAGTGTCCATTTCTTAGCAACTCTTATGAATTATGTCTCATCTCATTAATGCAAATCTTAAGAGACCCAAACTGTCTGTCTCACCTGTGTGCCTTTAAACATGCACCATGTCACCTGTAACAGGTGAGTCCAATACTATTCTGTGGTTGTTGTCCTGAGGACTGCAGAAGTGGAAAAAAAAAAAAAGTAAAGCTCCAAGACCTGCACAATTGATGGGACGTGCCCATCCCTTGCTAGAGAGCTCGTCACACCTGTTCAATTCATCCCAGAGGTCACATTGTTTGGCAGCAAAGCAGGCAAAACAGTGCCTAAAGTTGTCTCTTCTGTCTCCTTTCCTCAGCCACAGCTGAAAGACAGCAAGGCAGTGACCAAACACTTCCTGTTCTTCTGGAGAGCTCTTGCTTCATAGTGAAGATACAGCTGAGTCTGCAGAGAGGTTGTGGGATGTCACTGGGGATGTATGGAGATATTGTTCCCCTCATAGTCTTCTCTTTAGAGTGACTTAAGTGATTCAACCACTTCTGTTAAAAAGAAAAGTCCAACCCTTCAGGGGAGTCACCTGATACCAAGATGTTAGTTTTCACATTTGACCTCAGCAGTCAAACTTTAGAGTTCCTCAGGGCTACCAGAGAACATTGTTGGCAATATGCCCACTTTTCTCTTCAGTATATGAGTGGTAAACAACCTGCTTTGAGGAGAGCAAGCAGATTGAATCCTGAATTTTGCCTAGGCATAACAGTATGGGGTTCAAAGTACTGTATTCTGGTGCAAGGCTGGATGCAAATTTCCATGAACATTGATTGCATCATGTATCACTCATGGGTAAGTCAGGGATGTTGTGAAATATTTCCCAGTTAAGGGTACAGTAAATCCATAGCTGAATGTGAGTTATGCTCTGGTGCTAAGTGATTCTTATTATGGCATCTGATATGGATAATTATTTTACAAACCTTTCCTGTGATTTAATTTTGCCCTGTCTGACTAAGCATGAATGACTTCTGAGTTTGATGAAGATGCAGATGTCTGTAGAGTCACTGTAATTTTTAAGTTACAATTTCTGTGTTGTAAATGATGATGTTTGATCAGACTGGTGTAATGCAAGATTAAAAGAAAGCAACCAGAGAAATGGCACAAATATTAAACATCTCTAATTTCTGATGATTTATCTAGTTCTTCCCAAATAAATAGCTTTACCATGTCAGTAAAGATGTCCACTACCTAACACAAAATGAAAGATAAAAAATTTAAAGAAGAAAAAAAGGAAACAGCCAGTTTTACTTGACAGCACAGGCCTGCATTTTACAGCATTTCTAGAATACCCAGAAAGATACAAAAATTCCTTAATACTGACTTAGGAGTAATCTACATTGTCCTGAACTTTAAGTTTCTTGTCTCTTATTGGTTTTCAGAAATCTCTCTGCTCTTTCGGGATTCTTAAAGTCAGCATTTATATCCTTTATTATGGAAATGTAATTACTTGGCCTGGTGGTTAGTTTACTGATTTATTTCCAGTTTTGCTGACTGGTTGCTGGAATAATTTGAATGTTTTTCCCTTTTGTGTAATCAAATCCATGGGATTGTCTTGTTTACCTGAAAGTGTTATGTAAACCCATGCTTGATATTAAGTGAATTTACTAGTTAAGAAAATTAGTCATGTAATATTTACAGATGTCAATCCTAAACATAGAGGATGTTGGCAGTGTTGACAGTGTAGCCCCAATTATCAAGTATCAAAAGTTGCTTTGTGCACAAAAATCTGTATTTACCTATAGTCCCCATTTTCCTCCTTTGTGGTTATTCTGTTCCCTCTTTGTCTAGTTTTATACCCAGCTTTTGTCTACTGTGTCATTGTGCTTGCAGTCACACATATCTGTGTATTGTATTCATATGTCACTGGTACTTTGTGTTGCAGTAGCAACAAACATTTGCAGAGAAGTATTTGTTGAGTTTTGTACCAAATGCTGGGGTTTTTTACCCTCTTCCTATTTAGAAACACAGACCAGCTGAGGCAGGAAGGCACCTGTGAAGATCATCAGGTCTAAGTATCTTCTCAGAGGTAATTCTATGAGAGCAGGTTGCTCAGGACTTAGTCCAGTTGGTTTTGAGTATACTCAAGGGTGGAGCAGAGGGGAAGGATCAGCTGCCTCAAACTGTGGACAAAGCTCTGCCTAATGCAGCACAATTATATTGGTGGCTCATATTTTCAATTTTTAAATTTAAATATTCTATCTTATTTCTAAATCTTTGTATTGCTTCTGTCCCAGTCTTCCTGAATATAGATATATATATCAGTAAATACTCTAAGTATGACATCAAACATGCAATTGTCATTAACTCACCTTAAAGTAAATATATGTTTTTTTCCAGAAACCACATTGGATCCATTTTTCTTAAAACTGTTTTCCTCTTATTTATGTAACTAAATAACCTTTTCCTATCAATCTACCTTGCAAAATCTCAGTTGCAGCCTCCGTCTGGAAAAGCTTCCCTGATTCTCTACACCTGTGTAATTGCCCAATTTAATGTGTTTCTGCCCCTTCTCAGCAGCCATCTCTTTAAAAAAATGTCAACTCAGAGATCCTTTGCTTTCAATCTGGTTCTCCAAAACTTTTTCGCGATACCATTGCTTCCTCTCACTCCCTTTGCCAGGTCTCATGTTCCTGGATAATGCTCAGCAGCAGCAACTGTGCCAAGCATCATTTCTTTGTCAGCAGATGGAACTGGCAATTTTCCCATGCTTGTTGCAGACTCTCACATTTGGTGCTTTTCCTGTTTTTCTTTACTCGTGGCATGGTTACCCAGGAACACCTAGCTCAAACAAAGCCATGGGCAGTGATTTGCGGGTTTGTGAAGGAGGGTCTTCTATTATTATTTTGTTAGAAGTACTCAGCTGATCAACTGCTTATTCTGTTGCTGCTTTTAGACACAGTTTTCGAATGAATGTTACTGGGAGAACTTGGAATAGCTGAAAAAGTTGGTTGCTGGGAAGATGCAAGAATAAGAAAGTGAGGGATGTAGAAATCAAAGCCAAACTAAGAGGCAGTACATGAGGAAAAAGACACAGGGGATCCATCCAGTTATCACAGAATAGCTATACCTAGAAATTAAAGACATGTGCCAAATACAGCTAAGGTAACCAGACCTCTTTAATTTCTCCTGGATTTCTGCAACTTCTTTGTGCTGTTTTGAAACACTAACAAAAAAATACCTTCTTAGTAGCCTGACAGCCATAGATTTCATTATATAACACTGAGGTGTAATAAAAAACTGAAAAAGAAAATCCTCATGTATTACTTTTTTTTACAGCTAAAAAGTTCTTTGCCTATTCTTAAAGCCTCACCACTAGTAACTAGTTATCACTGAACCAAGAAGTACATTAGCAGTGGGATGCATGATTTACTTTTAACAAAAACCTAATGCAAGCATTGGAATTAGAGTATGTATCACGTGGCAGAATTTTATGTATGTAGGCAGTGTTCCAGACAATCTGTAAATAGCATTTGAACCTTTTGTATTATAATAAACCACTTCTTCCTTTAGAAAATCCTGGCTTATCCCAGAGGGTACGTGTAGCCACAGTGGAATCTGGCAGAAAGTCAGGAGGAAAACTGCAAGTATTGTATTGCGCAGAGATGAATAGTCTTCCTTGTCCTCAAGGTGCAGGCAGGTGAAAGAACAAGCTCCTCCTCTTATCAGCTGGGATTTGCTAGGCTTAGAGTTTATTAAATCTGATGACCCGCTGAGGAGGAAATTCTGAGCTCAATCAGAGGCAAAAAAAGCAGAAAAATGTTCTTGTGGAAAGAAAGCCGAGTTCTGGCAACATCGGTACAACACCTTCTACCCTACTGCCCTCTTCCTAGGATGCCGTGGGCCGCTGGAGTCTCTGCTCTAGCCACTGCAGCTGTAAAAAGACTACTTCAATAAAAGGTGGAAGCAGCAAAAATATTTCCTCACTGACCTACTGATTAGTTTTATCACTAATCCAGTAATGTGCCTTTCTATCTGGTTGGTAGGATGTAATTAGCTGCTACTTAATTAACTAAGCATATACGAGTAATCATTTCAGACATATAACACCCCTGTGGAATTCCTGTGGTAGGAAGTGATCTGACATAATTAGGGGTTTCAAGCACTTTTTTTTTCATTCTGCAGGAGATGCTTTGAAATTCAGGGATATAGAATAGCTGTTTCGTTTGTTTGTCACCTGAAATACTAATTTTGATCACTCCTAGCTGCTCTGCCCACTCAGGCTTATAAATAAAAATAATAATTTTTTCACATTGTGAAATGATTTATATGAATTGTGCAAAATTAATTATATGAATTTCAAGCACTTAAAGAAGTTTTCAATGAGTGAAAATCATTAAATGAAANACTTACAGAAGAATGATGCATCTTGAGCAAAAATCTCCCCCTCAAAAAAAGTCATTGCTAAATTTCCTCTTTCAAAATCGACTTCCAAAGAAATTATGATGCCTATCACAACACAAATTCTATGAAAGGAGCAGAACTGATGTCTGCATCCTGAGAGGCTTAAAAATTGACCTCATAAGAGTGCCTAAAAAGATCTGGAAGGTGCAAGGATAAGGAGAGTTATAGCTGCTGATAAACCCTTTTGCAGAGCTGGGTGTTGAGCCAGGAAAGAACACGCTTCGTTGCTTGAAGTGTGGTTGTGGTTTGCGCTCTCCCACCACGCTGCAGAGCTAGGCTCCTCTCTTCTGCTGACTAAAATGCATCATACCCTGAGGTATTTCAGTCAGCAGCAGAGAGCAAACTGTATACAGTATCTATGGTGTACATCAGGGTGTCAGTAAATTTATAAATCTCTTTGCACATTGTAGACCATCTTTTATCCGCATTGTTATTTGAGAGGTGCTAAAAAGTAGGTGGCCTTTAGAGATGCTTGCTTGTTGCTTTAAAACCATCCATTTCTAAGTTATCATGGTACTGATTAAAAGACAAAAAAAAGTTAAAAAGAGGTGGAAAAAGAGAAGTTTTTGGCTTTTGGCCAGAGGCTGACAATGGAAAGAGGGCAGCCCACCCAGCATGCTGCTGTCTGATGCTTTACAGGCCACTTGTGATCCCTGCACTGCAGGCTGAATAGCAACACTTATGGGCTTATGTGCCCATGTGGGGTTACGCACGACAACCTCAGTGCAGTCTCTGCCATCAGGGACATGGACAATAAGGTGCTTTGTTCAGGATACATGGGTGCAGCATTATTTATGATCATTTAAAGAAAAGAATGTGGGCAGAACAATTTGACCCTCAAAGGTAAATAAAGGATTATGAATGAAGAGAGGTTGAGACTGAAGGGAGAGATTTCTGAACTGTGACTAGATCAATCTCCTAGTTCATGTAGATATTAGTGAGAGAAGAAAAGAACATGAACTGAAAGGACTTCATTAACTGGCTACTCATTACTAGAAAAGACTAATGCTGGGAACATAATGTAGAATAGCTTCAATATTCTACATCCAATACTGCCATATTTTCCAACAGAAAACTCCTCATGACCTTGGAGATTTTATTGGAGGGTGCAATGGTCTTGTCTATAGTTTTCTTAAAGGCCTTGCTTTTGCTTTCTTGATTTTCACATAAATTGAACCTGTAGAGATGTCTGCATATAACCAACTGTTCATGTGATCCACAAAAGAGAAAATAAATTCAACACAGGAATAAATCGTATATTTTATTGACTAGAAAGAGCATATAAGGCAGCAAATGTACCCTATTACTACTCTATTTGTACCTGAAGTACAAAAAGATATTTTAAAATGAAACAACAAATCAGGAAATTCATGGCCCTTGCCTCTGTAGTTAACTGAAAGATTTTATGGGGTGAAATGACTACTTCATTTTGAAGTATCAGACTCTGGGTGCAGAATTTGATGGATTTAACTACATGGAAGGTACTGTGGTATCTGAGTTCTTGGGGTTAAGGCTCTGGGCACCAAGGACAGCCAAACTTCCCATTACTGCATGGGCAGCCACTGGTCATGGGCAACTGGAGACAGTAAATATATATGGGCACCAAAACTTCCTCACCTTTTCCAGAATGGCACTACTCCCTGTGTCCCTGGGACCTCGTTTTCCTCCTTGGAAGTGCACGATGTCACAACCACCTCTTTTTTGCATAACAGGTGGAGGGCTGGAGGAATTCACCCAGAAGACTCACCTCGGCCTGGGATATCTCAAACTCAGACTTGCCTGACACTCATTTGGAAGACAAGAATCTTCATATTTTACTCAGAAAATTTTACTGATCTGTTTTCTACTATCGGCAATAAGGGAACATGAGATAAAACTGTGTACTATGGATGTTCTTCCCTGTTTAAAGACTGATGGTTTACTCAAATAATTGATTATACTAGCATAATTATTGCATTGAAAACTGAGTTTTCAGCTCTAATCAAGTGTGGCATACTGTGATGCTTGAAGTATATCTGATTTTACAGCTGTAAGGAACATAAATCATTCATGATTTTGTTTATGATGAAGTACTAGATAGCGCTTATCTCCTTCTCATAAACTCTTTCCTTCCAAAGATCAAAACATTTAAAAATATCCCCTTTGTCCTATTGCACAAAGTAATTATAAACCAGGCGATAATCTTAAAGTGGTATTTTTAGCCTTTTGAATTTTAAAATTTCCAGTTAAAGGTATACACATACCAAATGAGAAGTGAGCTGAAATTATTTGATAACCAGAGAGAGCTTACTGTGTACATACTTGATTATATGTGCAGGAAAATAGATTTATCTCCTGCACTTATTCCTACTATTAATTATAACAAAAAGCTATGGAATATTGGTCCTATCACAAACTCCTAAGTTATAAATTCTAGAATACAGACATGTTGTCTGCAAGCGACAGGCCTTTGAACTGTTTGACCAAACAGGCCAGGCTAAGCAGAGATTTATTTATTCTGAACTTCTGTGCTGGAGCCAGGAGCTCTAGAGAAGGAACTTTAGCCTTCTCTTCTATTTCTGGCAGTGCAGTGTTATCAGTTACAAAGTTCTGAGCCACATGAGCTCAATGCTATTGGTGGGCAAGGGTCACTTTTAGTGGACTGTCTAGTGCTATCGTAGAGGTGAGTCCTTTGACAGCATTCTGTTCTGCTTATGTCAGCCAGATGTGGGCAGAGAAACAGCTGCTGCTGAAACCCTGTGTCCCTAGGATGCCTGGTCTGGGGAGGTTATTTTGGATCAGCTCCACTATGTTTCCATGAGGAAACAGCCATGGCAAAATTTGAGGTATGGTCCTGGTGTGCATCCTCCTTTTGAGTTTTATCCAAAAGGAATCTGCTTCACATGCTTCAAGAGGCAAACTAAAGCACTGTGAGAGCAAACAACTGGCACATTTGTTTTGAAAATAAACTGAAATAAGAAGTTAAGGTAGATGTATGTATTAATGAAATAATTAATATTATTATAATATTAATATAAATTAAAGCAGTTTCCTCAAGGAAATTCCCTGTGAGTACAAGAATGTGATAGAGAAGGAAACAGGGCAATTTACTTGAAATGTTTCTCTTTTGGGGATAGGGATACACTGTCTTGATGCTTTGGGCTTGCTGTAGTGAAGCACACTGACAAAAGTAAGTTGGTGTGGCCTCAGACAATCTGAGCTACCTTTACAGATGAAGAGACTGACTGAAAGACTCTCTAAGGTGCTGAAAGACTCCCTGTGGTCCCTCTCCTCTCACATCTATTCCACTGGGTGCAGCAGGCACAGCACATGCAGGGATCTCTGTGAAAGGGGTCAGGTGCCTCTGTGCTGTACTGTCTCCCAACTCACTGAGCTCTGGATCAGGCCCTGAGAGTGGTAGAAATTCATATAGAACGGTGCTTCATAGCTGAGGATAGCTTTTCAGGAGTAAACATGGAAAAAGTCACTAGAATAAATGTCCCCAAAGCCTGGACTGTCAGGATGTTAATGTGCAATTTATATGACAAGAAATTACAATTTAACATCTCTCTTCCATAGGTACATAAAGCTACTGTGCAGAAACACAAACAGTGTTGGGTTTTCTCTAGATAACTGAAAACAATCTATGTGCATGACTGGAAAAAAAAAGGCCATTTATTTTTTCCAAATCCAAGGGCCTGAAAGTAAGTCTTAAACCCATACTTCAGTATCTCTGTGAAAGCAGATTGATATTTCAGTGATTCTGAATACCTGCACTTTTCTGAATATTGAGTTCCTGTGACTACAGAGCTCTCTAGAACTACAGAAAAGATAAAACTTTATAGTGATTTATTTCTGGCTCCTCTCAATACTATTTCATCCAGATAAGGAAATACCAAAAAAAAATATATTGGACCAGTATAAATTTGACAAGCCCAAGACTAGTCCCTAGTAGGAATGAAGGATCAGAGAAAAAAAAGATAATGTTAATATTAATGTTAATGTTAAGCATAAAAGAGTTGGTTTCCAGAGGAAGCATTTTTATAATAAAGATATCTGTTGAGACTTGCATTAAACTGCCAGTTTTGTTCAGTTTTTGTGCTTTTTAGGCACCGTTGATCCTAACATGGCAAATGATTGGGTACAATATTACTTATTAAATTATTGTATCAATTAGCTAGGGATGTGTAGGTAGGGTTACACTGGCACCTGTATTTTTTCCAAGCCTGTGTTTAAGAAGAATTTTGGAAGAAGACTCTGGAAGGAGACTCTGGTACCAGTCTTGATTGTATGTTGCATCATAGTGATTATTTAGGAAAATGATGTTCTTAGAAGTGTGATTTCTGGCTGCCAGAGTTGGAGGCTTCTGAGAAAAAACCCAACTAAACAAAAAAAATGGCCCTCAAGGAGGAAGTTAAAATTTCCTGTGAATGAAAATGTATTTCTAATATATTTCTCTCTTTATTACACGAATATATTTCTCTCTTTATTACAATGTATGGATTTCTAATGATGTCCTTTTAAAGCAAATTTTGTATGTTCTGTTGGGATCAACTCAAGCAGTCCAGTTCCGTGCTACAAACAGTACTTGTCCTCTGCTCTTCAAGGAATACTCCAACAACCTCAAAGCCATATTCACTGTCCCTATGGCTCAAGCTTGGAGGATGAATTCCTGCTTACCTAAGGGATTTTCATCTACTGCCCCTGCTAAGACAAGCTTCCTGACTGGGTATGGCAAGCACTGAGGTTCTGGGTGCCAAAAAAGACAAGGTCCAGCTTTCAGGTGTGACTTTCCTCATGAGAGGCACTGCTGATATCAAGCAAAACCTGATGAAGCAGCTGTGCAATGCTGTTTCGTGGAAAATTATCTGTGCAAGGGTCTGCAGAGAGTAAAGTAGGCTTGCTGTGGAATGCATTTCTACTTTGGCACCTCACTCTTCCAACCTATTTGGCACAGCAATCTTGACATGTCAAAATGTCTCTCTGCATCAGTTAAAAGGAGATCGATAGATGAGGCTCAAATGGGGTGCACTGTAAGTTGCCAACAGAAGAGCAGTTTCTTTAAGATTGTTTTAGCCGTTCAACTTTACCAGGGTTTTTTCATGTAACAGTCCATCTGCCTGGACTGTGTGTGTTGCAATCAGCTATTTTAACAGTACACAGTTTCACAATGAATTTTCCTTTAGACATAAAAGGGGAAGCGAGTTCAACGTGTAGCAGTTCAGTCAGTTATAAAAACCCCTAATCTCCTAAGGGACTTTCTTTCTATACTTCTTTGCTATAGAGGATTAGAAGTAAAACAGATGTTATCTTAGAAGTGTATCTAAAAAGGAAATAAAAACAGAACTTTGCATTTTGAGGTAGGACAGACTCACAGGAAGCTTCAAGCTAGTTGGAAGACATCAGATTTGCAGTACCTGTTCAGCTGCTGTGTCTTTGGAGGTAAGAACTAAAATACACTATGCATTTTATAAATGTATGAGGAGGTTACTCTTGCTTATCAAAGTGGCTCAGTTCTGTCTGTGTGGGACCACAGCTGGCAGTGAGTAAAATGAAGATGTGCTTTTTTTTGTTTTGAATCTACATGTGTTTGCAGTCTCAGCCACTGTCCATGTGCAGTTTCTGCTGCCTTAAGAAGTGGTGAGGACATTTCAAAGGTGCCGTCTTCACAACCATGAATCTCTGTGATTGCAATGTGACTTCAAAATGGAAAAAATAAAACTGTTCCACTGATATTTCTATAGACTTTCACAAAAATCAGACTACAAATGTTTTTCAGAATATTTTTAAAGAGAGTCTTACCAGGTGTGTTACATTTATTGTAATTATGGTATTATTAATGAGTTTCTGCACATGTTACTCTACTATATAAGTACAGTACTCTGTTTGTAGATTAGAAATAAAAATAGGCATGAAAAGAGATGAATATGGGCATCATACTTAAAAAAAATATTCAAAGGAAAAAAGCTGACTTCTCTGAAAACATGATGATGTTGAAAAGTATAAGCAAAGAAACTTTATCATTGTGTTTTCCTCATTCACAGTGAATTTCCTGGTTTGTGGCAAATTCAAAATTTGACATGGGTGCACATGCACAAAATGCACCCTCTTCCCTCTTTTTTTATGCTTTACAGCAATGTGACTAATGCTTGTTTCTGGACCATTTCACTCTCTCCTTCTGGGAAACTCCTTCAGCCTTTTCTGTCTTTCTTCTTTTATCATTTATTCTTTTTAATTCCAGAAAGTGTATTATCTTCTATGGGAGAGCACATGAATTTGTTGCCTCTCTACTTCAAATGCTTAGATGCAAAATGTTGTGGTCCATGTAGCTCAGTCATGGTAACAACTAACAACTCATCAAAACATAGGCATTCAGAAACATGAAATGATTTCTACCCCAGGAAGTAAAATATAAAAGCATAGCGCAGAATTATCATATAGCCAGGTTCCTCTTATGGGTGTGGAACCCAATTCTTTCCTGCCTGACCTTTCATGCTGCTGCTTACAGCTCTGGATATGAGATGCAAAATGCTATCAAACCAGACTGATGGGGTCCTAAACCAACTTTGGATGGGTGTATAATTAAGAAGAATGTGGAAAATGATGAACCAGGCTTTTTCTGTATGAAGTTTCAAGGAACTTGAATTGATAAACCAAAATTGGATGGGAAACTATTTTTATACTGTATTTACCATCGTACAGTTTTCATTGTACTTTCATGGAAGCATGTTCCCTCCAAAAGCCACTTAAAGGTACAACAGCAATCAAAATAAACTAAGAATGTATTTTTTCTAAATGAAAGAAACCAGATGCACCTGAAACTCACTGTCATCTGTTTAGCATGATTAAAAATAGGTAGACAGTTGTGTAACAAAACTTTCAACACTATAATAAACATATAAGGTGCAATATGTTGGGGAAGATGTCTCTCCTCACTTGCTTCCTTCAGCCTGTTCTTCAAGGAAATTCCTTCATACTCTTGAAACACAGGATTATTTTCCTCTCAAACCTACTTGTTTTCCTTGAAACATCTCACATTCCCCCGTGGGAGAGGTACTCCTAGCTTTCCTGCATCTCTTGAACTGTTGACATGTGAATAAAAAAGATGAGTAGGACTTATGTTTTCTTCTGTCAGAAGACCAAAAGATCAGAGTGAGGGGAGCTGTGGGGAGGGGATAGGAGGAGTTTGGCTCTTGAGCACTGCTGAAAGAGCCTCACAGTGCAGCCCCTCAGGTCCCAGATCTTCCAGAGCAGCAGCAGCAGGGAGAGGAAGTGACAAATGCAGCAGGCAGCACTCAGATGCTTGTGCATTGTGCATCTTGGCTATTCCTCTTCTTTTTAGCCATGGGCAAAGTGGGCCGACTCCTGCCTCAAACAGTGTCTACTGTTACTGTAGAATCATAGAGTTGTAAAAGCTCAGGTTGGGAGGAACCTGGAAATATCATCTGGTCCAACCTTACATGGGAAAGGAAGTCTAGATGAGATTATATAGAACCTTGTCCAATCCCATCTTGGAAACTCCTGGTAAAGGGGACTCCACCATGTCTCTGGTGAGGTTGTTCCAGTCACTATTCTCACTGTAAAATATTTCATTTTTTACCTGAGATGAAACCTCTTCTTATCCCTGAAAGCATTCAAAAATATGTGGATGTGGCACTTAGGGACATGGTTTAGTGGAGAACATGGTGGTGCTAGGCTAATGGTTGGGCTCAAATGCCCCTTAGTGGTCTTTTCCCATCTAAATGATTGTAGGACTCTATTCCAATGTAACTTGTACTCATTGCCACTTGTCTTCTCCTCATGGCTCCTTGTGAAGAGAGAGCCTTTATCTTTGCAGCTGCAAATAATGAAATATTGTGATGAGCTGACCCCTCCTCCCAGTCTTATTTTCTCCAGAAAGAGGAGTCCTAACTACTTTAATCTTTCCTCCTTTAATCATCTTCATGACCTTACATTGGACCCTCCCCAGTCTGTCCACATCTTTCTTGAATTTTGGGGGCAGAAGTGGGTGCTCCAGGTGTGTGGGTCATGTTTAGCTTTTGTCCACTGGGACCCCCGTGTCCCTCTGAGCAAGGCTGCTCCCCAGCCATACAGATCCTGGCCTGTGCTGGGCTCTTTGGTTAAGTTGTCTCAGTCCAGGAACTCGCACTGTATTAAACTTGATACTGTTATTGCTGTCCAGGTCTCTGTAATATGGCTCTTACTTCTGATGTGTCCACCTCACCACCCAGTGTAGTGTCATCAGTATTACCTTTACCCAAACCAAATGTGGTTTAGATACCAAAGATCTGTTAGTTTCAGGCATTAAGGAGAGGCTCTACTTAGCCACATGCACAGCTCATTATATTACCTTCTCCACTATCCTGATTTCCCCACACTGACTGCACTGAGGCTTCCTGGAAGCTGTTTCATGCCAGCCTCAGTGGAAGGTGATGTGTGGGGCATGCAACACATGCAAGCTTGCTCTCCAGACTATCCTGTTTTCCCAGGACTTTTGTGTGCATGTCTGGCATTCTGAGGTGAATCCCAAACCTCACTGAAGGGATCTGTCTGAATCTCCACAGCCAGGAAAAACATATCTTAAAATAGGGAAAAGTGCAATAGATCGATCCACAGGATTTGAGTTCCCTCGAAACAGGGAGTCTGTCATCTGGGATTCCTTGTAATAGATAAGCTAGAACTCAAGGTACACCGTGTGATAAGATTTGGTCTCCAATCAACAGCAGCATAACTTTAGTGCCACTCAGAGCCTTGCTCAGGAATCTGAAAGCCAAACATTCCAAACAAGCTTGTCTCTTCAATGAGTTTCCATACCCTCCTTTTACAATGCAAAATAATGTTGCTTTCCCCACTGAACTGTGATCCCAGCTGACACCATGTTCCTTCTGTTCTCCCTAGCCACTTTTCATCTCAAAATTTGTATAGGACACAATTTATCGTATCTCTTTGTGTACCCTTCTCAGGCTTTCCTTAACTGTTTTGCTTATCCTGAGCCAGGAACTCCCATTCTGTTTTCTTGCTCTCAGACTGTAATTTGGAGTTTTTATGCAAACATTGGCACCATCTACAAGCATTATAACCCAGCAAATTTGCTGCCACACACTGGCAATAACCCTGGATTCTCCACGTGACTTTAAACATTCATCCTGCCTTTAGGCTCTTCTTCTGCCAGGGAATGGAACAAAAACCTCAGGCAAGACATATGAATTTTTAAGATCATCTGAGAGTAATAAAGACTATGCCAGATAGAAAAGACAGTGTAAACAAGGCACTCTTCTCCCTCTATCTCCACTAGGCTTAGACAGAATGTAGTTGGCTCCCATTTCCAGGACGGACAGTACCCACACAAGCTAAATATCTTTGTTCACTTCACATGCATTTCACATGTGAGAATTGTAACAAAAAGTTATGCAGTTATTTTCAGGCAGAGGGAAATGAAATCTGAATTTAAGGAGCGTGAAAGCCAAATATTGAAAGACATTAGATATAATCTCTGTGCCCTTGGAATCCTGATGTATATGTGTTTCTGTGTCACAGAATGGGGATTAAGAGAAGGAGAACAAGAATTCAGAATTAATGAAATCTGCAATCCTTATCAGATTTAAAATGCAAAAATTAAAGGTGACTCAATTGCATGACTGTTGGAGTGATGGCATAATAACTTGACAGAGTATATATTATATTAAGTACTAGGATAAGAGGGACCAGAGAGATATATGCACCTCCCTATTGCATTCAGGCTTTCAACACTGCCTATCAGAACTTAAATCAGATTTCCTTGTAGAGCTGGGCATAGCCAGATTAGTGCGACAGCCCTTGCCAGCTTCAAAGGGTAAGCTTGTAACCCATTCAGCAGAACACACAACTCCTGAGCACAGTGGGAGCCTAATATTTCTGTTTGCCAGTTGTTTTGTTTCCATTCCTGCCTCAGACAGTGTGCTTCAAAACTCTTAAAATAAGTATAGCAAAATGCAGTGCAAAGAAATGAAACCAATGGTTTCATTTCCCTCACGCATCACCTTATGGCAGAAACAACTCACATCTGGGGAGCAGGAAAGATTGAAGTGTCACATGCGACCTGAACACAACTGCCTCTGCCTGTGTTGGTTAGTGCAGTGGACAGGCCATATGTTACATTTCCACTCATTTCTCAGAATCCACATTAAATATAGCATACCAACAAATGTATAATCCCAGATTCAAACTAGCTGAAGTTAGTGGTGACTTTGCAACAAAGCCATCTGGGCCACGGATTGCTGGGGGAAGGGAACAGCCTTTGCACTGTAAAAGAGGGAAACAGAAGCAGAAGAGAAAGGAGAATGAATTGATAACCTGAGTAGCTCTAGCATTTGGCTGAGCTCTGTGGGGGCACCTTAATCACAGCTAAAACCTAAGGCAAGACAACAGCATCATACTGCAAGGAGTGCCAAGCCCCAAACATGATTTTTTTCCCTCTTGTGTAAACAGATCACTTTTCATTAATTGCTACTGCCTGTGGGAAATCTCACACAACTGGCAGCAGCAGAGGATCCAGAGTCACCGAAGCAAGTGTTTGGACACATCTAATTCCCATTAATATTTCTGTCTGAAGGAAGGTTATTTTTCCTCAAACCTTCTTCTTCATAGAGTGGAAGTTATTCCCTTCCCCAAGGAAAGTATTTTCTCACACTGCCTCTTTCCTAACAGCTGTGCAAAGTCGATATCTGTGCTTAGACAGGATTTAGCCAACAATTATTATTACTGCAGCATTCTGCACTAGCAACTGTGACACATTAAATACTTTATTAAGTATTATTCACTCTTGGAAAAGATAAGCTGAGCAGTTGACAGGAGCATGGGATAGTACAGCATGTGCCAGAGACACACCACCTCCTCATTCACAGTTTGTGGGAAGGTGTTCCCATTTTGGGACCCCATCACAGCAGGAGTTTTGAAAGAGATAGACAAATTGTCAAATAACTGGGACATATTTTCATATCTGCAGAGACAGTATCCGTTAAGGAATATAATTAGATTAAATAGTAGATGAAGAAAAGTATTCACTATTGCAGCAAAGACAAGATATTTTGTATCATAGGAAAAAATAGTTATAATTTTAATTTATTTTCATTTTAGATCTACTTTCTCTTTGCTGGACCAAGCCATTTCTTTAGTACATTGATCCCCATTGATTGTATCCTTGGCACCTGTTGAAAAAAAGGAGAAAATACAGTGGTGGACCTAAGAACAATTTTTGTGGTAGTGGAGCTGCTAAAGCTTGGATAAAACATTTACTAATGTGCAGATGCATGTGTATTCCTGCTAGCAAGTCCTGTCTTTAATTACTAATATGTCTGTGCAGCTTTTGGGACTGAGCTGATTGCTCAGACAGCAGAGTTAGTGACTGCTGGAACCTGATCATGCCTTTGCAGAATTGCAATGGGAACTGATTTCGGAGTTGGTTGTACAACTAATCCCACAGTTCGAAGAGCCAGAGTGCTTCTGAAATGTGCACTTTCTTATGCACTGAAATATGTCTCTTCTAAAGTACACTGCATATTTCTAAATCTAGGGTGATCAGTTTAAGGTACTTTTATAGCAACTGGAAGGTGATGAGCAAATTGAGGCCACAATTCATCTCATTTCGATTTAAGTGTCTAAACCAGGCTGGATGAATCATGCCTCCAAAAGATTTTGCCTTTGCCACTGACATTTTCATGTCTAAAAGTGAGAGACAATTAATTCTATCCTGATTGCAATGCAGAAGTGCAAAGTGCAAATTTAATAGTTTGAGATTTTTTAGTGAAAAAGGAACCACACCAATAGTTGTTGATTAGTCTGGAACAGAAAAGGTGATACTCTCAATATGAATCTCAAATCAACATAATTCAGAGGCAGCTGACAAACCACACACAACAGAAGTTGCTTCAAAGCATGTGAGATAAAGGGGGAAACCCCTTGGCTGCTTTATGAAGTGCAGGGCAAAAATAGACATATCTAAGAGTAAATTGTTACAGAAGCTATTCCAAAATAAAACAATTCTTGTCCCTCTCTCCAGAATTTGCTTGTCATTGGATGCATTGGAGTATGTGTCATGTTCTACAGAACATGCTTTGATGTGACTGAGTTAACAGCACAACCGGGAGGCAGGATGATCACTTCACTCGTTGACTCAAGTCCTCTAGAAAGACAATCTTGTTCGTGTCCAAATCAGAAACATCTCTCTGCAGCTATAACAGACTTGTGAGCATAGCCATCATTCAGTGAATTTATAATGAACTTTTTGTAATTAACTTCTTTTTGTCATTTTTCTGTCTGCTGGTGGTTCCTTGACTTTGGAGAAGGATGCTGTCAGAAGGTTATCTTTACAGAATCACCTACCTTTGTGGAGACCTGAACCCTGAGCTCTACAACACAAGTTCGACTGATGAAGTGGTATATGAAATGAGGTCCATTAATTATTCTTCCACGGATGAAGCACAAGGAAAAAGCCTTCTTCAGAGATGCAGATCTTCTGGCAAGTGCATTTCCTCAGTCTGCTCTAGAGGTAGCAAGCACAGCAGGAGGCAGAAAGATAATTTCCCACAGCCTGTACAGCCCCCTGAGCCCACAGGGCAGCCATCTCCAGCTACACATGCCTGCGAAGGGCTAACAAAACAGGTCACCTACCTGGTTCCACCTTCCTGCAAAAGCATTTGCAAGAACTACAACGATTTGCATATAGCTGGGGACTATGTGGTGCCAATCAGCTCTGTCACGACAGATTTTGCTTGTGACAGTGGCATAGGCCCCTTCTTGGAGTCCTCAGAGATTCCTCCCCCCATGGAGTCTGTGAGGGTCCCCCCCTCCAGCGACACCGGCCGCAAGCCAGGCCAAGGCTACTCCTCGTGCTGGCGGCTGACGAGCCTGGGGCCCCACCAGCAGCCCCTCTCTGACTCAGCCCTGAACGACTACCTTGAACAGAAGCTGATGGAACTGTACAAGCAGTACATCATGGATAGCACAGCAAACAGGGCATCCCCCACTCAGATCCTGGCCTCAGAGCTTATCATGACTAATGTGGATCAAATCAGCATGCAGATATCACGAGAAAGGAATATGGAGGCTGTGAAGGCCAAAGACATTGTCATTAGCCGCTTCCTACAAATAGCCAGTGGGAAGATATCCTCAGAAATGAGCACGCCTACTCTGCATATTTCCCAATATAGCCACATGAACACTTAGTGTTTGAATGTCTGACATTAGAAAGTTTTTATACTCTGTGAAGTCAATTTTTAGTTTCTTAAGATACTTTTCTGCTTCATAAAAAATGCATTTACCATCTACCACTTAAATTAAATCTTCCAGTATGTATTAAATAAAGAAAACCTACCTGTACTGTGAAGTCCCTATTGTGGACCAGATTTTATTTTTTTTAGGTGATCCTCAGACATTAAAAAAGTTTCATAGAAAAATGACTAAGAGGATATTACACTCTTCCAGGTGTCCAGATGTTTGCTTTCTTCCCCACAAGCTTGATATATAATTTCAAAGTTCCTCTCTCTGGTGTCTGCCAACCTACCCTTGGGTCTGTGCTTGTGAAGGGTTACACTCAAGTGAGTGCAAACATAGTAATGACAGAGCTACAGAAATACAGAATTTAGGATGTCATCTATGGCTTTACATATGACATCCCTCACAGAAGATTTTATAATTTTTTCTTAAAGATATTAAGGAATAGACAATTTGTAATTTCTCCTATGCTAACCCTAATTATTTAACTGGTGTCCTCCTGTTCAAGAGTTACCATCCCTTTTTTTGAAGCACACGCTCTGTTTCCCAACAGACATCATCATCAGGAGTGTGCATGTGTACCTGTGGGTTTGCACTGACCTGAACCCTGCCAATGAACACAGGAGACCTGTGGTCACAGACAGACACCACCTTTGCCAGCTACTTATAGGCCCACAGCTGTGGAGGGGTCACGTGGGGACAGCCGTGATAATAAAGTCGATTGGATTAGTGCAAACAGCGAATGCAGAAGGGAAGCTGAAACGGAGAGCTTAATAGCACAGCAAAGCACTTCTTTTGTTAGGATTGCTGCTGTGTGACATAGGTCAATGTCATTTGTATCTTGACCTTGAATAATTTCCAATAGAAGCTCCTGTTTTGTAGAATTTCACCAAGTCTCAGAAAAGAAAAAGAACTCCAATAACCAGAGCTGCCTTGTGGCAAGGATTGGTACCTACTCTGAGTCTGTATAGTGTATAACATACTGACAATGCCAGTCCATCATTGGTTGAAATTCTGAGTATCAGTATAATATAAATACTAATTTATACTACATATTCATAAAATGTTTTCACATTATTGTTTCCCTGTTTCCACAGTGTTATTTTGGCCTTTGTGTGCTTTTTTTCTTTTCATTACTTTAGGTTTTGCTTTATGTATATTTCAAAAACAAATGTAAGGTGGTAAACATGTCAGTTTATTCTATTGCTGCTGTCTTTCCAGAGATTACTGGAATAGCTCAGCATATTTTCCTGCTTGTGAAGGTATCCCAAAAGCAGCTGCCATAAGAACCTTTGATGCTTTAATCCAGGGAGTGTACATCTGTTGCCATAGCAGCCTCCCAAAACACTATTATTCTGCAATCCAATATAGATAATTTCTGGCATAAAATATTTCTAGACTATGCTCAAATGCTATTTACAAATAGACTAAACCCCCCTACTTTTAAGGGAAAATAACATTTATGGTAATGCATAGGCACACATGAGGGCTGCATGCAAAATCCATTTCCAGCAATCTATGAAAATGCCTTTCAGAGGACAGTAAAAGCAAAAGTAAGGAAATGTAGCAGGTTTTATGTCCTACAGACACATATCAGGCTTTTCAAAACATGGGGCTTTTGTTTGTGCCCATTGACATTCACATCACTGAGTTTTAGTAGCAAAAGATGTAGTGGAAAGCAACTTGCAGAGTTGAATGCATAAATCAATACCCTTGCTGGAAGACCTGGCTCCTTCATCAGAGAACACAATCGATTCTTACACTCAACTCTCCCTACTTCACAGACCGTGTCCTGTGCAAACAAAACAGCATTTTATTGTCTTCAACTCAGAAATCCAGATCTTCATTTCCCCCCAGACCTGCGGGCAGCATCTGGTCACCACAGTCCCGTTCTCAGAACTGCCTTAGGAAACAGCGTGGGCAGCTGGAGAACAGGGGCCCGAGAGCTCTGCCCAGACCCACGTGGAATCCTCCTCTCGCTTTCTGGCCCGCAGCTGCTGTGGCAGGGCGGGTTGCAGCCAGAGCTGGGGCTCAGTGCTGGGAGAGCAGAGCAGTGCAGGAGAAGAACAAATTTTAAATGTACAAAAGCATAGCTCATGAGCACAAAGGGCATGTTTGATGCTTATCAATCAACCACAAACCATTCCATTCTCATGCAGCTTTCTTCCAAGCAAATCGCTTACTACAGTCATACTGACTTTCAAGTAAAGGTCATACTTTGTATTGTCAGACTGACATTATGAATTTTATTTATAGAGGGGTCATAATCTTTGCAGAAGTTGATTAACTTTGGAAAGATAGCATCAACCACTTCTTCCCCACGCATGGTTATTTTCTTTTCCCTGCTTAAATATAAATACCCATTTCATTTTGAGTGCTGTAGTGTACCTGTTTCTTACATGAATTACATACCAGCCACATGCCATTATCTGACACAGCTCTTGGATTTAAGGCAGTTTCTACATAAACCATCAACTCTTTCTTACTTTCCACTATACACAGATGAAAGTGCATTTATATCTCTCTCCTTCTTCCATTTAAAACTAATCTTCCTCTGCACAGGTGCCACTCTAGGTGTGCCTGTTTCCTGCTGAAAGCACTTAGATAGCAATTAGGCTGTTATTACCATGAGTCAGGCTGTTATCTAAAGCGATTATCATATCCCTCTTCTTTTCTCTTCTCCTCCTCTTCTGCCTCAGGGTCAAATGTTTAAAGAGAGAGATCCCAATTTTTTAGTAGCTCTCTTAAATAACTAATTTTTAGTCAAGGGCATATAATTTCTTGACACAAGCTTCTCAAAATGAGGATGGAGTCCCAGTGGAGTGTATGTTGCAGAGAAAAGTTTAAATTCTGCCCTCACAATACTTCCTAACAATATGGTTATTTTAATATGACTGAGATCACTTAAGAAGAAAAAGAAAATGGTAATGAATGTTTCAGTAACTGTTTGGTTGATATTTGTCAAGAAATTGATCTCAGAGGGATGGTTTATAGCCACCTTCAGCATACTCTAGCGGTTTCCTTAGGCTTTTTTATTCAGAACATATTACTCACTGCTGAAAACATGATTATAGCAGTGAGGGATTTTATTGCTTATAGATAGTGTGACTGTGCCCCCAAGAGTTGGAGCCCATCACTGTGGCATATAAACATTACCTGTGGACTCCAGGAAGGCTGAATGTGCAGTGTGACAAGAATAATCCTTTGCAGAGGCACAAAAGAGAAAGCAAAGGGATTTGTTGGAACCTGTAAGTCCTGTATTTGGGTTTAACACCTTTGCTGGTTCTGATTTCTTGTCTGTACCAAGAAGCTGGTGGGGAGTTGAAAAATGGATATAAAGTGCAGGCTGGGCTTTGTGCTGAACATGAAAGTGAGCATTTCATGCTCTGGTTGCTGGGTTGAGATGATGGCAAAAAGATAAGCATCTAAAACTGAATTAAATGGAATTCTACAGTGTTGACTGCAGCCAGGCATATTGTTCCTATTTCACCTTGGGAAAGCTGCTGCAGGGCAGGAGCAGACTAGGACCTCCCAGCATTGGTGCCATTGATGTCCTACCCCAAAGCTTATTTCATTCTCCTTCTACTGTCCTTTCAAAGGCTGAAGCAATGGGGAGTTATTTAAGACTGTCACTTCCCTGAGCTTCTTCCTGCCATGAGTTTCTCTTGGAGATAGTACCTGCAGGGAGTATAACCAGCTGCCACTATAAATGGCTTGGGCAGGAGGGGATAAAACTGCAGATTTTGTTACCTTGATTATGAGAATTTGTTATTGGTGTGTACTGTGTAGACATCCCTTATTCTCTAAGATCCAGGAAGGACAATTATCAGTTTAGGGAGATCACCATTACAATGATATCTTACTGCAGATTTTAAGCCAATATCAAGATATGAAAGGCCTGCTGCCCTTTTACTCACTGATGAAGTTAGTAACTTGCCACACAGCTCGTTAAACACAGCCTGTATGCCTATGACAGCCAGTGTGTGTCCACTTGGCACATCTGTGTTTGCAGCCAGCCCATCTCTGACAGACTCCTAGGATAGCTGTGGATGGTACTCAGAGGGGACATGCATTTCTCCATCTGCATTAATTACACAGAGCTTGAACACAACAGGTGGCTTAAATCGGTGTATTAACATCCAAATCAACAGGGCTGGTGTTTGGTTGGTGGAGCCATCTCAACGTGGACTGAGAGCTGGTCCTCAAGCTGTGCTCTGTTGGGCAAAACCATCTCTGACTTATAAGACCATTTGCAGTTTAGAAACCTGTAGCAAAAAATGACTAACATGTAAAGGAACAGAAGCTTAGGTCAAACCAGAATTATTCTGTGCACTGCAGCGTTACTTCTGCTTCTGCTGTACTGGGACTAGCTGGCTTGCCATCTCTCCAGCATTACTGCTGACAGGATTAAGATGGCTTTTTGGAATATTAAGCAGGCTTTCTAAGGGCTAAAGGGAACAATGTTCCTGAGGCTCATTCTCAGACTTTCTTACATCTCTTTCAAGGCAAACATTGAATGAATTACCTTGCCTGAAGTGGAAATCCCCTCAAGGAATATTAGCAGTGTCTCATTTGGAGTTAACATCTGATTATTACTGAACTCTGTTCTGCTGTCCCCCCTCGCAGCATTATACTCCTGCTTAGCTTTCCACAAGGCTGGTCACTGAGGACTCCTGCACTCCTGCAGTGTCAAAATTTCTGAGACTGCCCCAAGGCTTCCCTCTTCCTCTTGCCATGCAACCCCATGTTTGGTGGTTTTACACGTGGCACTCTTGTGCTCTCTAATCTCCCCTTGCTCATATCATTTTGCCTCACAGAAGGTGATCCTGACTCACCTGAGACCCAGGAGGACTAGAAGGATGGCAGAGTGAGATATTGAGTGTCAGGAGGGAAGCACTGGCAAAGAGAGAGGGTGATGGGGAGACTTAAAGGCTGGTGGTGGCTAAAGAGTCTGTGGTAGAAGCGCCCTCACTACCCCTGTGGAGCACGGTTTGTGTAACATGCTGGGAGATGGTGGGGAGCTGAGGAAAGAAGTTTCAGAATTTTCCCAGTAAAGACAAGCCTGAGGGGTGGCAGCATTTCCAGACACTCTCTGTCTGGAAGGGGTGCCTCTGTGTTTAAAAGGCAGCAATCTTGCAAGCAAAGCCTATGGCATTTTTCAAACATAAAGAGTTGTGGCACCCAGCATGGGGTTTCATTCATACCCTCTACAGCTACATCTGGGCAGGAGACACAAGGGACCTCTGGTCAGAGCAGTACCCTACCAACTGTGCCAGACAGCCGTGTTCCTGCCCACACTCACTCTCCTGGAGTGTGACAGGGGGAACTGGGAGCAGCAACCACCCAGACACTCCACAACCTTCCTCCAGATCCACGCGCTGGCTTACTCGGCTCTGACCACCAAGTATTTCATTCCTTTGCTGAGCACAAAGTGAGACAGGGGAGCTCTCTAAGAATAAGCAGTGGGAATGGGAGAGACAGGAGTTACAGAGCCAGGCCATGCAGTGGTTTTTTTCAGATTAACTTTTCTGGTATTTTCATGGGTGCAGTTCTTTAGTGTTCATTTTTGCACACAAGTTCCCTTGCCTGAAAGTGGATCCTCTTTGGATGGTAGGGGTAGAACAAGAAAAAAATGGTATAAAAACTAGTGGATCTTATTTTTAATTCACAGAAGTACTTTTGTTTTGCTTCCAATTATGTTCTTCAAACCAATAGCATCAATTTTATAGTTTTATATCCAAAGAGCTACCAACTCTTTGTAAACATTTGTCAGCTTCTCTTAGCAGCCTTGATCTCTGACCACTTAATTTAGTTTCATTTCCTCTGGTCTTGCTATTTTATTCTTTTTGTTTGTTTGTTTGTTTTTACTTTTTTTCTTGTGGGTATATCCCTTTGGCCTACATAGCTTTTAATGTGTTCTCCTTTGACATAAGGACAACACAAGTGCGTTAGACAACTGAATCAATGGTATTATACAGAGCAACCCTAAAGCAGATTTTTTTTCCCTTCTTCTTATTTTTAATTCAGACCTTAACCAGCTAAACTTGGAAAATCAGCTGGAGGTTCAGCCATTGGAAAAATAATTAAAATAAATCAATTAGAACAACATGAGGTTCTTAGAACAAGCATCACAAAGTTTCTTATTTCTTTTAGCCTACAGTCTATTGCAAAAAAAAAAAAATTCTGGACTGGATACATAATTCAGAGGACTCCAGTGAAAACCAGAAACAGTAACAGTGAAAAATATTTGTACATTAACAAATATACATTTGAAGACTGGAGCAAAGCAGAATGGTACCTGCTAGAATCACATTCATTCAATCAACTTGAAATGATTAAAATAAAAGGTTCATCCTTTTCTAAAATATTACCTTTCAGTCAGGAACATCATTATTTACTAATTATTTCATCATATTTCTAAGGTATTTGTGTAAAAGTCAGTTAATCTGATGCCAGTTGTCATTACACATACTATAAGGGTTATTGAACCATTGATGTCTGTAAAATATTATCTTGCATTTGAAGATTAAAGAAGAAAAATCAGTCTGAGATTACATTCAGTTTGCAAGCCAATTGTCATGTACCATGAAATGAAGTTCACTGGAGACCTGTTTCCTTATTCTGCTCACAACATGAACAGCAGCATATTGGAAAAATCCATGAAACATATTCTTTTATCTAATGAAGTCATACAGCTTCTGATCCTCGACTATTAGATGTGATCTACATATTTTAAAAAAGCAGTAAAGCAAAAGAAAAGGAAAAATCTGTGATCTTTCAAATACAAATTAAAAAATAATACTTAAAATACAAGTTTTGTTATGGACAAGTTGTACCACCTTTTCTCCAATTAAATAACACTTTCTTTGCAAGTACATTTTAAGTAAGGGCATCAGATGCAAGCCTTTAATACAAAGAAAGAAAATTTATTATCTTGGAGAGGAGCTGTGGGTTAGATGTGTCAATTTAGACTGAAGTGTCTAATCTGAGACATCCAAATTTCATAATCTTAGAGGTAGTGTGTTTCCATGCATAAGTTGCAATTGTAACAAAGATTTATTTATTTATTTTGCTTTTGATAGATGGAATAGGATTAGGTTATGAGGAGGTGTAACCCTATTTATTTTTATTCATGTTTGATGCTTTATAGGCAGGATCACAGTGGAGGAATGAAGAGGGAAGCATGACATGCTCAAAACAAGGAAGCAGTAAAATAATCTCAGTAGAAGGGTGGGGAAAGCAGGAATGAATTTATCAAGCATGTTGTAGTGCTTGAGAATGCAGAAGTTGAGAGCTTGGACAAGAGCCATCTGTGTCTATTGATGGACACCAGTTGTAACAGGCATGCAAAATAAACTTAAGGTAAAAAGGAAGCAAAAGATGTAGTTGTTAGGAAATGAAATAGAATTAAAGCATTTTTTAACTGTTGTTTAGACAGAAGAGAATAAAACATCTTTGTGCTGTGAAGGTAAAGATGAAAAAGTTCAGGAGGAATTCAAAGAAATGATGCTGGGGACATGAAGAGATGGAGACAAACAGAAGAGATCAGATTAGAAAAGGAGGGAAAATTGTAGATATGAAATGAGAGCAAGGAAAGGTGTAGTGTCATGGAATTGAAAGGTTGAAATGTAGTTTTAATTTGGGGTGCTCAACAGTTCTTTTATCAAGAAAAATAATGGAGGGAGAAATAGGGAAAGTGTCATGGCAGGTAAAATATGTGAAAGGATCTAGAGCTGTGGTCAGCTGAGTTGCAAAAGTAGAGTAATTTGTCCAGGAAAACTTAGGAGTCATGGCTGAAACACAGGGAAAATAAAAAAAAAAATATAGGAGAAAGGAAAGAGAGTAGGAAGTAGATATATTAAGATGAAAAAATGTCATTGAACTGGGAGAACTGGGTGGCCATAGAAAAGATAGTGGCACTGTTGGCTAGTGGGAAAGAAGCCTGGGCAATGACTAGACTGGTAAAACACAAACAGTGAGAGGTCAGAAGAGGCCACTGTTTAGTGAAAACATCCCTGGAGAGATGACTGGGGCCGCTGAGTGCTGTGGTGACATGTACAGCAAAGGAGTTGTGTAAATGCCTTCCACAGGAGCTGTAGGCAGGGATGAAACAAGGGCGGAAAAATGACAGTAGAATGAAATTAGGGAAAGAGACTGATGGGTTCACATAACAGAAATTGGCAGGCATGAGGAGTGAAGAGCTTAAAACATTGTGTTTAGATGAGAAGAAAGAGTGCAAAGAGAGAGAGTGGAAGCATTGAATAAAAGAGACAAACCTGAGACTCCCAGGAAGTGCTTTGATCCAGGATGCGCAATGTCAGTCTGCAAGAAAAGGCAGCTACTTGAGGAGTATCAATTTTAAAGACATAATTCCTTGGAAAAACTAAGAGGTGAAGGAAATGTCTAGAGGCTCCAGAGTCATACTAGTTTTTATAAGTGGAGTGGTTACCCCAGAGATGGTAAGAGAACAGAGGGAAATGAAGAAATATAATAGTTCTGATGTAACTTTTTATTCTGCATATTCAGATCCAGTTTGGTTTTGTTTGTTTGTTTGTTTGGGTTTTTTTTTTTGCAAAAATGCAGATTACTACCTTTCAGTATTTTCTCTAGAGATTTTCCTAGTACGAAGTCCAAATATCAGAGAGACTTACAGCAAATAAAGACATCATGGTATTGTGCCATGATTCTCCTGAGCTACATAGGACAAGAAGCCATACTTTCAATATTATATTAATATCCCAATTTTGGTTTACAGAATGAAATAATAATAAAGAGAAAGGAATGCAGCTGAGAAGTATACTAATACTATGTGGAAAATGCTTGATATTCTGGGATAGGAATTTTTTGTAAAGTTTAAATGGATTTTTGGATCTGAGTAATGGTTTGAGTATGTAAGTGTGCCTAGCCCTATGTGCCTAGCTTCCAGTTCCCCTTTGGACAGGGAATGCTGGCAGCTTTCCCACCAGCATCCTTTTTTTCTAAGTCTTCCCTGATCTTCCTCTTGAAAATGAAGATGGAGAAGAGAAATAGTTGGTAATTTTTTTATTCCTTAGAATCATAGAATCGATTAGGTTGGAAAAGACCTCCAAGATCATCAAGTCCAACCCTTGGTCCAACTCCAGTCCATTTACCAGACCATGGCACTCAGTGCCACGTCCAATCTGCATTTAAAAATCTCCAGGGATGGTGAATCCACCACCTTTCTGAGCAGCCCATTCCAATGCCTGATGACTCTCTCTGTAAAGAAGTTTTTTCTGATCTCCAACTTCAATTTCCCCTGGCAGAGCTTGAGCCCGTGCCCCCTTGTCCTATTGCTGAGTGCCTGGGAGAAGAGACCAACCCCCACCTGGCTAGAACTTCCCTTCAGGTAGTTCTAGACAGTGCTGAGGTCACCTCTGAGCCTCCTCTTCTCCAGGCTAAACAACCCCAGCTCCCTCAGCCTCTCCCCATAGGACTTATGCTCCAGTCCCTTCACCAGCCTTGTTGCTCTTCTCTGGACCCGCTCCAGCACCTCAATATCCTTCCTGAACTGAGAGGCCCAGAACTGAACACAATACTGGAGGTGTGGCCTCACCTATTAGAACTTAAATGTTCTCACACTTAACAGTTACACTATGGGAAAGCTTTTCCTAGCAGAATGCCCTGAAGGCTGTTTTTAACCACTTGGAATTAGTTAAATCTCTTTTATATGTACTATATACCATGCCTGACTTCTCTGATTTTCCATTATCTCCCTCTGGCCTGGGTGACCTCAGGGGTCCCACAGGAACACAGCTGTAGCATTATGTGCATATGCTGTAGTGGGAGCCAGAAAAACAAATGATTCTGAAAAATCAGGCCACTAATTTTGAGCTGGCTGGGGGAGTGGGACATGGAGAAGTAAAGTAACAAACAATAAAAAATACTTCAGAGCAGCATGTTCTGATTAAAGGCATGTTACCACAGAGAGTCTGGGATTCAATTTCATGGAACCCAATCCAGCATGCTCATGGCCCTTACAGCCTACTGTGATTGTGTGCTCTTTCATAGCCTTTGAAGGAACATATTTATTCAAAGCATAGGGTTTGTATTTGTCTTCATTTCTACATTAGTGACTGCTGTAACAATGCAGTCTGGAGGCAATGGAATGAAAGGGACTCTGTCCAGATCCATTTGCAAAAGGAAGACTTGAATCTGCTTTTAAGGCAGAGAGAACTATTCTTTCATTGTTCAGACTGAGTGATGAGCTAGCTGAATTTTGAGATTTCATAGCACTTGATAAATGAAAATCAGTATTTTGACAGAAAGAAGGGTCATAATTTTGGTGTTCCTTGTATAGCAAGCCTTTTAAGGGGAACAGATATTCTGCTTCTTAATTATGAATTTTATTAAAACCTGGAGCCGTGTTTGCTGCCTACCTTGCAAAATACCTTATATCAAGAGTAAGGAAATAAAACAAGATAGCTTATTGCCTCTGAGCTGTGAGCTCTCAGGGAAAAGAGTAGGTATGCAACAGTCTAGGCAGAAAACATATAGAAATTACTGATCTTGATTTATTTTTCTGCCTGATCTGAATTTGTAGTTCGATGCATTTTTATATAAGCTTTATAATGTGAACAATATTTGGAGCCATATTTAGTACAGTTCTTTTTCCATGCCTTGACTAAGGCTTAACTTTGAAGTCTTCATGATACACATAGTTAGAATTAATTTGAATCAAATTTCCACCCTTGTTCAGTTTTTCTGCAAATTAGCAGAAAGGCCCACTACATCCAGCATGACGTGTTTTGAGGAATGTAAAACATCAGCTGGAAAGCTGCTCATTTCTTCAAAGTAAAGCTCCCTGTTCACAATTACTCTACAGAAACAGAAGACATTAGAGTGTATAGAAACACGTAGGAACTTGGACTGATCCATAGAACCTTGGGGAATAAAAAGACTGTCATATCTTAATTGTATACTCCTGTTCCAGGAATAGATAGAAAGAATAGATAACTTCTCATTAAAAGATAATTAATTCAGATGTATTGATTAGTTTTTTTCATACAAGTAAAATACAAGATGGTATACGGGAATAGAAAAGGACTTTGACAACCTTCCATTCTGTTAAGCAATCCTTCAGAAGTGCATTGCTGTATGGAAAAGGAGAGAACTTATATTGCCTGAACTCCGTATTTTTTCTGCCTTTCATTAAATTTAGTTGTGAGTAAAAAAATGAGAAGGGACAGCAATCTGAGAAAAAAATTATTATAAGGTGAAGATTGTGGGTGGACAATAACCACTAAGCATTTTTTTGTGCCTGATCACAGAAATGGAAACAGGCTCAAAACCTCAAATTAAACTAAAAGGGAGTGATATTTAAGTCATGCAAAAGAAACAGCTGGGAAAAAAAATTTACAAAGCTGCCATCAGAACCCCTCCACACGCAGATGAAGCAAGAGCTCTTCTTGAACTTTTCAGTCCTACACATTGAGTTTCTCTTCCATTCTTAAAAAGGAAAGTATAGGCTCTGTCATTATTTACAATAACATTTACAATTTAATATTTATCTTGACTCATTGTTAAGCTGATATGCAAAATGCAAATATTTTATATGGATTATTTATTCACAGTCTGTAAAGAACCTACTTTGCATAGCTTTTGATTCAGACCCAGGTGAATTTTGAAACAAATATTACAAGTTAAATGAAAAGATTGGAATTTTTTATCTGCTGGAAGTGTACAAGCAAGGGGTAAAATAACTTGTGAATCTTTAAGTTGTATTATTTGAGTAGAGAGTTTTTAGAGAAGAACAAACTAATTTTCTTTGACAGTATTTAGTACCCAAACAGATAAAATGTATCCCACAATCATAATTAATTTGCTTGCAATCCCTTTTTTCTGTTTATGCTTGCAGAAAATGCAGCAAGAAAAATGTTATTTTCTTGCATTTATTATATTGAAAATATATATTAGTGAGTTTCTATTGGCCTTTTTTTCCCTTGTGAATTGACTCTGAGCAGCTCACTGTGAGTAATCAGCTGAAATTCAAGCTGTGCCTGCTGATATCAGTAGTCAGGGGGCATTGATTTCTTGCCCTAATTGGAGGCTTTCCATAGGCTACCAGGACATCAAATCACTCAGAAGGAGGCAGGAGCTATTTTGGATTAAGTGAGTTTGGAAGATCTGAAACCTCTCCTGGACACGCAAACCTTGTATGCAGCATCTCTCCTAGAAAGAAACAAATTAGAGTCAAGATTTATTGGTTGGATGCAGTTTGGGTTTAATTTTCCCCTGTCTGTTATACACAAAGTAAAGGAATTTCCATAGAGGTATCAGACACATCAGTTGTTCAACCTCTTCTACTTCCTTTTCATTGCATTTGGTGTCACTGTACAACAAGTCTTTACCTACTATCCACTTTCCTTACCTGTAATTAAAAATATTTTGAAATCAACATAAAAAGTTAGTTTGGGGTCAAGTTCACTGTTATAGCAGTAGAGGTATCATCACACACAAGAGATGAAGGAACTGAGTTTTATGCAAAGCTCTAAATAACAATCCCTAAAAGCCACGCAAAAGGAAAACACACAAAGTTCTTTATCTTTTCCATTTTATAAGTGATAGGAGAACTAATGAGCACTTAGTCTGTGAAAGATTGAATGTTGAGCAAAGCAAAATGAGAAGCCTTTTCACCAGATGTACTAGTTTAAAGGTAAACCGACAGGAGAAGTGAACCCAACACAAAAGAGATTATAAATCAGAGTTAAAATTTAATAAAAATATTAAAATGAATGCAATGATACAAAGAGAAATTGGGTTTGCCCCACAAAACCCAGCAGCATAACCCAGCCCCCTGGGGCACAAACAGAATGGTGTTTGTTAGCCCCTGTGCTGAAACGCTCCCCACCCTGGTTCCTCTGTGTCCAAAGTAAATAGAACAGAAAGAAAAGTGTGTTGGTGTATATGATGGTTGCAGTCTGGTCGAGTGGTGGCCACAGTCCCGTCGAGGTTCTGGTCCTCCTCCGGAACTGACAAGTCGTCCAAGAAGTCCCCAACTCCCAAGATTATATCCCCTCAGGTTCAGGTGGGAATGTCCAGTACCTCCCCCAGGGCAGGTACTTCCATAGCGAGTGATCTGAGTCATGGGGTATATTGGAATTGTTGCTGGCCCATTAGCAGACATGCCCCCTCAGGCTGGGTGTGAAGGTGCTAATGACTCCCTGGAGGGGAGTTATCACAGCTCCTATCTCACAGGCTTCTTTAACACCCAGTTTACATCCTGAGGGGTCAGGTGTGCCCTGGGCAGCTGCTTCAATGGATTCAAACTGTTCATATCCTAGCAGTTCATGAGTAATGACATAGAGGGTTTAGAATACACAGTTTTGGTCACACCCACACAGTGAGAAACTGGTTCTGGCTTGCTGAACTAGGACACCAGAGTATTTAAAACAGTTTGGTTTTATTCAGCTTTGGGGCATTTCTATAATTGATCTTTTAACTTTTGGGCCTGGTGAACACATTGAACAAAGGGCATTCATATTAAGCAGAAGCAGGGGGTTTTGTCTACTTCTCAGAAAAAGAAATAACATATTTAAGGGATTTTAGCATTAATACATGCAACAGCCACAATTGAATTTAAGTGCCAAGTGCCTAATTCTGAGGAAATATGTAACTAGTCTTCCTTACATAAACAGTCTGATTTAATATTGTGGTTATATTTAGGGTAGTGAAATTATATCTCAATACATACCTAGAAATGTATGAGTGCGTGATTCAGGCAATTTGGTTCTAAATTCTTTTTATATGGTTTAAGCCATAATGTATTTAGTAACATGTTTGCTAAATTGACCTGTGCAGTGGTAATGTTAGTCCACAGCTCCTGTAATTGAAGCACATTGCATAACAGTGTTTTAAAGATGGAATATTTCTTGGCTTAGATATGTCCTCATTGTAAGATCCAACCCAGAGCATTTTCCTTCGGGTGCTTTAGTCTCAAATGGATCACAGTTCTAAAACAAACTTCTCAAATTCCTAAAAAGCCACATGAATTTAACATACCTTTTTGTTATGCACAAGTTCCTAAAGGACAATAGTGGGCATATTGCTATGATTTATTTATCAACTAATATGCAAGTTTGACTGAGTAAGAAATAAATAGTTGAAAATTAGCAGTAGATGGTTGAAGTCAATACAGAGCTAGAACCATGGGAACACGTCTTAGCCTCTGGTGTGGTCATGTAAGAATTACAGCTTGTTAATTGAAAAAGTAATTTTGTTGGGGTTTTTTTTGTAGAAAATTATTATGAAGGGATATTTGAAACTGGATGTGATCATGCTCAGTATTTTTGTATCTCTCTGAGTCTGCAGGGAGTCTGAAACAACTGCTCCAAGCAAAGAAGCCAAATGTAAGATATTTTCAAAAGTTTTTGGTGTGTAGACCAGGAATGGAGAGGAAGAATGAGGCCAGAAAACCCAAATATCCTCTGTTGCTGTTTCAAACCTAGAGAAGACAGCTCTGCTTCAATGCTACAGATGCTGTGTGAGGGTTCAGGGGGAACCTGCCCAGCTGCCCTAGTTCATATTTAAGTGCCTTCTTCTGTGTACCCACTTTCGTTTCTGACTGGTTTCACCTCAACAAGGGCTGAATGACTCACAGTATTATTCATTTCACTACCAGCAGAAGAGTCTCCAAGCAGCACGTGCTCAGCAGTCGGCTTGGTGTGGCAGGAGGGGCGAGAGCATACAGAGGAATGACTGATTGAATGTAAAGCTGTGGAAATGGGGGCAAAAGCCAGTGCTCATTACATTTTGAACCATTTTTCTGCCCCATTGCAAGATGAGAAATCTGAGCCAGTGCCATCTGGTTACCTGCCAGATACTAATTCAGCCCTGGACCATTTTCTGGAGGTGTTCCCGTGGCTGCATTCTGATGGGAGTGATTCTGAGCTCCAACAGCTGTTAATTCTAGCTCAAATATTAGTAGTCAGGCAGCTCATGGTGAGGGAAGATTTCATTATTTTTTGTCAGGATTCCACATTTGGCAGGAGCTGCAGCAAATGAATCATAAAACACTGGTAAAAGGGTGCATCATCATCCTGACATGTGGTTCACATGTTGCTTACGTTAAAATGCCATTACTTCTTTTACAAGGCAGTCAGATTTTGGAGGCTTTCTGAGGGTTTGACACACAGTCTCACTGATGCCTGAAGCTTTCAGTTTCTAGGTATTTCCAAAACCAGACCTCCCCGAAGCTCTAGTTCACATGGTGGAGCACTGCTACCCTCAGGATTGAAGTGATCACAAAACAGAAGGCTGATAACTCAAGGAAGCAAATGGTCAGAGAAACTGAGGGATTTGAGCACTTCTCAAAAACAGGGAAAAAATAATATTGAAGTGATTTTAGGGGATTCAGGATTTTATTCATCTCCTTTTGTGTTTAAAGTGGTAAAACTTTAAAAATAAGTAGGTAAAAGCTTCTCATTTGCTCTGCACATCAGGACATAAATATTCTATCTCCATGCCACTGTAATAAAGGGTAAAAAAGCACAACCCTTTTTTTGGAGTTGCCTGGCTGTTTTACTGTACATAAGCATAATAACTGTTATTTTCTGTCATTTTCCAGAATTTTTATGTTCTCTTAAACACAGGCATACAAACAGTTGAGGTCCCTCATCTCTACTGAAGGTGCAAACCCAGAAATAGTCACTGAAGTCAGGGATTGCTGTAAACTGAGTGAATACAGAACATCCTTAAGAAGATGCTACACAATGGCAATAAGGCACATGTATGATGATCATGATAAAACTGCCTTGGCTGTGAGTTTTGTAGCACTGCAGGATGCAAGAAATATTCCAGCACCCAGCTGAGATGGTATTCAGGTGGGGTGAGAGGCATAAATAAGTGGGTGAGGATTGGGTGTAATGAGCTTGCCCTTGGCTCTTGTGCAGCTACACATGAGCTTGCAAAGCAGAAGTATGGCTGAGGGCTTGGTTTTGTCTGTGTCTGTGAAGCAAGTTTACAGCAACTGAAAATGGGAGGTGTAAATTGTCCCATCTTTGCCCCATAACCAGCAGTACCACTCCCATCAGGCAAGAAATCTCTCAGCAGCAGTTTACCTGCTGGCCCCACGTTGATGATGAGGTGTAGGATGCCCCATGGCAGGATATGACATTTGAGAGTTGGGAGATGGAGGTGAGCACATGCCAAGGCTTGCACTGTGGTCCTGGGCATGGCATGAGGGCAGTACTTTTGGTTTAGTGTGTGTTAGACAAGCTCGGTGATTTTTCAGATGTGCACTACCCACAGCAGCAATTGCTTAATGCACCATTGGATTTTGCAATAATTGGCTACTATGGGCCCTGTTACAAGAGTAAAGTGATTTTCCTGGCATGACATTTTATGTAAGTGTGCTATTTGTCATATGCCATTGCTGGTATATTTGACTTGTTTGTTGTCTAATGTTTGAGGTGAATACTACTTAAGATTTATTTTGGATTTTCCACAACACCAATGTAAAATATATATTTGAAAAAACCCTACTTCTTGATGCAAAAAGGATGTCAAGACTTGAAACTCCTAAGTGACAAATGAAAGAAGCACCAAATATACCTTGTTCCTGTATATCACTTCTTTGAAGATGTTCCTTTTATGTAACATTGTGGGTTTCATTCTTGTCCCCAGAATACCCTTGGAACTGAAGAATGCTGTCCCAGCAATGTTATTATGCTGACAAAAAGATTTTAATTTTTAGACAGTTATAAAATATATGAATGCGGGCATAATGTTTTAGTTGCATAATGTAATACCAGGAATAGCTCACCAGTCATCTTAATCAGATCATCATTCACTCAAAATCCCAATAGTTTGCAGTATACCTTGTCTAAATGGAGGTCGGAGAAGACACTGGTAAGGTCAGAAATCAGTGCTGATACTGAAAGCTGACCCTTGGTAGATGGGATAGTAATTAAGAATGGTATAGAACTTGAAATATTTCCCTTGAGAGCCTGCTACAATATTGTGGTCTTTTTCAAATTGTAGGAATTCTCATCCACTTAGAGTCATTAATGCTTTCTGGTTTGAACAGATCCACAAACTAAAGGAAAATCTGCCTTCAAATCATTAGCTCTCCAGTCTCTTGGAGTTAATACAGTAGATATAAAGTCACCATTTTCAAACCTTGTAAAATCTGATAAGAGCTTAAAATGACATTGCACCACATCTGTTCTATTCAGTTATGTCAGTTTAAAATAATTACAATAGAAATTCCTCCTTTCTGAGAAAAATCTGGACACCTGGAGTCTTCCCTTTAACTTGCATAACATTAACAGGCATCCCATCTTTCTTGTTAGCAATTCTGCATTGCATTTCTCCTGCCAGACAGTGCAATTTAAAACACCTGGTTGCCTGAAGCAAAGTCAGGGAGACTGAAAAAACAATTACACTGAGTGTTTTTTAACAATAGGAATATATTAGATAAGTGAAAACAATTATTATTCACTGCAAGAACGGGTACAGAACTAGATTGGATATTTGCTGTATTTCTGAATAATGATTGTCTAAATTATTCCAACCATCAGAAAGATGCTTTCAAAGGTTGTAAACATCAAGAACAGTTTTAGATTAAAGATCTAAGAAGGAAACTTGTAGCTGAAAATTTAGCTCATCGATAATTCAAAGTACTTCTGGGGAATGGCATCTATTTATTGGTGATGCTTTAGCTAAACCTGTGGCTCTGTGGGTTTGATTGCTCTTCTGTGCCACAAGGTGTCATTGTTTTACCATTATCAGCTTTTAAAATCCACACTGCAGGAAAATCTGCAGAAATTCCTTCATCTGGAGATTTAAGAACTTGGAAACATACACAGATAATTATCTAGGTTTTAGTTGCTTGAGAAATGTAGAAAATAGCAACCTGTCAGAGACTAAATCAGAAAGATCTCTTTGACACCTACTAATGTACCTGTAAGTCTTCAAGGTCTTCAGGCCTGTTTGTTTTTCCCTTCCTTGTGTAGAGGCATGCTGTTTGCAATTTGATCCCCTTACCTCGTATGTGGCATGGAATTTCAGTTCCCTTTTGATGGCTTGGAGGGTGACACATGCTGTTTTGGCAGACCCATGTTTCTGTGCCACTCAGGGAAAGGTCAGGATCACGGCCACCGTATCCTTCCACCTGGCTGCTTGCCCTGGGGAGGCTGTCTCACTGAGTGCTTGATCATAGAATGATTTGGGTTGAAAAGGACCTTTAAAGGCCATCTAGTCCAACCCTCCTTACATGGGTGGGGATACCTTCCACTAGATCACGTTGCACAGACTCCTGTCCAGCCAGGCCTTGAATGTTTCCAGGGTGGGGCATCTACCACCCTTCAGGGCAACCTGTTCCAGTGCCTCATTACCCTCATTGTAAAAATTTTCTTCCTAACATCTAATCTAAACCTGCCCTCTTTCAATTGAAAGCCATTTCCCCTTGTCCTATCAGTACCTGTCCTTGTGAAAACTTTCTTCTAGCCCCCTTTAGGTATTGGAAGGTGCTATAAGGTCTCCCCAGAGCCCTCTCTGCTGCAGGCTGAGCAGCCCCAGCTCTCTCAGCCTGTGTAGCTTTGCTGATATTTTTAATGCAGTGCTCTGTATGACACTGAGCCTGTCACACAGATATAAGGTAAGATATTGTGAAGCAATTCTGCTATTAAGCGCATACAGGAAAAAAATGGGCTCAAGCATTAGTACTACTAAACCCCAGGAATATTTATGCATTCAGGAGATTTTCCAGATAGATACCTAGATGCCAAAACGTGGCTGAATTTCTCAGACAAAGCCTAGGGGGAAGCAGGTATCCATCACTTTTACACGGCTTGTTTGGTGCAGTGCTGGGAATTGGCTGCTCAGCCAGGATTTCTCCTCCGTTCTGAATTGGAAGCACAAAGGGAGCTGCTCAGCCATTGAGCTATGTGCTCTGTGTTCAGAGCAGACAGAAACACTTGTTTCAAATGAGGTCATGATGCAAAAACCTTGAGAAAAGCTAGGTGAGAGAGAGAGGGAAAAAGGAGAGACTAAGATGAGTTGGCTCACAGATACATCTGGCATCTAGTTGCAAGGCTGGAAGAAGTACTGGGAAAGAGGTTATAGCAAGAGAGTTTTAAAGGAATGTCATGGAGTGGTTGAGATATTGCTTGGGATTTTTTTCCCAGGTGCTTATGACATTGGAGAAGACATATGAGTTTCCTAACATGGGATGGTTTAATAGGAAACTCTGATGTGATAATAGGAATCTGTTAGTATATCATACAGGTATTAAATGTTGAGACCGAAGATGATGAGCTGTGAGTTAAGGAGCCCAGATGTAGCCATCCTGTGTTGTCCTAGTCCCATCAGCCAGGACCATTTTATCATGGTGTGGATGTAACCAAAGCTATGTATTCTACACCCTCTATATAATTTCTTATGAACTGTCAATAATAGATCGTTGGCAACAGCTGCCTAGGGCATACCTGAAACCTCAGGCTACAAGCTGAGTGTTAGAGAACTCTGGAGACAGGGGAGTGTTTCTTTGTTTTCACACCAATGAGTGATAATTCCCCCCTGGGGAGGCATTAGCATTTTCACACCCAGCCTGAGAGGTCATGTCTGCTAATGGACCATAAAAGATTCCAAAAATATCCCATGATTCACAGAGTAAAACACCCATTGCAAAACTCCTCGCCCTGTGGGATGTACTGGGCATTCCCACTTGAACCGGAGCATATATAATCCCTGTGTTTGGCGACTTGGGGTACCACTCGTCTGATCCAGAGGAGGACCAGAACCTTGACAGGACTGAGACTGCCACTCTCAACCAGACTGTGACCATCATCCTCACCAACAGGTCCTTTCACTTTGTGCTCAGAGAAACCATGTGGGTCTCAGTGCAGGGACCAATGAACACTGTTATGTTCATGCCCCAGGGTCCTGCATTGTATGTCTGAGTTTTTTGGGTTAAAACTAATTTTTTCTCTGTATCATTGTGTTTATTGTGATCTTTTTAGTAAATTGTAACTCTAACTTGTAATCTCTCTTGAGTCAGGTTCATTTCTCTTGCTGGTTTACCTTTAAACAAGCACATATGTGTATTCATAGAGTATAAATCCAGCAACCTACTGCTGAAATAAATGAAACTAAAATAAACCAGATATCCTAAGCATTACATCATATCACTGTCAGCTGAAGTTAAAAGATGTTGAGTACATCTTTCATTTTGTAATTGGTTTTGGAAATCTCAGAGAACCTTCCAAACCTTCAAAATAATTGGAAATGTTTCTTCATTTTGGGATTAGGATTATTGACAGAATATCATGTGAGAAGTTTGCTGCAAATTGCTGTCTAAATTGTTACCTTTTCTGTATATGAATAGTGACACTCTGAAGAGCACTGAAGTGTAGAAAAGAGGGAATTTATCCACAGGAGTTTGCTGAATCTTAAAAAAACATTAGGCTTTATAATTGCCTTGGTCAGTTTGCCAGAGGGAGAGAAAAATATGGCGCTGTTGTCTCACCTTCTGAATTTTAGCACAGGTTAGTTATACATTTTTTGAGCAGCTAGAGAGCTGTAATTCAGTATTGATATTAAAAATGGCAGTAGTTAAAAAGGCATACAGATTCATCTCTCTGGGCCTTCTGCTTTTCTTTTCTTCCTAGTGAATGTACCAAACCTATCTTTTTGTATTTGACTTAATACACAAAACACGCCCCTCTTTTTATGCAATATTTCTTACCAGGAGCAGGTGTCATCATGCAGTGCTTGTTGGCAGTAGAGCAATGTGGCATCCACTGCACTGTGTGCTGGTGTCTCACCTGGGCCTGCTTTCAGTCCACACTGCTGCACATCTCAAGCAGGCTTCCCTGTGTTTACTTAGTTCACCCTGCTTTTATTTCTACTTCCATTAAGTCTCACAAGCTAACATATGCATGCTTTTAAGTATCTAAACAGAAAATCAGTTTTCACAGAACCATTGTTTACTTATAGATAAATCTTGTACTGGCAGACAGAGCATGACTTGCACCACTGGGAAAGAAGGTCTTTATGTTCTTTATAAGAAAGGTCTTTAGGATCTTTATGCACCGTGTAAAACCTTTCCCCAGGCTGTCACAGGTACCTATCACCTTTGCTAATGATTCCCCAAATGCCACTGTGTTAATGATCTCTTTTCAGCTCAAACCATAAGATGTGGATGTCTATTTCTCTTGTGACAGATAACTTGCTTTGTGTATAAACTGCACCTCAAACCAAATAGAAAATAATAAATAGAAATAACATTTCTGATGGAAAATGCTTTCCACAGAAGGGCTCAAAATGTCATGTAACAGCTACAAAGATAAGGTTTCATCTATCATAAAAAACTTGCCAAACGAGGAGCTTTTACTGTGCACTTTATTTTTTCAGCCTAGAAAGAGCTGAGACCTTCTTTTTTGCCTCCCTGTGTGCCAGTGCAGATGCAGCAGCAGAGGCTCTGGCCATCACTTGCAGCTGTGATGGCATGTTGATAATTTGTGGAGCAGGACCTCAGCCTGCTGCTGCCTCAAGGTCACAGCATGGTCCTTCTTCCTCTGCAGCCCGAGAAAGAACAGCTCAAGTGCTCCAGTGATCCAATGCTGTTTCAGCCTCACTGGAAACATTTCTCTGGCATTCAGAGCAACAAGGCAAAGAAGCACTCCTGTTCCTTTCAGGGCTTGACAAGCCTCATTTCATATAGGCTTTTTGCATTCACCAGATTTACAGTAGCTGATCAGAAGCTGTTTATGAAGGCACAGCTTGGTCCCTGAACACCTTCCAGGCAGTGTGTTCCCATGTCCTCAGTTTGTACAGCCTGGTTGTTGCACAGTGGGTGTATGGTAGATGCACTGAGTATAGTTAAGCTGTCATGCATTGAAGAAAAGGACAAAAAAAAAATCAAAGTATTTGCCTTTTCAGAGTCCTTCCAGGCTAAACAGGCTGCCCCCAGTAACATACAATGACTGACCACAGTGAGGGCTCACATGAGTCAGTGTGACAGTGAGACATGATGACAGAAGTATCGGGGCAGTCAGACTGCCCAATTTTGGTACTCCCTTTATCACGTAGAGCAAAACATTAGAACAGAGCTGTGTGGATGCTGAATGCAGAAGCAGGTAAAATAGAAGTCAGTGAGATTAGAGGGGTCTGTTCTAATAGCCAGGTTTTGCACTCACAAGGTTTAACCTACATTTTCAGCTCCAACCAGACTATATGGATTAAACTGGACAGGTGAGTCAAGTGCACAATTTTACTCTGTGGAAAAAATAAAGAGAAAATGAGATAGCCTCTTTGAATAACTCATGTCAGTATTAAGAGGCTGATACTGAAGACTCCCTAAGAAATACATTTCTAGTGACCAAATTATTTTTCATTCTTTCCCACTGTCATTATGTTAATCAAGAGATACAGATGCTCATCTACCAACTTCTCATTAATGTTCAAAGGCACTTAACTGCTATTTTTGCCTTTGAAATTCTCCCCTTGTGATACCTAACACATTTCCAGCAGTCTGTCATGCTCAGCATTTATCACATACCCAGTAATCCCTTCTTCTCCAGCTTCTGTGCTGACAAACGTTAGCCTTAAATTTCAAAAAATTAATAACCGCAGGGACATATTTCAACTTAACAGAAGCTCAGGATTGTCTTGGTTTCCCACAGCAACCATCGGGAATACTGGAAGAAAATAGGTCAAATGAAAACATTATATGACAACATTGTAGGCAGAGTTATCACAGTGTTATTTCTGAAAGATAGTTGCACAATTGTTAAGATGGGATGTGCTTTACACACTAATTCATCTAAATTATTCTAATGATAATAAACTTAAAAAATTATACTGTAGGAACATTTGATATATAGAGAGCAAAATTAATAGGTCAAAGAAAAGCAACAGTTACGTTCACTTTGCCTGGCATTTTAATGGCACGTTTTCTAGAAACTTATGCACAAAAATTAATTATGTTTTTCTATTTGGGGCATTGTTGTAATGATTATAATTTGACAGCTAAAACAATCAGTGGTGCAGATAGCAGCAAAATATTAATCTAGTATCAACAGGAATTTAATTTTAGGCTACCTTTCTTTGGCAGTTTCCTTGGTTAGTAACATGTGAATACCTCACAGTTTTCTATTGCTTTTCTTGCTGCTATTTGTTAGTTCATTACAGAAGCATTTGGGAGAATCTGTGATGCTCTAGAGAACTACTGCATTGAATACAGAGAGTGGAGAAGTTTAGATCCTTATGATCCTTCCACAAAGACAATATGTTCTTTGCAAAGGATAAGCTAAATATGTTAGTGAATGATGCTAACCTTTGAGAAAATGGGAAGCAATACCAACAGGGCTTAAATAGATCATATTCTTGGACATAAAATAAAGTAGGACTAAATTTAGAAGTACTTAATAGAGAGAAAATCCCAAATTTTCAGTCAAGTGGATCAAGTTTGAGAAAATATATGTGCTTAACACTGTCACCTTATTTTGAGTAGGAATTTATTGCAATGAGCAGAGTAAATGTTCCTCTTGATAAGCAGACAAATTGAATTTCAGAGTCTAGATGCTATCTTTATAAGCTCAGGAGAGCAAAACTCTTCTCTCCATATAACATATTGCTTTGATTTTCCTCAAAACATTTCCTATAGGGGAATAGAATACTGTATTCTTTGAACTGAATAGTGTGAAACACTGTCTAAGACTGGTTTTGTTTTATTTTGTTTGTTTGTGGCTTTTTTGTTTGGTTGGTTTGTTGGTTTGGTTTTTTTTCACAGTACACAAGTCTTTTATTTCTGGTTACATGCATGATGAAACAAAGCTAAAGATCACTTTTTTCTTCTGTTGGTTCTGTTCAAAATTGCTTCAGTATGAAAAGTGTGATTGAAATTTTTGATTTGTTTATTTTGATTTTGCTAAATGCTTCCTCCATCCTTCCTACGCTTTTCAGTCCTCAGATGACAAACACTAAGTACCATCTACAGAGTTATTCCTCTTCCCCCTTGGCTGGGTCCTGGCTTCAAACCTCTCTTATGGCACTGAGTAACTTGTGCCACAAGACATGTCCCCCTGCACCACTGGGACCTGCTCAGCCTCTATCCCAACTCCACAAAACACTGCCACAGGTCTGAGTGGAGATGAGTGAAACCTCTTGCTCCTCACAGACCCTCATCCGGACTGTCATATCCTTTATAACAAACAGGAGTCTTTGTGCTGATTCATGTTGTACTGGCATATGAATTTGAGATTATTTTTCATGCATAATTTGATACAGAGAGCCTGGTATTCTCCTTTTACAAATAAACAGGAAAGAAATTAAGTATTATACTTCAGCTGTTGATCTTACTGTCAGCTATTTTTGGAGTAAACTGTGACCAAAACAGTGTAACAAGGGGACTCGCATAATGGCATTTACTTTAGTCTGCATTAGAATGCAAATCTCTCTGTTCTATGACTCCAGCCACGGTTTTTATATCAAAATAGCTGATGATGCAAACTAGATTTCACTACTGCTGAGACCTTGCTCTCTGACCTTTTTTCCATTCATTTGGGGAACCCCCCCCCCACAATTTCTTTCCAAATGTCTCCTCCAAAAGCTTTTAGGAGATAAACATTTTCCCCCTGCTTTATTCTAATGTAAACTTGGACTCATAAAGTTTCATTAGGAGAGCGTAAATCTTTCCCCTCCAGAAGTTATCTGCCATGTTTCTTCTTATCCTTTGGATGACTGCAGTAATTTTTACGCTGTGCTGTCGGGAGTGTAATGTTAAGTGCTTCATTAATGATGATTTGTGCCATTGAAAAGTTTAAAATGGGCAGATCCTGGCAAGGACCTGACATTATTTATTTTCACTCTTTGTATTAAACTCTGCAAAGAACATTTTAAGAGCAGTTTTGCTTCTACTTGGGGATGTCATGAGCAGTATTTCATATGCCATTGCCTCAGAGACAGCATTAAACAGGACAACAATAATAATGGCTGCACACATTGCTAATAAATATTTGCATTTATTTGTAATAAAAGGGGTACATTTCACCGTGTGAAAGGAAGGAGATACATAGAGAGATGCTTGCCTACATTTGTAAAAAATGATAACTGCAGAAATTCTCTGCTTGAAGGGTTAAGAAACAGTGATTGTATCTCAGGGATACAGGCCCTGTGGAGCGTGGTGCTGCAGCACAGGTGAAAGCAAGTATAACTGGGAGCTGAGAATTGCCCTGAAGGACAGGCTGGGGCTCCCTGGGGTACCTGAAAATGGGGGGATTGCACTTTAGAGGTGGGGAGGGATGGGAAGGAGCAGGAGGAAAGAGGGGTTGGATGTCTCAATGCTCTGATGTGCTGATGGATGTAAGTTCTGACCTGGCTCTTGGTTTGGGACCTGGTCCTGGGTTTGAGGGTACCCAGCTTGTTATTTGCCTGGGCAGTGAACCAAGGGGTAGAACTTATATTAATAAAATAGTCACAGCAAAACTTAATACAGGCACACTGAAAGACCTTTTTAATATTTAGCATCTATTTGAATATTAACTTTTTCCCTTTTTCTCCCTCCCTACACTGTATTATAAAATAAGAGGAAACAGAGGCTCATTTGCTAAGCAAAATTCTTTTTTACTAAGACCAACACAGGGTGGTATAATATGATCCTTTGTTTAACTAAAACTTTTGCAAGGTGTTGAAAAAACATGAAATTTATTGGAAACAAATCTGGAGGAAATGTAATTTTTTGTCTATTTGATATGTAAATAGACATTTTACTAGAGCTTAAATTTCACATGACCTTATCTAAACACCAGGCACAGAGAATGACAAATGGGAGATAATTTTATTTTTGTGTTTTAATTCACTAGGACTATATTTCTCAAGGCAGACTGGGGCTTAAGTATGTACATTAGGAAACTGAAGAGAATTACTTCTGAAGATTTGAGGCTTTTGTACGTGGACTCCAAGGTGGCTCCTAGAAAGAAACTAGGAGAATAAACTGCATTTTACAGTCAGGAAAAAAAATTAAAAGTAGAGTGTCCCAAAATCTTGATTTTAAGAGCAATCTTAAAAAAGTTTNAAAAGGTGAAACACAGTATTAAAGGGCTTTGAATTAAATACTCTAGAGAAATTAAATTTTTAATAAAGACTCTCAAAGCCCCTTTACGATTAGTGTTTCTTGGAACTTCGAAGAGACCAGCTTGCCTGTGCAATGTAAAATGTCACTGGAAAAATATTCATTTAATCAGCATGGATTAAAATATATTAATCTTTACCTGGCTTGACTCAGCAGCAATAATTTTCCAGCACACATCTGCAGCAGTCAGACACCAGCCTAGGTGGGTCTGTGGTTTATAGTTCAGTCATTCTTTGGTTTCCCTGTGCTAGAAAAATCCAGAAATCAGTTTTATAGAGTGAAATTCTACAGAAATTACAGTTCCCACAATGGAAATAATGACAAAAAACTAGATGTAATGGTCCCTCACCCACTTCAGTGACCAGACTGCTACTTATTTCAATATGTCTTGGAAAAAAACCCCACACAAATGGGTTCATGACATAGGAATTAGTTAATAAAGATTGTATTCAATTTTGCACTTTATCAACAGGTGTAATTTAATTTGTTGTTAGAAAAGCAGAGTAAACAAGGAGGCACTTGCCACATAGGGAGGAAGTGACCCCATGAGGAGAGGAATAACCAGGAGGGAAGAGGAAGGAGGGAAATCCAGCTGGAAAAGCATGCCAGCACTGGTGCCTGTGAAAGGAAGGGAAGATGGGATCCTTCACATCTGCCTCACTTCCCTTGATGAGAAATAGATCAACTTCTCACTCGCTCTGCAGGATGCAGCAACCTTGACATGCTGCTAGGCCGTGGGATGGTATGAAAGACAATAAAAGAATGCGTTCACTCTAATTGGCAGGGCAAAAAAAATAGCAAAGAAGAAGGAAAGAAAGTTTTGTGAACTAAGGCTTGTTAGGGTACAGGCCCACCTTAAGAGTTGTCCAAGTGGTGCTATTCCCTGAAAAACAAATTAATATGAAGTATTGATATTTATATCCAGGACTGCGATGACCCTGCATCAGCAATTTGCTGTCAGTCTTAACAGTGGCAGAACTGATACTCAGAAACTCCCAAAACATTTAAAGCAACACAAATGTCATATGTCTACTCCCAGTTAGAAGCACAAGATATTAGCCAGTTCAATGATCAGTTTAAAAAAGTTTTATAAATCCTATATATATCCATTTGCTTTCTGACTAATGAAACTGCCTTGTGGGTTCATTTTCCCTTCCTATTTTCTCCACCTAAAAGCAGCAGTTTGAGAGGCTCATTTCCATTACAGATGCTGTTGGTGCATAAAAGGAGAGTGCCTGTGGAGAAAGCTCTGGATTAGATGTGCTCCCCGTGGAGTGCATTTTTTATAAAAAACCATTTCTGATAAAACATGTTATTTGAGTTATTTTTCAGTTGTAAAGAATCTCATGCAAAACTGCTGCAGATGGGTCACAGTAATACAAAGTATGTGGTGCCTGAAAGTTAGTGTATGAAGAGAAGCTACACTAGTGCTGGGTAAAGGGAGTCAGGACACTGCATAATCACAAACACAGCTATGTGCAATTTTTCCAATTAATACATTGCTCTCTTGAAATGGATCTATTAAAAAAAATCAAAATAATTTGTCAATGTGTGTTGAATTTCATAAGTAGTTCAGCCCTTCCACATCTTCCTTCCTCCCCAGCTAATATGCTAAATGGAAATTTTTTTTAGATGTATTTTCACCTAGTTCTTTCACCATAAACCTGTATGTGTTTGCAGATTGCAGATTGACCATTCTGTGTTATATTTTAACATATTAGGGAGCTGGGTAGATAAGGAATTGCTTTGCAGGGCCACTTTGAAAAAAGGCTGAAGTAAATATCCATTTCATGTAAAGTATCTGAGGCTTCACACACACAGAGAAAAGTGGCTTCATGTCCCAAAGGAAACATTTCAGAGGGAGTTAATGGCTCATCACCTTAGGCAGTAGAAACTCAACTATAACCAATTAATCCTGTAGAAACCAAATTTCAGTAGTTCCAGCCCTCATGACACTACAACCTCAATAAAACTTCCTTTTATGTCAGATGATCACAGAATCACAGGATGGTTTGGGTGGAAGGGGTCCCTGAAAGATCCTTTAGCTCCAACCCTCCTGTCTTGGGCAGGGATACCTTCCACTAGACCAGGTTGCTCAAAGCTCCATACAGCCTGGCTTTGAACTCTTCCAGGGATGGGGTATGCACAACTTCCCTGGGCAACCTGTTCCAGTGCCTCATTACCCTCACAGTGAAGGATTTCTTCCAAATATCTAATCCAAGTCTACCCTCCTTTAGTTTAAGACCACCCCCATCTTTTCCTATCACTACCTGTCCATGTAAAAAGTACCTCGCCTGCTTTCTTGTAAGCTCCCTTTAGGCACTAGGAGAGGCTCTAAGGTCTCCTCAGATCCTTCTTTTCTCCAGGATGAACAATCCCAACTCCCTCAGCCTGTCTTCATGGGAGAGGTTCTTCAGCCCTGTGATCATCTTCATGGACCTTCTTTGGAGTTGCTCCAACAATAGGTCTACGTTCTTTCCACTGTGGGGACCTTAGAGCTGGATGCAGCACTGCAGGTGGGATCTCAGCAGAGAAGAGGTGCAGAATCACCTCCCTTGCCCACTCCTCATCTAATGCAGCCTTTCCAGGCTGTGAGCACACTTGGCTGGGTCATGTTGAGGCTCTTGTCATCAAAGTACCCTTCATCACTTTCCTGCAGCATCAATTATCGATCTTAAAAATAATGAGAGTTTCTTGTCCTTTTCAACAGTAGGAATGTTACTCCAATGTCTCACCACTCCGGACTAGTGGGAAAAAAGGAAGCAGCAAACAAGTAAAGCAGAAAAAGTGTGAAGCAATCATGAGAATGAAGGGATTGGAGGAAGAGAGGGAAGAAATGTCATTCTCAACTGAGAGGAAGAATTTGAAGAAACTGAGGAAGGTGCTAAAGCTTGACACAGCACTAATGGTCGGCAAGTGTCTGTGTAGGTGTTTCTTCCACAAAAGAAGAAACCTTGGGAGCTGAGCTTTATCTCACAGAGTTTTTTAGAGGTCACAAGGCAATAAAGGAACAAAAAGCAGTGTGCTATGATTGGCCTAAATTAAGGATGCTTTTTTTTTTAAGAAAGGATATTTTTGAATTTTAATTTCCTAATAAGGGAATGTCATGGTGCCCTGGTAAATCTGTGAAACATGTGTTTGTTAAGATCAGTGACAGATTTTCAGTCATACTTTAAAATTGGAAGGAAGTTTGTTAAAGGTATTTTTATTCTAGTTGTTTTTTTTTTTTGTCAACATAAATTCAGTATTTTGTGGCACTTTGAATAAAAAAGCCATATATTGTATAAATCAAACTCATGTTCTTTTTCAAGCACTGAAGGCTTTTCTTATGAAAAGTGTCTATATTTTTGAAACCTGAATATTTTTGCATACTTTGTCTATAGAAAATGCAGAAAGTCATACAGGTGCAGTACATCAATATGCCAATTTCATGAAATGACCATGTGTCTATTTTAGTACTTAAGTTTCATCCAGGATTACATTTCCCTCTCTACTTACTGCATCTCACATCAGAGATTTGTCTTGGAGGATGTAAACCAGATTCCTTGAGGAAAGGAAACTGGTAGATACTGTCCTGGTGTCTACATAAGGCACTCTAGCTGCTAATGAGCAATTAATCCATAAAGGCAGAGCAAAGTTATTCTGGTGTAACCTCCTCTGAAGTGCTTACAGTACATATGGCAGGTGCTGAGCATTGACTGCTACAACCAGCAGATACACGTCAGCAGTCTTGCTAATGTGGACACAGGTTAAAAGTGCTCTTGGAGCACTCAGTGCTCGAGGGAACATCCACCCCACGGTGCAGCTCTTGGCTGTGGATGCCCAGCCTGGGCCTGTTTGGTCTGTGTGCCACAGTGGGACTAAAGTGAGCAACATTTTGGGGAGATTTGGAGCCACGGCCAGTGGCTGAGGTAAGGTGCATTGGGGCTGGACAACCCCAGGGATCGGGATGGTTGGGGTTATTATGCTAATAGAGACCACCTGTCCAGAAGCATAGCCATAGGTGAGGAGAAATAACTGCTCCTGTGCTGAGTTGGAGACTCAGAGGATGTTATTTGAGGCCAGATTTGTGTTTTATTTCTCCTGAGAGTCTGGTTTGTCCATCTGTATGGTGTCTGCTTGTCAAACATAAAGTTCTGCTCCTGCTGCTTTTCAGAAGACACAGCTTCCTTAGAAAAATAGGATATCTGTCCTGAATGTGCATTAATCATTCCTATAAACTCTGCTTTAAATTCAGATTAAACAGATAATGCATAAGAAGTCATAAGTTACTGGTAAAGTGTACATGAATGCTGTACTTTCTTCAAGGCAATAACAAAATCAAGGAAAAACACACCAAGAAATACAGGGAAGGCCCCAATTTATTAAATTAATCTTCCCTTTTTTCACTAAAATAATGTGCTTTCTCAGGTGTAAGGCCTCATTCCAAGGGCTTTATTTTTAATCAAAGAAAATCACCTTGGAAATACACACAGTAGTATATAATCATACACGACAGGGAACTTTGTTATATTTGTTGAATGATTTTTCCCTTCATAGATTTCTCAGGTTTCTTAAACTATATGTGTCAGCAATATAGCACATACAGGAACCAATTTCATCCTGGACACAGAAGGTAGGAACACATATCACCATATAGACACTTGTGCTCACAAATGCCTGTGTATATAGAGTGAGTATATGTGAGTGTACATATAAAAATGTATGTGTATACTCACAGCCAAATAATCTTAAACATCTGTCTTTTGTCATTCTGTTGCATACAGCTATAGAAGTATCAGTATCTATATAATTTTGCCCACCTATATTTCTTTCTATGAATGATAAATAATTAGTGGTGTAGCTATAAAGCTTATGTATTTCTAGCCAATGACACCCTCAAGGTCCCTCTGCTGCCTACTGCTTGACCTTGGTTTAAAAGCACACAGAATGGAAACCTTGAAACCAAGATCAGCAGGATTCATTCTGACAGAAAACAGATGCAGCACAATGGAGAAAAATACACATTTAATTTTAATCCTCTTTTTTTTTTTTTTTCAAAACCAGCCTGACTATTACCAGTTCTTAAAAAAAAAACCAAAAAACAAACCACCTACGGTACAGATTGACCTTCACACAAGCATCATACATTTTAACATTCCAATTAAATTTTGATTGGATAACATTGTAACTACAATAACTCTAGCAATGTCTATATTATTCCTCCCTTTAGACATGGTAGCAGAAGAACACTGTGGAAATAACATAACAAAGGGCTGTGGCCTTAAGATGAGCCTTCCTAATGGAAGATTCCCACCTTCATAAAAGTACAATAAGAAGCATTTTATTTCATAATGTTTGGACAGGAAGGTTACAAGACTGCAATATAGATAGATGATACATGGTGATGTGACCTTAAAGATAGTATTTTTGTCTTATATTACCTTTCAATTTTATGTTCTGTCTCAAGCCGGCTAATAATAGGTAGGGCTTAATAGGCTTCTTGTTTTCTGAAACGGAAAGAAAACCATATCTTTACGAAGTGTGGAAAAGAACTTGATATCATGTCACATGTCACCTGTTCAGGTCCACATGAAATGGACAAACCCATGCCTGGATTTCCAGCTGCACGGGAAACCATCACTGAATACAAGTCTGTCGGAAGTCTTCCTATTGGGATTACTGTATGTCACTGCGTTATCTGGTGCTTTCACAGAGAAGAAAATATAAAACTTTGCTGATATTGGTTGTCAATTTGGTGCTTTTATTGGGAAGAGAGTTAAACCTTTGCTGATATTTCTTGGCAATGTTACAAAAATGAAAGGGTGCTTAAATAATGAAAAGAGGTAGATCAATTGCACAACGCTGCCCATATTGCTCAAGGCGTTGGTGACCGAAAGAGGAATGTCTTAATACTGCTAGAGCATGGGGAAAATACAATATAGGATAAGGTGGATAAGGTAGCAATACATAAAAGAATTAACTTAAAATAGTGGTGAAAAGGACAGACATTGTACTTGAAGGGAAAAAGGGAAACATTCTAAAAGAGTAGGAAAAGATACTCATAATGCCATTTGTAGGAACAACACTGGGAGACAGTGTACATGTTCAAGGTCTGCTCCTCATAACAGTGTTTGTATAGAATCCAGTAGTCTGTGACTCAGACTTTCTCAATTTGTGAACATAGAACTGATTTGTGCACAATTTGTGCACATGCACAGACTTTTAATAATTTTACTTGTGCAGATGGTTAAAGAATTTCTGAAATTATTAAATTCTATGAATTACACTGAAGCAGCAAACAGGCCTCCAGAGGTTTCTTCATCATGAATTAAGTATCACATCATTTCTCTTTTCTGTAATGAACAACTTTATGGACCTCAAATCACCAATGTGGTCTCTTCCCAATCCCATTTTCAATTTTTCTATTTATCCAGTTCAGTTCTAATATGGTGATCGTTTTAGCCCCGTAATTAAGCCCTACAAATGCAGGAATTGTCTGATGTTTGAGGCTTCCTTCCGGTGTTTTTAGGTATCACCATGTCATGGCTGGTCTCACATTTCAGCACAGAATAAACTCATTTTGCCTTTTAACAGGAAAACAGAAACATTATTTCTCCATTTCCTTAGGGATCCTTGTCCTCAGGTGTAGTCAGAGAGCCTTTTTCATGCTGATTTTAGTAAGCTGGTTTTAATCTTTGTTTCCATTTCTGTGTGCACACATACTCAACATACATTCATATCCACCTGGATTCTTCTGAAGCTCAAAAGTTTGACTGTAGTACTAAGTAAAATATACGAAAGAAAATGCTTTATTTATTCTGGGAATATAATTATGTATAGTTGAATAGCAGACTTGTCTGCTGTATTACTATACACAGCCTTTACCCCCCTTTTCTATTTTCTTTATAAAATGAACTTTTCTGAGGGAAAAAGGGCAGATAATAAAGAGAGCTTTAAACACAAAATCTATGATAATAACAAGAGCAATGAGAAGAGAAGGAAGATGGATAGAAGAATAATGACACTGAAAGAAAGGCAGAAAATAGTCCTGGAAATCTGCACGTGGGCCTGGGAGCATATTGTTGAGTCTGAAACATTTATTTATGTACATATGTAATTTTATCAGTTGTATCTAATTACAAGGGTGAATGCTGGCAAAGGTAGGAATACTTCAATGAATTTTCATGCTTACTGTTTCTCTTCTTATTTCTTTTTTCTTGTTAAACACTTTCAATTAACTTTTAGTCAAGACCATTTTATCTATAAAATTATAAATGCCCCATAGTATGTTTTTGAAGGCAAAAGAAGCTCCTAACCTGAGAGATGAGTAAGAAGAGACAGGTATTTTTACCAAAGTGGCCTAAGAAATGGTGCATTGTGAACCTCAGTTAAGATTGTGCAATGAAAGGGGAAGTCAACTGATCACAGAAAGGGAAGGACAAATATAAAAATTTTGTCAATTAGACTTCTAAATTATTATGTAGGATTCACAATTTTGGAAAACATTAAAGCAAGAGACTTTGCAATGGAAGACCAAATATCTTTGGGGGAATTCATTCCTGGTTCTTTGACCAGTTTTCCACAATTAAATTGCTGGAACGAACCCTGGGGGCCACTCTCCTCACTGGCTAATGTCGTGTTGGGTAGGATATGTCATTTCTTGTGACTATACTAAATCACCATTAATTAGCTATCATGAGGTGTGTTTCACCCTTTAAAACAATTAAAACAGTTAGAGATGATTATTTTTTTACATAAACTGACCTTCACAGGCTTATGCACTTTGCAAAACCCTTGCTTTTTACTTTAGTTTTAGAATGCTTCTTTAAGCTGCTCAATCACAAGTAGAAATTTTGCCTTGGAAGATGCTTATGTGTTTTTTGAAGAATTATTAATGAATAGGGCATGTAGTAGTTTTGGCTCTAGTCAGCATAGGTCCCCATCTAGGCCTCAGTTTTCAGCAGGCCTCAAAGGACGTGATGCAGATTAGAGGGGACAGGTATCATCTGACTTAAGCAGCCAAAGAGGTATTTCATATCATCTGACATCATTAGAAAGCGTCGAGGAGTATAACAAGCCAGGGGGGAGGAGTTTCTGCCTTTTCGGTCCATGCTTCAGAGCAGGAGGGTTCCTACTCCCTGACTGCTGATATCAGGCCCTGCTGCTGGTCTGCGTGGCTGTTTACCTGGGGAAGTGAGCATATTCCTGTTAATTCCTTTTTCCCTCTTGCTGGGAGGTTTCCTTTGGGGAGGAGGTTTGTTTGGTTCAGAACTCTGCTTGTTAGCTGGGGCGACCTCGGTGAGCCTGTTGTTGTTTCCTGTCACTATGTGCTATTTCATATTTGGTGTTAAGCTTTCCACTTCTCTATATAAATATAAGAACTTCACCATGTCCAAAGCCTCATTTCTGTTTTTTTCCCTCACTCTCCTTCTCTGGGAGTGGACCTTTTGACTGGGTACCAGGCAGTTGGCATTTTGCCAGCTTAAACTATAACAGGGCAGGTGTCATCTTCTCTTTTGAAGTGGTGTATCTCAAGAGTCTGGTTCATGTTTGACTTGACCTAAAGATACTGTGGGCAAACAAAAAGTACTAACAATTCTATAAATAAAGACAACTTTATAACTAAAGGGAGGCCAACTATTCACACATTCCAAAATGCATATTGATCACTGTATACTGAGAAATAAGAAATGGACTTCAGAATATTGGAATACATAAAAGGCACTGTCGTAATTAGATTTCTGTATCAATTGAGAGCTTAGAAAAACCTCAAAAGGCTTGACTCAAAAGGAAAAATAATACATCTAATTTTCTAAGTAACAGCTGACAGTTTAATTTTACTGACATCTTGTAGCTTATAATTTGGTAACAGATTCTTTTTTCTGTTTCAAAGGAGGTTCTATAATAAGTGCTACATTACAGTGAAATAAATAAAACCTTATCTTTGGCTTTGTTCAAGATCTTAGGCCAGAAATTGCATTTTTAATAATATTTATGGTTTATCTTGAAATGAATATATCCAAGCTACTGTTTTAACATTAATTAATATTAAAATTGCTTCCAAAATAATATGATTTACATAATACCTGAAAATAGGGAGCAGAGTGTGAGGCTCATATTTATCAGCTGAGTTAAGCAGTTCATTGAATTAGACTTCAAGCATTTAGAAATTTTTAAGAAATTAACAACTCAAATCTATACTTCCCACCCAATATGTATATATGGATTTTGCCATACTTCTTTGCTGACAGTGCAACAGCCTGGCAGCACCTGAGGCTCCAGTGTGAGAGTCTTACTGAGGAGCCCTTACAATTGTGTTAGTTGTGTCTCCAGTAAGCTCTGTTATGGTGTAAGAGATGCCTCTGGACATCCTTAGCCATGGAATTCAGTTCCAAAGTTGTGTATAATAATGTTTTGAGACAGACTCAGCATTACAGAGCTTCAGAGACCTCAGGCAGCTGCCTCCCTTGTCGGTGCTTACCTCCAACCAGGTAATAAAGTGACCTGAGATCTGAAAATCCATAGTTAACCATAGCATTACACATGTTCTATATTTACACAATAATCATAAGTCACTTTGGGCAGTCCATTTTCAGGAGATGACTGTCTTGCTTTCCAGACTGAAATCTCTATTCCCTCAGCCTTGTGACTCATAATGCACCTTTAGTCATATTTTAACCTTCAGCATTGTACTCTCTGTCACATCTTATTGCTTAATATATGCTGTTGAGCAGAACAACGTTGCACCAGCAAATAAACCTCACTGACTTCTGTATTGAAAACAAATTCACGTGCTCAGTTTTTAATAAGAGTTCCCTTTCATTTGAATGCTTAATATGAATGTCCCCCTTTGATACGAATGTTGTATCCATGCCCTTGACATGCTTGCTTGATAATAATAGCAATAATGTCTGTATACAAAAGGTAAATCAGAATATATTTTTCCATATTATAAAAATGTATTGGTTTACTGGGTTTCATCTCATTAGATTTAATAATGTTTTTTTCAAAGTCAATTGAGCTATAAAACACAAATAGATTTGGAGGGAATGACTTTAATCTCTTTACATCCAGAGGCACCTTCCCTACCTTTAATATGTTTTCTATGTAATCTGGTGAAATAAACGGTAGCTGTGGAGAGGTAAAGGAGCCCTGAATTGCAGTTGGTAGTTCAGGTGTATCAGTAATTTTTCTGTGGCTTTACAAATCATATGGATTTGCAAATTATATTTTATGGCAAAAAAAAAAATCCTATGCTTTTTCAAAAAAGAGAAGCTACTCAGGACTACATGTGCCTAAAATGAGCTATTTATGATGTTCTTAGTTGCCCTTCAATTAACCAGAAGACTTGAAAATAGATTTCTAAGCTTTAAACTGCTTGCTTTTATCCTTTTCCTGCCACTTTGATGGATTGCCCAGACAGCATAAGCAAGTGATGAGACAAATGCTTTCAGAGGTGGGAAAGTAGCAAGTTCACAGCACAGAAAATCATGTCCTGCTAGATTTTAATTTAGCAATGTGAGGGTAAGACATCTAGATGGTAAATCAGAACTTTGTGAGACTGAGGTGTGCAGGACCTAAAGGGCCTTGAGAAGCATCCAGGAGGCAATGACAGCTGTCGATAGATGAGGAGATGACCAGGGTTTCTGCCACTGTCTAAGGCAGAAATACATGTAACATTGCTTTATCTAGGAGAAGGAATAGTGTCTAAAGCTGACACTTGTTCCTCTGACTGATAATGACAAGAGTGGCATTTATCTTAACAATATTGGGAGACTCCTATGTGAAATCTAAGATAATTCTGGACTGACATTTTCAAATGTTTTTTTTTTTCTTTTTATCCTAGGCCAAAATAATGTAAAGGAATTTAGAGCAGAAACTACAAAATATCAGCTTCTCATGATTATGTTTAATGGGGAAAGTGTCTACTCCATGCAAGAATTTTATTTACATGCTCCCTGAGAAGGGGGCAACAAGGTCAGCCTGAAAGTCTTGAGCCATTGTTATGGTTTTGGCTGGTGGGCCTAAATTTAGGCTTTAAAGATCATATTGGGCCTAGAATTGTCAGCTGCCTGGAGCTGGGCTGGGCTAGCTGACAGCTGATCTCTTCTAGCCAATAAAATTGTATTCCACACCATCTTACATCATCTCAATAGGGGTAAAATCCAGCGTGTGAGTGTGGCTTGGGCAGTTCCACTTTGGCCGAGGTACAGAGAAGACACCGTGCTGTCCCAGGAGGGATGGAGAGGCCCAAGCCCACAGCACCGGCTCACCATCATGTTATCTTAGGGAAGTAAAATGTTTGTTCTTAGTTCTTCTCTTTGCTTAAGTTTGTCTTTGGGGAATTGACTTTTTTTAGAATGATTTGTAGTCAGAATGGTAAAATCTGTGCTTACTGGGGAGTGGGAAGTTACATATAACTTGTGTAAGTGTGTGTTATATTGTAGTTTTCTCTTAGTCTTCTCTTTTCTGTATAAATACATGTAGTTAGTTTAGCATAAACCTGGTTTGGAGGTTTTTTTCCCTCTCCTTCTTCCCTTTTCCCTTGGCTGGTTGTGGGGGAAGAACCTTTTCTCTGTGCTTGGGCAGTTGGCATTTTGCCAGCTCAACCCAAGACAGCCATCAAGGAAGAGATTGTGCAAAGGATGTCCAGTTCCTCTTTAGATCCACAAGACATGGGTGCTCAGCACCTTTCTCAGATCCATAGGGGTGGCGCACTGTGCAGCAGACTTTTGGTGAATAAATACAAACATGTAAAGTAACTTGAAAATGCTTTCCAAAATCTACATTTATAGGCTTAATACTCAAGGCTGAAAATAACTTTAGGGTTTTTTAATCTGAAATTCATGAAGATGATAAGTAACAAAACAAAAATTAAACAAGGCCATAATAAATGCTACTTTATTCAAAGTTTCACACTGTAAAAAACCAACAATCTCCTCAAATCACACACTACTTGCAAGTATTGAAGAATATAACAAGAAAGAACATGTAAAAATCATGTAAGTACACTGTTTCACCACATGCCTTCCCTAAATGGAAAAAAAAGATAGAAATGTTTTCTCTGCTAGTGTTAAACAAAGACAGATGGCAAATATTATTGAACTGGATAACAAATAATACTCTCTGTAATTTTAAAAGTATCTATGACAATGTCATAAGACTTTATAGCTCTATTAGAAATTATTTTGGAAAAAAATCTTTCTTTTAATTTTATGGGATTTTTCTAAAAGGTGGAAGTATTTTGATACTATTTAATATGGTTCACTGAAAAATTACTTTCTCTTAATGGGGATTGAAAGCTATCCAAACATTAATCTTTCTGTCATGCACCATTAGCAGAACTAAAAATTCTCATATTCTACTAGGTTTTGGAGCACAGCTGTAGAATACCCAGAGCACACCTTCCAATAGCAGAAATTATGCAGCTGGTTGCATGGTTTCAGATAGATCTCAGCTCTGTTATTCAAAAGGTTTCATACCAGGACAGAAATTTCACCCTTTCTGTTCCAGACACCAGCAGAGCACGTAAGGAGAGAAACACTCACTTTAAACCCACACTTACATTGTTTGCTGGATCAGGTGGTGACAGCGAAGTAGTATTGACTCTGTAGCAGCTATATTTATTAAAGAAAAAAAAGGTGCTAAATTATTTTGTGATTTTTGAAAAGTAAAAAGAAATCAAGAAACTTCCCCCAAGATCCTTTCTCTTGGTAGTGCCAAGTGCTGTGATTGGAAATAGGACTTCAGTAAAAATTCTGAGTATTCCGCTGGACACACATAAAAAGACTTAAAGGTTCCCGTTAAACAATGAGATTTTAAAGACACAAAGAGCATTTGACACTCGATGATCCTGGTGGGTGTCTTCCAGCTTGACATATTCTGTGATTCTGTGAAATATGTGAAGGAAAATGCTTACTATGCTTACTATGTAACTGTTGTTTTTTGAGGTTTTTTTGTCAAAATGATCCCCTGACCCTTAGATAATTGTTTGCACATTAGTGTACCTTAATTATGACAGAGGACAGGGAAAGGAGAGGGAACTGGCTGATTCCCTTCTTTCTTTCTCTAGAACTGTTGCTACACAATTTTGAAATAAACTAAGATGCAAGGAACCTCTGGAGGCCATCTGGCCCAGACTCCTGCCTAAAGCAGATGGATTTTGATGTTAGATTGGGTTGCCCAAGCCTTGTCCAGTCCATCATGTCACTGGACACCTGCCTACCAGCAGCACCAAGAAGGGGGTGGCCATTTGGTCTCTCCTAAATATAGCCTCTGCTTCTGAAGAAGCCTCTCAAAAATGTATGTCCACTTTGCCTCAAAGGCTCAGAAAAGTTGAAGTTCACTTCTCCATCCCTAACAGCTTCATACAGGATATTTTCTCTGTCCCTTCTGGTCATGTGAAAAAGAGAATTGGAGCTCCCCATCCTCTTCCCAACCAATACAGTACCCTGTCCTGCCACTCACACACAGACATACTCTTGCCAACTCAGGCAGCACAGCTTGAAGAGGTAAAAATTGTGATCTCCAACACAGTCATGTCAGCAGGACATCCCAGTGAGTTACACTTATTGTGCCAAAAATGCTTTTAAAAAATATAGCTTCCTTGTCTCAAATTTCATGGCTTTACTGTGCTGGCTTTCCTAGTAGAAACAAGCCACAGACCTACCAGAATAACTGCAACTGTTTTCTGCCAGGGAAAGCAATCCCCCAAATAGCTTCTCTAAGATAAACAAGACAATTTCTTCTACGAAGATAATGCCTACATCAAAAATTGCACTGATGTAACTGTACAGATGGAGCAGTAAGTTTCCTCGAGATTGATTTTTCCCTGCACTTTCAAGTCTGGTTGCCTGAAGTTAGACCTCTCAATCTGTTTTCTGGCATATAGACAAGCGATCTGATTTTCATGAGTGTTCAGCACTTGGCAGATTCCAAGGAAACAGTTTAGTTTTTAGTCAACAATGCCACTTCCAGAAACGCTGCAAGACAGACAAATCTGGTGCAGAGGGTTTCCTCCAACTATTTGCATTTTTTTTTGTCTGCTCATCTTACCTAAAAATAGAACAAATGCCACCAATTTAAATAATTATCATTCCATAAATTAAAACAAACAAACAAACAAAACACCAAAACCAAACAAAACCCCACCTGCTTAAACATCATATCACATTAAGACTTTTCTCTGGCACCTGGGAAATGGTAAAAGCAAAATGATGCTCCTATCCAGTGTAATACATGATTCCTCCAAGGAAAGAAAGTTAGGACCACAGATAATACATTCTCTCTTTCTAGTTATTATAGACATTATTAAGTATTGCATGCACTTTTAGTTAAAGTGTTTATAAATGTCTTTATAATTTAATTGTGTTTATAATTAAATATATGTATAGTTAAGGTATTTATAAGTGAACTTTAAGCCAGAATGCCTTAACATGAAAGGTACAATTACTAAGGTTAGGTAATGGAGAAAAAAATTAACAGTGACAGATGAAAAAAATTATGACTTTTGGTTTGTTGGTTGTTAACTAAGTAGTACATGTGAGTCCACACTATCTCTTGGGAAACACAGTCCAGTAGGAGCAGCAGTGTGGGATATGTTGCCTTCTGGTTTCTTTCCTGCTGAGGGGCACCAGCCAGATCAGGGTAAGTGCTGTGGGAAGGGAAGTATTTGGGAGGTTCAGACTGTTTTCCCAGAGGAGCAATGGGGGATTGATATCGCTGGGATCACCGATTCGCTCTGCAGTTGCTAATGTGACACTGTTAATACACATTGCCCTTCATTTAGAATTTCTGGCACTGTCACAGCCTAGTCCTAATGTGAAACAGTGCATTGTAGATTGTTGTTGCACAGAGATTTTTGGAATGCCACGTTCATAACTTTTTATATCATTTTACTTGCTGCTAGTTGAACAAAATGAAGAAGTCTGCCTGCCTGCTGTGGTTAAAATTTGTTGTAGGGTTTTTTTGAAGTAATTTCTGACCTTGTTAATGTTGTTTTGTGTCCTTCAGCTTAGCTTTAATCTTAAACAAGAGCACAAGAAATGCTACCTTTTCAAAGACACAGCTGAAAAGCCATTGACAACAAATATTGTAATATTTTTATTCCACTTTACTGAACTCTTCTACTTGTTAGGAGCTCTGATTCAGCCAAGTTAACAAGGTTATCAGATTATATGTCTATTGTCTTGTTATGACTTCCTTGGCTGAGTTCCTGCAGTAAACAATGCTGAAGTGATGCTTTGTTCAAGCAGCAGAACTGGAGGGAGCCCGCGGGAGGGACGAGGGTCACGGAGCTGTCAAGGCCTCTGCAGCAGTGGGGAACTCTACCTGTGGCCAGTATTAATCAGCCTCTTGCTGTGTGTGCTCTGGGGAGTCACTGATGGTCCGTGACAGCCCAGGAGCCAGGCCTGAGAATCTGCAAAATGCCCTCACACAATAATGGGGATGCAAGCAAGCAGGACACTGCAGACATTATTTATCCAAGCTGACACATGCCAAAGACCTTGCAGGAGAGGTCATTAAAAACATTTAAAGCTATTAGACCTAGGCATTAACTTAAAAATAGGTTTCCACTCACCTCATCGTATGCCAGAGTGCCCAAGTTATATGAGTGGTGGTTTGAATTACCAGAAAAAAAAGGAAACAACATTGCATGCCCCCTTTTCTGCTCTTCTGTGTAAATGCCAGGTGCATTCAGCTTTCCTGAAGCACTGCCATAAACTGGCTGTCTCCCTGCTGGCATAATTAATATATGGAACTGTTGCTATCTAAATAAAGAACAGAGGATGCCAGGGCAGCAGCTGCACAGTTGTAGAACTCACATTAGCATCATGCCAGTTGGCTGGCAATTCTGATCTACAGTATCAGTTGGTAATATGGAAGTAACAGGACTACGTCATGGGACTACTGCAGGACTTACAGCAAAGTTCAATCTTCAATTTTTTTTCTGAAACAGTGTACATGAAAGTACATAAGACAACATGGAAATCCCTGATGCTCTTTTTCTTTCTCCTTCCTGCTCCCAGCAGTTTTCAAGCAGCTGATGATACTGTTTATACTCTTGCCAATAACTAGTGATTTGTTGAAGATACCAGTGGGTCCTTTTGCAGGTATCTAATGGAAATAAGAGATCTTGAAAATTTTTAGAATTTAATAGCAGAAAATACTAAAATCTAGAGTATTTCTTTGAACTTTCAGTGACTGAATGATAAGAAAAATCACTCTTAGTTCTACACTGATAATTAAGTTGTGGCCAGCATACTGCTTCTGGACAGGATGGCTCAAAAATTGTATTCAAACATGATCTCAGTTTTAGAACACCCAAAATACTGCTGCCCATGTGAAAAATGTGTGCAGACAGGGGCCAACAGCACCATCAGTTGAACTGTGTGTGAAGCCATTTCCTTCACTATGGATCAGCACACTGCCAGGCTGAGCATCTTGTCCCATAAAGGTGTGTGCCTCCAGCCACATCTCCAGCACTGTGTCCTCCACCTGCCTTCCCTATTTCTCCTCCTTCTGTGGTTTCCACTTCCCCTAGTGGTGCCTGCCCAGTCCCATGCACTCCCCAGCACCTCTTTCTGTTTTCTTCTTATTTCCCATAAGTTACTTGCATGTTTCTTCACTGTCCTAATTTTCTAAATGATATTTAGCCCTTTTGTAAGTGCTTTTTCCAGGGGATGCTGCCTGAACTTGGAGCTTTCAGCTGCTGCAATCTCTGTATCCACTGTGCCTCAGACCCCACTCAGTCTCCCATGTCTCTGTACCTCTCAGCTTCATTTAGAAAAAAACCCCAAACCAACACAACAAACGAAGCCTTGCTGTTTTATCTCAGTGGGGTGCTTTCAAACCTGGGAGGGGCAGGGAGCACCAAACAGCCCTGCTGCCTACAGCCCTCTGCACTTGCCAATGCACCTCAGAGCTGCTGTCACAGTGCCCAAACCCAAAACACCAGAGACTTAACAAAATAAAACACTCAATTTCTTTCAAGACCAGGGGCAGACCAGGGTACTCAACATCCTGTCTGATCTCTGTTCTGTGCTAATATTGCAGGCTAAAGTTGGAGAAAAGCCAAGAGCAATGATGGAGGATTCCTTTCCTCCATGATTCTATCCGCAGGAAGCTCTCCTGGGGTGGTACCTGTCCATCCTGTCCACCTTCCCCAAGCAAGACCTGTTTCCTGTCCATCCCGTTCTTTCTCTGCACCTGAGAAAGAGTCAGGTGAACTGAAACAGTCCAAGTTCTCATCCAGGTGTGCCCATTGTTAGGACAAAAGCTTCTCCAGTTAGTATTTTAAAAAAATCTACTGTAAAATGCTAATGGAGGGCACTTCCAAACTGCTTTTTTTTGAGTAGCAAGGTTCTCACACTGGGTGTGCATTGTGTACAAGAACAGCTTTATAATTTGAAAGAAATCCTCTGGCTCTACACAAAGCCTTGCTGTGTCACATTCATTTCAGGCCACTGCAGTAAGGTATTTAACTCTGAGGCCGTTTAATGCTGCTTTCTAATACTTCAAAATCTATTTTACTTTCAGGTCAAATACAAACAGGGCACTTATTGATCATTGCAACTAAATATATGTTACTAGAATTCATGGAGAGTCAAATGTGACTCTTTCAAAGGGAAATGTCAGAGGATCCAGAATGTTTTGTGTATCCATTTTTCTTCCAAGTATTGGTTTTCATCAGAACTTCACCCTTGGTAATTTTCTTTGTGCCAGTAAAGTTTCAGTGAATAGAGCTGAAAACAGCTCACATGGGGAATTCACCAAAATGTATTATCCCTGTAGGAGTAGATAAGTGAGTCCAATCTTTGTGATTCAGGAAATGGTGATCTACACAAAGGGCACCAAATGCTTCAGTAGAGACTTTAAGTCTCCAAACCCTTTGAAAATTTTATTTTCAAAACACTGTTGTGAGAGAGAGACATTACAGTTACAGAGACTCGGATGAGTAATTCGCCACTGTGAAGCAGAGACATCTTAGTCTTCTGGGTTCTACAGCCTGAGATCCCTCTTGAAGAACTGCACCTCTAACCTTTCATATCAAACACTTCAGCAACCCCTGCAACCACCAGTGAGACCCTGCTTCCCTTCACTCCCCCCCAAAGAACCCCAAACAAAAGCAAACAACAAGACAAAATCCAAACTGTACAAAATAGAGAATGAGAGAAAAGACTGTTTCTCATGGGAAGCTCCTGACTAGCACCAGATCATCACAAAGGATTTGGAGATTAGAAGGGGTGACAAATTAGATGTGAGTCAGCAATGCCCTGTAGTGAAAAAGTTATAATACAAATTAGGATGCATAAACAAGGTTATTATTTTTAAGTCTTGTTAAAAACTTTTCCTCTTTGCTCAGCATATTGGGCACTTGGATCCAATTCTGCATACTGTGCTCAAAGTATAGTGAGTGTGCACAGAAAATAACAAGGTGATCAAAGTGATTATTGCAGTGCTGTTAAGAAAAAAAAAATAGTCAGTGGGTGCATTCATCTCCATTCTGGAAATGACAAGAAATCACAAGCTTTAATTGTCATTAAAAACTTGAAGAGACAAGATGAAGAACTATGTAGCAATAAAGAAAATTGACTTGAGAAGTCAAGGGAATTCTGTCCATGCAGATTTTTAAGAACAGGATAGATGTGACATAAACAGCTTTGGTTTCCTAAAGCAGAAAAGGAAATCCATGTAATTCCTATTTTGCAAGAGAGTTTTGCTCACAAAACTTCCAGGTCAAAGAGAACAAACTGTTGTGAAAAGTCTGCTTTGCATGCTGAGCTGAGTCTGGAAGGGGTGACAGCTGGGACATTACTGAAGTGGTTTTCAGGTTTCAGCTAGGCACTGTCCAACCTAGGGTTTTATCAGCACATCCTGAAGCAGCTTCTGTGTTCCTCTGAATAAGCATTTGTAAAAGCTGTAGTTTTGGGTGTTCTCAGAGATGAGTTGAAAGAAAGCAAGAATGTTGGAGGAATGAACTTTGGATGTGATTACTTAGCAGTTTTTTGGTTTCCATTCATCCTTTAGAGCAAAGACTTTCTTGAAAAGATGGTATGTAAGAAGGAAAATCCAGGGACCTATGAGCTTCTCAGCTTGCCTTGATCCCTGGGGAACCAATATTTCTGGAAGTCACTTCCAGCCACATGATGAACAACAATGTGGATTTACTAAGGGCAGATTGCACCTGACCAACCTGAATTCTTTGAGGGGCTGACTGAAAGTGTGGATGAGGATTGGGTGTTCACCTTGCCTTCAGCAAGACCTTTCACAGAGTCTCTTATAGTATAATTAAATTGTTGAGTTATGGACTGGATGGTAAGGTGAGTTATAAATTGTCTGGACTGTTGAGCTAAAAAGATGATAATCAGCAGTACAAAGTGCAACCCTTGGGATTCATAATGAAGCCAAAAGTATGCAACATCTTTGTTAATGATCTGGACATCTGACTGGGGCAGTATTCACCATGAAGGAGGGGGGGTGGGTTCATTCAGAGGAACACAGACAGGCTGGGGAACTTAATGAAGTTCAACAAAGGCAAAACCAATGTGCTCCACCTGTCATGGAATAACCCCACAGGGCAGTGCATGTTGTGGGCTGACCAACTGAAAAAAAGCTTGGCAGGAGGAGACCTGTCAGACAAGGAGTAGAACATCAACCAGCAGCAGTCCCCTGAAACAAAGAAGACCAACAGAATCTTGGGTCTCCCACCAAGCATTGCTAAGGAGATGATCATTCTCTTCTCTCTGGGCACTGCTGAGACCACAGTCAAGGTCCTATGGAGTGTTTTGTGAGTACAAGAAATCCCAAGTAATATAAAGCCAGTTGTGTGGGTCCAGCTCAGAGCTGTCACAGCAGATGGTCCTGAAGCCCACAGCGTGTGAGGAGTGCCTGGGAGGAGTGTGTTTGTTCAGTCTGGAGAAGAGATGGCTCAGGGAATACCTCCTTACAACTTGCAGCTGATTGACAAGAAAAGATGGAGCCAGACTTTTCTCAGCACACAGGGAGCATGAGAAGCATTGGTAAAAATGGAAATTTTGATGATATAAGGAAGATTTTTCATTATCATGGCAGTCAGACAGTGGAAAAAGGGCCCACGTAGATTTTGAAATCTCCATCTTCAGGGAGGTTCAAAACACAACAGGTCACAGCCTAGAGCTACCTGCTAAACCCAGACGTGCTTCAAGCAGCAGGTTAGTCCAGATGGGCTCCAGTGGTCCCTTCCAGCCCAGGCAGTCCTGAGAAAAATACTGGACTGGAGTTTCCTTAAACAGTGTATTTAACACAGTGGGTTGTTTTGTAGATCAGGATGAATAAAGGATAGCAATATCTATGTAATCTGTTTGAAACTAGTCTTTAAACAAAAACTAAATGGTCAGGCAATTAAGGATTAAGATGCTTTTCCAGCGTCGAGTTTGTGATCTTGTTGTGTGAGCCGAGAATCTACAGTAAATCCTGGTGGTGCGTCAATCTAAATGACAGCTCACCCTCCTATTTGCTCTCCAGCTGTTTGCCTGAGAGGTTTGAGGAGGGAGAAAAGATCTCTCTGACATATTGGTGTTTTCCTTTGATGTTTGATTAGGCGTGCTTCAATTTCTTAGCCTTTTCTATCCTGGGAGCATGCTGGTGTGAATCCTCTTTTGCAGGAGGTAGCAGAATATATGACAGCTGAATGTGTATTTGCTCCCCTGCCTCCCTTACATTATGGAACCAGAAATACACAGCATGAGTCTATAATTTATTTAATGTTATTACATATGTTTCACAACAAAGTCTAGATATCTTTTTTTAGCTAAACTACCATTCTTCAAGATTCAGCAATGATAAAGTATATCTTTCACTTGAAACAAGTTTTAATTTGAATCACAAATTCTTTCCTGTCTGATTTATCAGCAGTAGAGTAAGGGTATCCAGGAGTGAGTAGCTTTCCAATTCAAACTCTAAAATGCTATTGGCCTGTTGAAATTATGTATATCATACCCTTTAGGCATGTCAAGTGTACTGCTAAAATTTCAGTGGACAATTCCACACCATGCAATATTACTAAGATGAGATGGTGCTTTATTTGAAGTTCATGCTTATCAGCCATAAGGCTCATGGCTCTGAATGCAAAAAGGATTTTAAAATAATCTTTTTTTCAAAGGTTGACTGCCAGACTGAGTCATTTGTGGATAGAAAGAGATGACATGCCATAACCTGATCAATGAAGGTAATTTTTTCATAGGCATACTATAAAGCCCAACATAATCTCAACTGGGATAACCAAACCTCTAGGACTCATCACATGCAGGACATGATTAGGACTAATCTAACAGACTCAGGTGATCTTTCAGCTCCTGACACATCTTAATTCAAAACTCAAAGCAAAGGAAAGAAATAACTATCCTTCATGGCACTAGAGTTCATGGCAGAACATAGCTTTTGTGAGTTTGCCATCTGTCTGTTAGTCCATCTCTAATATTTTTAAAAGTTGGACAATTTCAATAACAGTGATACAGATTTAATGTCCTCAGAGATGTTGTGTTTATGTCTATGGCCCTCATATGCTGTTTTTCCAAACTATTATTTCTGATTGGTCTCATGCAGGATGTGCTTCCTGGGACAAGAAACGAGAGAGCAGGAATTCTATAAGACACAGCATTCCAAAAAAACCCCAACACATCCCACATGTATGCTATGCTGTAAGACTATCAGCATGATTTTATAAATTTCAGACCTTAATACACAAAACCACACACAAATTTTAGTTATTTTCAATGTTCAGTGAAATCTAAAATACAAGATTTACTCATTAGTGTTCCTGTTTTTAGATTAGAGCTGCTATTGAGATTAGATACTAATAAATATAATAATGAAACACTATAAAAAATTCTGCAAAACTCTGGGTATTAAGTCTTTATTGGCAGATCTCCCCTTTTGATTTCTGTCTTGTCTATTTAAATTGTATGCTTTACAAGAAAAGGAGTGTCTCAAAATACATTTTTGTGCAACCCTTACGATCTTGAGCTTGGTCCTCTGGGCATGAAAAAAATAATAAAAAATTCCTGTAACAGTATTTTTTCAGACTATTATGTGGGAAAAAGCACAAATGCCTTATATGTGTAGGATTTATGTTCTGTCTGGGAGGTAACTCATAGCTTTGTCTTGTGTGTGGCTGACTTTCTTGAGTAATGTGTTTGCTCTACTCAACATAAATAGGCTTTTTTAAAATGAACAAAAGAGAAATCTTAATTTAAACCTCAGAAAAAAAAATAAGTGCTGATTCCACCCATTACTTCTCCATCTTTTTGCAATTCAAGTCCTTAGGAAAACCAAAATATTTCTAGGCAGTTCAGATTGTTTTGCTTAGTGCTATTACAAAATATAAAAAATGCAGAAAAGAAAAAAATGAAAAAAATTAACGAGAATTCTCTCTAAGAAATCAAAGTGTTTTAATGAATATGTTTAAACTCTTTAAGTCATTACCTCTGAGAGAGGCATACTTTTTGCAAGAATTAGGGACTTTAATTTTAGCAATGTGACACATATGGATGTGACCCAATAGTCTTGTAGGTTTTTAGGATGTTTTCCGAAATGACTGGCTGTTAGCCTGCAAGCTCTTTGGGATAAGATCTGTCTTGCAGTCCAGTGTTTGCAGAGCCTAGCAATAAATAATACAAATAATCATAATTTAGCCTATTCGGTGCAGTTATAAATAAGGGTGATAGTTGGGTCATCCTGTCCCAGAAACATTTTTCTTACCAGTGCTGATTTGAAGCATTTTTGGCATTTCAATATTACTTTTTCTTTTTCTTTTTTTTTTTCTGATTTTGTTGGAAGTCATTTGTCTGGAAAAGATTTCTTTAGATTTGGCAGCAAGCTTGACTGCTGGCTACTTGTTTTTCTCACCAGGGATACAAAGGAATGGGACAATATGATTTCCTGACATCTCGGTTTTGTGGGACCAGCTCTTGGAAGTGCAACATTCAGGTGACTTTCCATGGCAAGTTATGAAATAACCTGTGTTCTTTCACTCCCTCAAGTGCTTAAGAAGCTCTGTGGGTTATCTAACTTTGTGTAAGCCATTAAGACATCTGTGGCAGTTATGAAGCATCAAAAAGAGTACTCATGCATGCCTTCAGACTTTGGCCCTTTTTCTTTGGAATTTGACAAGCTGAACCAACTTCAGCTCTTTTGCCCCCCACAAAGATCTCTAACATGCTTCGATGTAAAGACTGTTTTAGTTTTGGATTTGAAGGTTTTTCCTGCAGCCTTCTGGAAAAGTCTGAAATGATTCCCTGACTTCAAACCATGTACAACGGAAACAAGAACAAAAAATAACCCAGGTACCCAAGGAAACAGCACAGTCTCCCTCCTTGCAGCACAGAAAGGTAAAGGCTGGAGGATCCATGTACCTTGTAAAAGGTGTTGAAAATGTCTGTGATGTCACTACGGGAGTGGGATGAATTTTTCTGAGATGAGATGTTGTGGGTGTCACACCCTTGTAGATGGGTATTCTCCTCCCTGTGATACAAACTGTTACACCCTGTCTAGTCCTTTGCCATTCTGATCGTGGTGCAGGCCAGTAGAGGCAAGTGGGAGGGTAAGTGTATAGTCACATAGTACCAAAGTGTACATACTCATTTTTCAGTGTTTCGAATCTTTCTCTGGTGATGGAAATATGAGGGGGGTGTGTGTGTGTGTGTGTGTGTTTTTCTTTTCCTCTCTTTTGCTTGTCCTCTTATGTGTTTTTTTGGTGTTTGTTTTCTTTGTTGTTTTTTGTTGTTTTTTTTTTTTGTTTGTTTTGTTTTGTTTTGTCTTTTTACCAAGAGGTATAGTCAGAGATGGAACTGAAACTCCTTCCCTTTTTCCAAGGTCCAAAACTCCTGAATTTTGTGCATGCTTAGAATCAAAACTGTACATATGAATGACAAACAATTCAAACTGTCCAAACAATTAAATAAAGTCCTCAGGCTGGACCTGTGAACACTACTGATACTGGAAAGGAAGGATCTGGGGTGTGAAAAGCTGCCTTATGCTGTCTGAGAACCTTGATTCCATTCTGAAATCCACCAAATTGAGATATGAAATCCAGATTCATGTGTTTGGTTACTTGTATTTATCTTACGTTTTCCATGAGTAGAAGCTTCCAACAACAGAAAGATACTACTTGGCTATTCACACCAGAAGTTTCTTTGATTTCTTGTCTATTATTAAACTGAAAACCAACAGTGATTTTTGTGAGCTGCAAAGAAATCTTAGGTCTTACTGTTCAATGCTGAAAGAAGCTGAACAGAAGCACACACAGACTACAGATGTTCTTCATGTCAGTAGCTACACGTTTGGGTAGCTGCCCAACTTTTTGGTAGATTAATTGAAACTTCTTAGTACTGGAAACAAAATGACATTGATGTTAGATTNTTCAGAATAACATTTCCTTTGGTTTAAACCGTGAGTAAAATGTAGAAGTTTAATGCACTTTTAGCCCATTCTAACACTTCTGCTAAGTTTTTAGTTTTCATTATCTTCTGCTTCTTACAAGATTTATCAGAAAAAATTAATAGAAATACAAAAGATGAATAGATAATAGTGTTGATCCACTGACAAAAATTTTTCTTTGTTCTCCTTCACAGTTTTTTCCATCTTAGGAGAGGATGAAAAATCATACGCATACAATTGTTCAAGGCACTAGGCTAGTGTGTGATTTGGAGACTCATTCGATTGCTTGCTCTGAAACACATTTCTATGACCTTAGGCTCCTGTAAAATGAAAATAATAGCACTATGTAGCTCTCAGAATGTTGTGAGAATTAATACATTAAATATTTTGAGATGCTTCAAATGGATGGGGGCTAGATGGGTAATGAAGGTAAACCAGCAGGTGAATTTATATCGCTTTTTCTAAAGAGGGAACTAATTCTTTAAAAGCACTGAATCAGGAAACCTTGGCTTCACAGTTTTAGATTCTTGTAAAGAAGTTGGGAGCACAAATTACATAAAAAGACAACAGGTATAATTTTTCAAACCTGTGGAAAAATAGACCCTTTTTTCACCCTCTGTCCCTGTAAAATGTGAAAGAGAGCTTAATTGCAAGGTAAAAATAATAATTAAGATTTTGGAGGAGCTTAACGCAATTTCAGATTTCTCAAGCAAGTTTTCCTGTAACACTGCAAGCAATTTAAAATGTATTTCAACCTTGGATTGGATGAATGTGAAGAACGGAATACAAAGGTTAGCTTATTTGTTCCTTCTAAAGAACAAAGTTTGGAGGATCACAGGAGACTAATGAACAGCAGATTACATAAACTGAGAGCTCAATACAGAAACATAAAACTAATGACACAATGCACTGAAGAATCACAATTTGTTCTGGAGACAGTTTCATTTGAAGGAGTCCTGTTAGCACTTCTAATTGATTCAATATGGCCTCAGTGTATTTGTCAGGGGGAAAAGTAATAAGCTCACTTTCATGGTATCTAGGTGAACAAGGTCAAACAAAAGCATGAAATAAGATAATACCAATCCTAGGGTAAATATGAGAACACTTTACAGGCTAGCTAAAAATACTATAACGACTTTTCCAAAATGCACCTCTCCTATAAGAGTGTGAATAATACTTCCCTGCTGTCTTTAAGAGTATGTGCTACCCACAATAAAGCCAAGAAATTGTCCATAATAAAATGAAGACGTTGTAGATCCAAGAGTAATCAATATTTATTGTTTAAGCAATCAAACCTAGGTTTTCTTTCTTGCGGAGGAAAAGTGCTGTTCTTCTGAATTCTTTAATAAGAAATGCAGCTGATGATGCGGTTCTTGGATGTGCCTACTCTAACTAACAAGGAACATAAGAAAGGAGATGGTGTTTCCTAGAATTTGCTATTGAGGACTGTGGTTTCTTAGGATGGCAGCTGAGCTAGAGGAACAGCAAAGTGTGGCAGCTCTCCCTGTCATTACCAGTGTCCTGGCTCACTCCACAGAGTGCTTCAGGTGAAGGTCCCATGCTTTGCTCTGTAATAAGGCTAATATTAGATTATAATATAGCGTAGTGAAAAGATTGACTTTTTGGATCATGGCAATTAGTTTATTCTCCAAATTATTAAGATGAATAGTTGCTGTAATTGTCATCTCAGCTATGGCTATTGTGGATGCTGTCCTTTGTGTGCTGGAGGCTTTTACAAACCTACGGTCATTTGCCTCAAGTACATTCTATTTTTGATTGGTTACCTTGTGTTTTTGTAAAGTGTCTTCTTGTCCTTCAAAACAGGAAGGCCCTCTCTGTTTTCCTCTTTCTATTGTATGACTGGCCCTTATCTTTTTTTTTTTTTTGTGCTTTATTTTTTTCCAAATTGAATAATTAATGTTTGAAATCTAGTTTCAAAAGGGAAAACATGTACCCTTCATTTCTGTTCATCGTTCTATAGTCTCTTTTTTTTTCTTTCATTTCTTTTACCTTGGTTTCCCAAGGCTTGTGTGTGAACTCACTTTCTCTGTAGATGTCTGTATACCCTTATATGTCAATCTGTAATGGCATTCAATTCACTGAGCAATTTTGTCTTAATTTGTCAGGGGACAGACATCTCAAAGACAATTAGTTTCCTATAAATAACTTTTAAATAAGTGGTTAAGAAAAGGCAGCAATGTGACCTCACTTTAGCAGACAGAGAATTCACACCTGACAGGGCCTGAGAGTGCTCCTGGGAGATTCTCCTGGGAAGCTCTGATGCCCACTAGCAAACAGCTACCAGGACACCATGGAAGTACCTCTTTTTAATGAGGAGTCTAATTGAGAAAGGAGGAGAAACTGAGAAGCTGCCAGCATGTACTGGAAAAATACTTGCATTTTCCCTCTTCTTCACATTAAATAGCTTTTGAAGCTTTGTCTTGCAGCTCTCTGCTGTGCAGGAAGGGCTGAACCCACCTATCATCCAGTCCTTGTGAATTCCTTTAAAACAATAAAACCCCATAGGGTCAAACTCCTTGGCTCTAGCAGAAAGTGAGACCAGAGCAGCTCTCAGGGGCACTGGATCGCTCAGCAGCCTGGCACAGTAATGATCACAGCCAGGAGGAATTCCCCCTTGTTGGTGCAGCTGCTGGTGCTGGAATCAGGAATCTGCTCGCAGGCATAAAACACCTCACTGCTGCCATGGGGACAGTGTCAGTGAGCACAAACCCTAAGCAGTGAAATGAGTGTGTGTTTAATGTGTGTTAGGAGGTGTTAAACCAACCCTAGGAATGAGTGCTGGCTCATAAGCATATATTTATTTTAGATCAAACCAAGTCACATTTTTATTTTTAAACTTGATGTATTTTGTTCTGTGAATTCTGTAATAGTAATATTTATTCTATTTTGTTTGGTAGGGAGAATAAGAAGTGTCTGAATTGGGATGTTACTCAACCACAGCCAAACAGGAAATAGTAGAGGTCAAAGAGGATGATAATGGTCTCTGTGTTGACTATATTCATCCTTAAGGATTATGTTGCACTTCTTTTTTTTTCTTATTTTTTTCTTTTCACTTTTTTTCTCTTATTACTACTATGCAATTTCAGCTTAAGGAATATGCTTCATCATTTCTGGTACTGATAAATGCTTCTTTCTGTTTATCTCCTACAAGAGATGATTCCAATAAAAAATAATGCAAAGACAGGGCCTGTGGAACTGAATATTCATGTGAACATTGTCAGTGAAGAGAATTTTTCCAATGGCTGACTATTCAAGTACTATTTGCTTTGTATAAAAATTAATTATTTGGTTTGCTTACTCTTCTTCATACAAAACTGATTCTAACTGCTTGTGCTGGTTGACAAGTAACTTGATGCTTATTGAGAGAGGCTGATCCCCACAATACAAGCTGATCAGAAGGAAGAAGATGCCATTTTCATATAATTGGAATAAAAAACGTTGCCTATTTTCCCTTAAAAAAGTCACTAATACTCATAAGGGGATGTTATCAGTTACTAAGGTAACATAGATCAAGAAACATATTTACTTATCTTCCAAGGCCAAAAGGTTTAGCATACTTAGGAGATGATGTTGCATTGACCCAAAGTTTCTGCTGTAACAGAAAACAAGCTGAATCATATTTTGAATGTTTACTATTAATTATGAATTGCAACACAGCCCTTATTCTAATGGCATCAGCTATGATAAAGATTTGTAGTATAAGGTCTGCATAAAAGTATTCCACCAATCTGTATATATATTTATAACTGATTTTTATTTCACATTATTTTAAATGGCTTTTAAAAACAAATGATTCTCATGTTCATTCAATTCCTATAGTGCAAAATTTGCCAGGAGGGCCCCTCCTCAGGTATGCCAGGATTGGTCTGTCAGGCCCTACAAATGGGTAGGGTAGAGCTGGCAGCCACAGCATCCATTTACCCTTTGTGCACATGAACTTCTGTCTGCACAGGCACTGCTGAATTCCCAGTCAGTCTTGCCAGCCTGCTTAAGTAGGTAAGACTGACCCTGCTAGGAAAAAGAAGTCAAGTTTGACTTCTCTAGCAGTAGAATTGAAACACTTTTCAGTGTAATTTTTATTTTGACATTTCCAGTAAATATCTTACCTTGAACACAGAAATGCTTGTGGAGCAGCATGCCCTTGAAGAACCATTAGAATGACCATATCCATCAAAGTACTGTGTAAATCTTCCCAACAGAATGTAATAATCATAGGAATGAATAAAATTATTGTGTTAACAAAACAAATGACATTTTCTTTGAAAAATAAGTTTAGAATTATAGTTGCAATTGAAGCAATATTTTCACAATTAGAGAAATTTCAATGTAAGTGTTCTTTTCTATAACTCAAACAATGTAAGTGATTTGGCCTGATCTCCCCAGAATTTAGTACTGAGTTACACACAAAAACCCATCATACAGCAATGGTTTTCTTTACACCTGTTTCCGTAACTTGTCTTCATTTAATGCAGTTTTGTAGAGACAACTGCCCTGGTGCTGCAATGTCAGAGTTCTCCTAAAGCCAGTGCCTCTGCAGTTGATTCCCATTGGGGACAATGATTCCCAGTGATTATAGTATACCATTCTTATCACCTTCCACACACAGCTATATGGAGTCCAAGAGCCAATCAGTCCCACAGCTTTCCTGTCAACAGCAAAACCATTTGTCTAAAGCCAGTACTAAATGAACCAGACCAATGAAATCCATCAGAAAGAGCTTATGTTTCAAAATGTTGCTATATGCTTTGAAATGTATGAATTTGCCATCATTCCAAGTTATAATAATTTAATTATTTCTATTCCAGATACTCTGCTTCAAAAATAAAAATGTTTTAAAAGTTACTCTGACAGACTGTCCGTTTCCAGAGACTCAGTGCTAAGGCTCATTGGGTCATTGGGCATTTCTTTGGGCAAGTTGGAGGTTTTCACTTTAATCAAAGACCTAGAGAATAGAGCAGGGAAGAATAGTGGAGTGGTGATTCTGCTCAGAATGCCAGAGACAGAGCAGCAGTGTGGATGGATCATCTGGCAGGCACTCCAGTAAGGCTGAAGCTGGCCTGCCAAGTGGACTAGCACTGTGACCCTCCTGCCCCAGAACAAGATCTAGGCACTCCAGAAGCAACATGGTTTTGAGAATAATATCTGAGAGACTCTTGTGTCACCATGGGGAAACTGGTCAAAGTCACCAGACAAACTCCCCTAAGACATCCTTATATATTCTCTCATTAGCTATTTTTCAATAAGTATCAATGGTTTCAGGATGGATGTTGCCCCTCACCCCCTCAAAGAGTTAAATATTAGATCTTCCAGTTTTAGTACAAAAGTCAGGAAAGAGCAATAGCATAGTGTTATGGCTATATTAAAATATTTTTACAACAGTTTACTTGAGAAAATTTATTGGTTTGCACCTTAGAAGAGTGACTTTAAAGAAGGCTGCAGGGCAGCTGTGTTGCCAAAGCTCTGCCTACCATGTATAGCATTCCCAAATCTGGATAAGTTTAAACAAAAAAGAAATCACATGTGTATATGTTTCAAAGATGTGCTAGTCAAACTGACTTCACTAGAGATTATCAGAGTCAAGAAATAATTTTTTTGAGGTTTCTTTGTACATGGCACATTCTGCTGCCCAGGAATTAGAGCACAGGTCTTTCTGATAGTGCTGGTGTTTGGCTTCAAGCACCTCTTTTCTCTGGATAACAAAACTGGAAAGAGGGTGTATATCTCCATTATGTACCCATCCTTCGCCTTGGCAGGACTTGAGCAACACAAAACAAAACAAAGTGGAAGCAGTTTCTTGTTTTGCAGTGCTTGCCTTTGATTTTTACAAATAGCAAAATCCAACATTTAAAGGAGCACTGGAAAGGCTTACATTTATACAAAGGCAAGCTAGCAGAGTTTTTCTTTTTCTTTTAGTCTTTTAACAAGAAAGTACTAGGAAAGTGCTCCTTGGTTGATGATATTGCTCATCAATCGCTATTGAAAGTCCGATCAGGTGGTGAAGATACCCTTCAGCCTGCAAGAAGGATTACAGTGACAATGACTGCTTTTGGGACACAAAGTAAAATTAACTTCTAGGTTATCCCCGTCAAGGACCATTAAGTCCTGAACTATGAGGGACACTGTGAACAAGTCATATTTTAACCTCCTGGGAGCACAAAAGCAGGCAGGTTCTTCTCCTCCCCCAACAAATCTGACCTTCATCAAAATTTATGTGAAAATGAAAAAATAAAAGAAGGCTGTAGCCCTGCCAAACTCTGATGATGTGACTCATTCTAATTACTGGTATTTGGAAATTAAATGGCCTGAGTTTCATTTGGTAGTTTGTTGCAGGAAGAATGATTTAAGCAAGCTCAGAGTTGCAGCACCTTTTACAGCAGGTGTGAAACAAGGCATTCATTTTTCTTTTAACAGTGTCCTTGTAAGCATAATAACAATTAGGAAGACAGGGCTTCACACCAGAATCTCCTGTGTGTTCTGACATTACCTCCTCAGGCTACTTCATCACTTCTAATTTTCTCAACAAGTTCCTCAAATAAGACCTTTGATAAAATGACATTGAACAACATTAGATGTAGAGGATTTCTCTGAAAGCAAAACATGTAAGAGGCATAGGCAGAGGGAGCACTGCTAAAGTAAGGTTCTTAATTGTCTGAACTTCTTTGCCTTTGAATGTTCTCCCCTTATCAGCTTCATTAAGCCAAAATATACACTACACCCAAATAGTAATCCTTCATTCTATGTATAGAATTACTGAAGGAACAAGAGCCGTCTTATGAGGGCTGTGCTGGGTTTTCCTGCTGTTGCTAATTTTTTACATAGTATTCATCTAACAGAAAAAGAGAAAGGATCAGAGGACCACACAGTAACAATAATAATACCAAGTATTTCTTATAAAAGTCACAGTACATTTGTTCATTTTGCATCCAGCTGTATTTTAGCAGAGTGGCTTTTCACACACTTAATCTGTCTTTAAAAAGCACAAATTGGCTTCAAAAGACATGAGCTTGCAGTGCTGTCTCAAAAAGAGGTGATGGACTATCTTAAAGATAATTTTTCAGTACTGTTCAGTGCTTATGGTAAGTCTTTTTGCAGAAATACAAATTCATAATTTCAAGAATAAGTAAATGAGGCACAGTTTTTAGATTTGGGGTGGGGAGTGGGCATAAAATGGTAATTAATTTGTGATTCTTAAGTTTACTCAGGATCCTGGAATAATTTTAAGTATTTTTAATTATGTTTTGACTATAATTTACACTGGCATTTTCAAATATGATGGAAATTATTTCTACTATTGTTATTACTGAGGATTTTTTTACTATCTTTGTTAATGAGGAAAATGCATCAATTCAGACTATTAAGCACATCTTGTCAGCTTTTGAAACTGCATTCTATACATCATCCAACAACAGGAAGGGCAAAATCAAGGTATTTCTAACTGTTTGTTTTGTAAAGTGGGCTTTAAAAATGATAGGAGAAGTGAAGCTGNNNAAGCTGATGGTTTTTATTACAGCTCATATCTTCCTTGTTGCATATGATGAAGGACAAGACTGAAGGACTGAAGCACATTTTTAGACCATTCACTAAATGAACTTCTTAAGAAGAATGAAATGGCGAATCAGATTTATAAATGCAAGCCATGAGGAAACACTGAGAATCTCTAGATATGAGACAGAAGTGAATGTACATGTCTGATGTGTATCGTTTTTTCATTTGGGGAATCAGCTATTGTGGAAACACCAGCATATATCACAAACCCAAGCAATATGTATTTTGGTATGGCTCATCTCAGCTGTGCACTTCAGGTACAGGTTTTTCGAAGTTATATGAACTTCGTCATTTTTCTCATTTTTCAGTGCACTCATTTCCATGTGAACAGGAGGTGGAAAAATATCCTTAAAATCAAAAAACAGGGAAAGACTTAAATCTGAACTTTACAAAGGGGGGTAGTGAAATAATTTCAGGAAGACATCATTACAATGTATTAGTCTGCATGCTCCTAAACTTACATTTTGAACACCGGTTAAAAATTATTTATTAAATGAAACACATTTTACTGATAATACATAATTATCTCATAAAAAAGAAGGATCTTTCATCGGCAGTCCCATATAGACTAAAACTTACTTTCTTTGAATGTTCTTCAGCACTCTGGAACCATTTCAAGTTAAACTCTACATAAAAGTTTATGAGGATCATACTGGCTCAAGTAGAAGACATGGAATAATAGGCATTCCATATGACTCCAGCAGATTGCAGAATCCTGAAGAATCTATTTTTGAGATAGTTTTTGCCTATATACACATAACAAATAATGTTAGTGCTATAGCTCCAATACTTATGCTACAGAAAGCTTAGGAAGTGAAGTATGTATAGTGACTGTATGTCTCAGTGAGAAAGCTGCCATGTAAGGCTATATTAAGTACTAAGAAAGTCCACAATTATTGATGGCCTAGTTAATCAGAGCAATGAATGTCTGAAAAACAAATAATACAGGAAGGATATGCAATATGTACAGCTTAAGGGAAGGTGCTAACAGCTGTGCTCTGGAATGAGCAAAGTACATGGTAACTTTTTAATATGGGATCCATATTAAATGGTCAGCAAACACAGAACTCTCCATACTTCACTGAAATATTTCTGTCCATTAATATCAGGAAAAAAAAGGTAGATGATTATAATAGGAAAAGGTAGGAAAGAGATGGATGTTGAAGTAGTCTTTGCAATTACTTTAGTAAGGAATTTAAATTACATTAAGAATGACCTTGTTTTCAGTGAAGTTCGATGCTAGGAAATGGAGAATCAAAAATATGTGTGTTGCAATAGTTTCTAAAGAAGAAAAGATCTCTGTAGAGTGGTTATTTGCACTGTTATAACTACATTTATACTTCCATTCTTGCATTTTTAGAGAGTTTTTCCTGGTGTACAATTTGAATTTTTGTGAAGGTTGCCAGATAAGCACAGAGGAATATCCAAACAAAATGAGGCAAGTCTGTTATAAGGTAGGTGTTAAGTTAGGTCTGCTCACCATCACTACTGGGCCTTGGGGAAAAACTGCCAAGGGCATTATTTCCTAATCCCTTGGGATGGAGGTAGATCAAGTAGCAGCTTAATTTCCTTTATACAAAGGGTAGCTTAGTCATTGTTCTGATGACTGTACTTTGACAACTGCATGCTCCTCTGATTCATAATTTATTTGCATTCTTTGTCAGAAAGAATTCGATACTCAATTCTGAGTTGAGACAATAGCTTGGAAAAAGAGAACTGAACTAAGTCTGATGATTTTGTACAGCTCAAGATTCATTAGTGTCAGGGGTTTTGTGATGCACACACCTGTCGTCTAAAGCTGTAACTCTGCTCTCAGATTGAATAACTACATAATTCACAAAAAGCCACTTATACAAGAATTGATGGAGGTGATTTCTCCTTTGGTGACATACAAATTAAGGAATCCTATTAAAAGTCATGCTACTATATGTCCTAGAACTGGGAATGAAAAGACTGATAAATTTAGCTTTTTCCACATTTTCTATAGACTTTTAAAAAATACCTAATTCAGTTCTTGTAATGCAAATTGTGCAAGGAAGAAAAAGTGGGTTAGAGGACCAGCCTGTGTTTATTGACATAGTGCTCTGATGAGATATTGCCTGTCAATGCTCGGTGCATACTTATATGGCCACTCTGATGACATGCACATGAACAGAATGATTTTTCACATGAGGTAATCACCTTGAATTATTCAAAGTGCAGCTTCTTCCTTCCATATCTATCATATATTACTGCTGGGTCAGATAAGTCAGTGTTAGCTGGTGGTGACATATTTCAGTCCAAAGTGGGCTTTTAAAGATGAATTATAAACCCCTAAAAATAAAATAGGAGTTTATCATGGGACCTTCAAGTGCAGAAGCACTAGTAAGCATAATTAATACTGAGCTCAAGAATGGGCAATCTGCTGCAGTCCTCCACTGGAGAAGGAACATTATATGAATTAGAATTCCTCATGTAATGAAGAGAAAGAGATCTATTATTACCATAAACTCTTACCAGTTCCATTATCTTTACCTCCAAATCTGTTATCAACTACCATAGTGGTATCTACGGAATGAATATGATCACTGTACACACGGTTGTCTCAGGAATTCTGAAATAAATACAATCCATCCTAAAGCTACAGTATATAGAGAGAAACCGGAATGTAGTTAATGGTCAAATAAGAAACAAGTACCAGAAATTAATGAAAGGGTAACATCAAGGAGGAAATTGGGATGATTCTACTTGTGCTATGTCTTTATGGAGGAATAAAATTGGACTGGCTTTGCCACTCCAGCTATAAGGCAAGCTGATAAGGCCAGCTGAGAGCAGGTAACAGGAAAAGTGGTCTTAAGAACAGGCTGAATCACACCTCTTTGGTAAATCTCCTTTAACAAGGATTTATAAAAGAGCAGCATCTATTGTTCAGCAACAGTGAAACACAATGTCAAATCTACCTTGATCCTCGTCTTTGGATTCCCGAACAGTGGATTCCACTTATACTTGGCCCACCAAAACACAGTTCTGAGTTTTTCAAACATCCTGGGTTATTCTTGTATTTGTATTTATAGTTTTATGTGTACTGTCACATATATGACTCACTCAAGACAGAGGCAACATTTTGCTGTATTTATGAATAAACCAAAGCACAGCTCAGGTTTGCTGCCAATTTCATTTAAGCCAACTGTAGATCTTAATTACCATTCACAAATATCAACACAGGCTGACTGAAATATCTGTGTAAAATGCGTAAAATTTTTATCTGAAAAATTATATTCACAAAAATAGAAAATATTTATTTTCAAATATTCCTACATGTTTTGCCTCTTTTCTTTTAAATTGTTTTTGAAAATGAAACATGGGAAGAGGGGATAATAAATCTTCTTGTTTGGAAAAATTATAAGACAGAAAAAGCGTTAATTTCTTTTTAGAAGAGCTGCCCACCAGTCTCTGACATGTTACATGGAGCATGTGGTGTAGCTGTCCCTCACTTTCACGTATTTGCTTTAGGTGCCCTTCACAATTATTTTAGTTACCATTTATGTTTTCCCTGGCCACAAAACACCAGGTTCTGTCCACTTCACTATGTAAAACTGTACAGCTTGCTTTTTGTGGATTTTTTTGGAGGCAGTTGATACTTTGAATCTTAACTTTTTATGTACAGATTGTTTCTCCATGTCCTTGGAATAGTGAAGGGCAAAGTTAACAGGGCAAGGGGATATATAGATGGGTAAAGTGCATGGATTTTCAAAAATACAATTCTCAAATGTAATGTAGGTGCAGAAAATTTTCTTAGATCATTATAGGCACAACAACATTGCCACTGCAAAATTGAAACCACAGAAGTACAAGATGCATAAAGACAAAGAATCTTTATCAAGTATTTTACTTTTGAAGGACATATTTATATTTATGATGTAGTAGTTGACAGAAAATTGTACCTAAATGCTTATTTATTTTCTCTGACATCACAGTTGGTTTTAGTACAAAATTTTCTTTAGTACTTATACCATGCCTTGGTTTTATCCATCATGGCTGTAACAATGCTACTAATTTTAGAATATAGCCTTCACCTTGTCTGAGCTTCATTTCAATGTTGTTCCTGCTTTCTCTATTCTCTCTCTCTTACTGTACCAGTAAATTTGTAATGTTCATCTTGCTAAAGCATCTATGTGGTTTTTTCCTTTTCTTTAAGCCACTCAGAACTTGGATGTATAAAGGCTGAAGCTTGAAGTCTGGCATAGTCAGGTACGAAGTCCTTTTATCAGACAAGCATAACCTAGCTATAGGCATATACAACTATATAATTTCTGCAATAATTCCTATTACCCAAAAATACACTGAAATCTCTGCAGATCACTTCAAAAGGTTGAATGCCCATGAGTGGCTTAGAACATTTAAAGACATTGAAATGTCTATAACTGTCGGAGGAGACCAGACCGAGAAAGAATTACAGGCGCCGGGCAGATGAGGACACGGAGGTCCGGGACCGAGGGCAGCGCGTTCAGCGACAGGATCGGGACCATGAGGCTTTCTGGATGGACACTGTACCCTTAAAAGATGGCTACGATCCAAGTTTCTTCTTCCCACAATGCCTTGGAATTCTCCCACATACCCCTGGAATTTTCCCACACACCTCGTTCTCCCTATTGGTCCTTTTGCTGCTCCTCCCCTCCCTCCTCCCCTTCGTTTGCATGTACCCAATGGAGTGTGTGACTCCTCCCCGTCTCCTCCCCATCTCCGCCCCTCTTCCCCGCCCTCATCCAGGAACTTTGTGCGCGCCCCCTTATAAGCGAGCGCACTCCATTAAAATCATGCTTTTCCTCATGGACTCTTGCCTGGTGTGGATCTATTCCGTCCGGAGAGGTCGCGCCAGGCTGGGAGCGGGAGGAGCCGACCCTAGCTTCTAAGGGGCATGATCCTAGGGAGCGCCACCACCCACGGCTCGCCGCTTTCCTAGCCTTGCTCCTGGGAGCGTGTAAAACCCCTCCACGATATTAGTGGAATTATTAATCCACTGAGATATAACCTCCATTTAAAAGTTACATTTATTCCATCAAATATTTTGAAATATTTAAAAGCTCCATTCAGCATTCTTACTCAACCTTCACCTTGGAGAGGAGGGAGTGGGGACAGCATTTTCTTATTTTACCTTCTAAAACATCTTAAAAGTTTGATTAATATAAAAAAAATTCCTTCTGTTAGGATTCCTTATTCAGGGTTCCTTACTGAGGGTCTTAGAAACAAACAAGGAAGAAAAGACAGCTGCATACTTTGTTTTATCTGCCACTTCATGCCAAAGTGAAACAACTCCAGAAAAAGCAGTAAAGTCTCCTCTCTGAAGTCAACATGATCACCTAAATCTCAGTCAGTGCAAAATAAGATGGTCACTAAGTCCCTAAAGCTGCCACTCTGCAACACCTGTTGCCATCAGCAGCAAATCGAGTTTGTGCAAAGCTTCCTGGGGATACCAGTCTGAGGGAAGTGCTGCTCCAGATGCTCAATCATAAGACATTTTAATAAAAGCCTTTTCCAGAGCAGGTTCTGTGAATCTCCTCTACCAGACAAATGTGGATTTTGCCTGTTTTTAAAAACAATTAAACCCCATGTTGGACAATAAGAACATTGATTAAGTTGCTGCACTGGAAACCTAAAAATGTATTCTTGGTTGGACACATGAAGCAATTGGTCATGCCCTGCCACTGTTTGTCAGATGAAATCTGCATGAATGAGGATGGAAACTGCAGTAGCAGCTATACCAGCAAGGTCACCTCTGAAACAACAGACACTGCTCCTCTGGCCATCACATCTTTCTCAGAGAAAGCACAAAAATGTGGAGAACAAAAGTACTTATGGAATGAGGGAACAGACAGCAGAACAGGAAATGAGAATAAGAGTTCCTAGTATGAGAAGGGGGATTAAGAAAGCATGAGGCTAGGAAGCACATCCAATTTTACAGGGAATAAGGAAGGGGCTTGAATTGAATTATAACAATAGAGTGGAGATAGGGGCTTTAACTGGGCATTTCACATGCTGCAGGATCTCTGTCCTTGGAAACAGGGTTCTCCTTTTAAAGACCCAACTATACAAAGCCTCAAAAAAAACCCTAAACAAACAAACAAAAACCCCTCAGTGTTGAAGCTAATTTGAGCAGGAGATTGGACTAGACATGTCTCAAGGCTCCATCCAAAATTAATGGTACTATGAGTCAGTGATGGCTCCATGTGGAAGTGCTGCAGCACCAATGGGCCAGAACAAGCTGGACTGAGTGTGCAGATTAATCTGCTCACGCAGGCGAAGTTCTATCCTTACCATAATTACCAAGAAGGCAGGGATAGTGCCTACAAAGTTAGAAAGAACACTGTTGTGGCACAGGAAATTGAATATTCTACATGTGTTGTATGTATGCAAGGCATTTGAACTGTACAAGCAACACAATACACATTGGATACACAATTTTTCACTTAAACCCCACATATTTTATATCATCTGGAGAGATTCTGACCATTATTTCCAGTCTCCCCGAATCTGAGAGGCTCTGAACTGACAGCCAGTGCATCTCTGACACACAGCCCTTTGTTGTGGATAAGCTTATATATGGTACTTCTCCATACACACACTTATGAACCATTTTCTATTATCTACTGCTTTTTCTTCTCTATCTTTTTTTTCCCCCTCTATGCTGAAGCTATTGGTACTCTTTTACTTGCTGCCATGTTTTTAATTCTTGACATGTTTTTCAGCTTCTGGATACTGTTCCATGTTCCCCATCTAGACCAGTCTCTCTTCCATAATCTGAAATATTAGTTACTATTAATTTCCCTTGTTATTTTATATAATTTAAAGTTTGTTTAGCTTTCTTTTTTTTTCTCTTTTTCTTTGAGCTTTTTGCAGCAATTTTTCAATCACATCCAAATGTCACAAAGCCAGTTACGTATAAGGGTTACAAATGTAAGAAAGCTGTTTAGCTTGTCATCCTGCTGAAAGCATCTCACCACCTGTGAGAACAGATTGTGTCGACCATATATGGCTGCAAGACTGCTCAAATTTTACCATATCACAGGTAAGAGGCCACAGCCTTGACTGGGCCATTCATAATGCAATGTGACGGACAAGATGGAGAACCTTGTCACCCTTGTATTCTGTATTGCACATTGTCATTCTGTCAAGTAAAATCTAATATAAATGAATCACACTAATCAGAAAATGGGATTTTTCTATTTGACAAGTTAAAGGAGCATAACATCTTCAATTAGAATAGCTACCTAATAGAATAGCTACTGACACAAGCAAAAATACATGGTCAATTTGCCTGCCTGAAACTGAAATCAAGTAAAACCAAATAGATAATAAATGTTCCCAGAGTGCAAAGCTGTAACTCATTCAATGGGCCATACTGACATCACATGAAACCAAAATTAATTCAGCTATATATTGAGTTTGGGGTCATCTGTTGGTGCCTGATTAATAGTACATACTTTAACCTTAAATGGTTCATACTCTTTTTTTGGTTAGAAAAGGTGGTAGAAGCTGAGGTCCATCTTGCAAGCATATTCTTAAATCCTGTGCTGCTCTGAGATCCCAGCTATGAAAAAATGATAACAAGCTGGATAGGTCTTTTAATTTTGTTGGCTCAGTGCACAGTAGAAACACATTTTCTATGAGTTTATTAGGATGAAATAAATGGAGGAAACACAAATAGGGAGAATGTACTTCAGAGACACATGAGCGAGGGCATAAAAGGCCTGAGTGTGGGAGATAAGGAAGGATGGTTCCCATATGCCTTCACCCTAAAGCTAAGGCTAGAAATTGCTGAGAGCCTCACAAGGTAGAGTGCTAGCTCGTAATCAGATGATTGCTCTGTCCTTGCAGAATCGTGGGTGTGTGTTCCCTTTTCAAATGGACAATACAAGACCAGCTCTTGGCACTCATGTGCACCTCAGGTATCAGTGTTTAGATTATCACTCACCAATTATTGACTTAACAGTGTATAGATCTGCTTCTCAAGGCTAAGTTAGCTCTTGCTATCAGAGTGGCAGAAAGAAATGAAACACGCACTAAAGTCTTAGCAAAGATTATCAGATATTTCTAACCTTCTTCGCAGGGAATTGGAGCTTAATTCAGAGGTTAGATTAATTGCATTTCTTACCAGTTGCCTTCTGGATGTTCAGAAATGGAAACAAAATATATGAGACAAAAAGTCTCTAACAGTTCCAGGTTTTAAAAAGTCCATCTTCCTTCCATTTTCTTGTCAGGATTGTTTTCCCTCTCCTTTCCATATTCCTGGTGGCTCATTGTTGTTCACATCTTTCTTTTCTTCCTTTCTGAGGGCAAATTCCTTCAAGCTGCCATAATCACCTATCTAATATGGGCTATTCCCTTTTCCAGTAACAGCTCAAATTCCTTGATTAACTTAAACGTCAATTAGGCTGGCAGCTTACTCACTTCTAAAGCAATCCACTTCCAATAGAGAAGAATGAGCAGAATAAAGACATAAGGATTTTGAGACCTGAGGGGAAGACAATGATCATGTAGTTTGACCTACTGCACAATGTAAAACATCTACTAATTGCGGCCTCTGGTTCTTCATCAAGCTTTGAATCTCTCACTGTAGTCATGTGCTATAAAGTGAAGGGTTTTTCCCTCTACTTAGCTTTTCTCATATGTCACCTCTTCTCATTGTGTGAATCTTCTCTTTAAAGGGGAAGTTGATAAATGTCAGAACTTCTCTTGTGACTTTTCCAGAATGGTCCTGCCATTAGTACATTAGGAAAAAAGCACAGCCACAAGCAAAGATTAAATACTTTGGACATAAGGTGAACAGGCAAAACATTGTTTTCCTTATTGTAATTGGACAAAGACAAATAATGGATGGATTCAGAGACTGAATTTCAACACATGACGAGACAGTACATGTTCATTGGGCAGATGCATACCACCTTTCAAATGTCTGGCTGCATCTGCTCTATGAGAGAAATGCAGGAATTTTGGTCACATAGCAAGGTAGAGGACACAAGGAAGTATCTTTCTCTGACAAAAATAACCCATTAAACCAACTCTGTCCACTTCAATACAATGTGGAAGAGACAGCTGGAGAACAAAGCATCAGACCAGTTATGCGACAGATGAGTTTTTCTAGTGGAATTTATCCATCCTGTGGACTGCAGACCAGTCTGAAGAACTGTTTTAGGGCTCAGGCACATGAACAACTTACCGCACCCCACCATGAAATTTTCGAGATTGAATTCATCATACTTATCCTAGGACAGCAGTCTGGGATGAGATGAATGATGGGAAGGGTGCCTCTGTCTCTTCACTGACTCTCACTGACTGTCTGGAGGGAGCCTAATTACTTTAGCTATGTCTGCCTCTCATTGCAGTTGAATTTCAACTCATGATCACATAAGGTGTGAGCTCATCCCTGCTGTACTGCTCAGCTTAAATGTCAAAGGTGTCTCAGGTTGAGCTGGCAAAATGCCAATTGTCCAAGACAGAGTGAAAAGGGAAGAAGAGGGAGAGGAAAAAAACCTTCAAACAGGTTTATGCTGAAACTAACTACATATATTTATACAGAAAAGAGAAAATTAAGAGAAAACTACAATATAACACACAATTACACAAGTTATGTATAACAAGAAATAACTTCCCACTCCCCAGTAAGCACAAATTTTACCATTCTAACTACAAATCATTCTAAAGAAGTCAATCCCCTAAAGACAGACTTAAGCAGAGAGAACTAAGAACAAACATTTTACTTCCCTAAGATAACATGATGGTGAGCCGGTGCTGTGGGCTTAGGCACGGTGTGTCCTGCTGGGGCAACAGCTACAAAGCAACTCCCCAAGCCACACCCACACACTGGCTCTTACTCCTATTGAGATAATGCAATTTGGTATGGAATACAATACTATTGGCTAGAAGAAGTTAGCTAGCTCAGCCCAGCTCAAGTCAGCTGACAATCCCAGGCCTGGTCTGAGAACTCCAAAGCCCAAATTTAGGCCCATCAGCCAAACCTATAACACAAAGGTTTGCCCTGAATAAAGGAAGGGTATTATATGGTCACATTGACACGGATGATGAGCAATATTACGATGGGAAACTACAATCGGACTGACATATCTTTACAAAATGGAGTCCTTACAACACTTTGAGAATAAATTGGACCTTCTTCTGTTGTGTCATCTTTGTTTTGAGAGCAGAAGTTGTTTATAGATAGCACTTTCAGCCATTATTCATTCAAACACTCTACTAGCAAAATAGCTAATGAAGAACTTCAAATGTATATTTGTTATCTAAAACCAGAAAAAGACTCTTAACAATATCATTTATAATTTTCTTGGCATGGATATGAAACATTTTTGGAAAGTTTCAGAAAATCCTATAACTACGGGAAGAGTTTGACCTACCTTGAATGCCATAGTTAAATCACTGAGCAATGTTCAGAGGAGACAGAAAACCTCACTGAAAAGATTGTTTTGATCACAGGGAATACTTGTGCTTGACTTGGAAAGAAAGGTAAATTATATATATAAAAAAGGAACTCTACAATGTTCCATTTCAGTATCTTTACAGTTTTTAATCAAATACCTCCAGTATCTTTTGACAGTTTTGCTTAGGTTTTTTAACAAGTTAATTGAAAACAGTAACAGGCTTCAACAATGTTTTTATTACTTTAGACTTTATCTTTGGTATTGTCTTCTCTCTGTATCTCTTATAAAGATAGAATTGTAGAATATCCTGATTTGGAAGGGACCCATGAGGATCGTCAAGGCCAACTCCTGGCCCTGCATAGGACCATCCCCAGGAGTCACACCAGGCACTTGAGAACATTGTACAAATGATTCTTGAACTCTGTCAGGCTTGGTGCTGTAGCCACTTCCCAGCCACCAATATCAAAATAAATTGTCACACAAAGGAATTGAACACCTCTGAGCTGGAGTCCACAAAAACTTCAGAGCTCATACTGAGCTAAAAATAAACAAAACTCAATGGATATTTCCAAAAGGATGATGCAGTTTTCACGTGTGTTAGACATCTGTGACTTTAATAATGTGACTTCTGGTTTTATCTTCATTACTGCTGAATCCCAGGTTACATGTAGCCCAGTAAACCAGGAAGTATTCTGATGTCTAGTTCGGTTCCACGAGTTTCTCTCCTCTGCAATATTACCCCCCATTCAGCCACTTGTAAAAAGTTTCAACCTCCTTGGCCTCAGTTTCCTGAGTGTTCAGTTCCAGCTGTGACCTGTTCCGTGATGATGGCAGCTTTGCTCTCAGCCTTTACACTTTGGCATTAAATTTTGTTATGCAATTTTTGCCTTTTTTTTTCAGGAACCTTTTGTACCTGTTTGACTAGGCTTACAACAGTGCAAGGGTTGGAGAGCTAAAGCTAAAAGTAGGCACAGAAATCTTTCCAAAGTCACAGGAAACCTGGAACACTGCATACTGATGAAAGATTGAAATGTGAGCTTCACAGACTGGATGCACCTCAGTCACTGATAATGCAGAGAAGATACTGGGCCTGTTTGCTGAATAAACATCACAGGGAAGTCACAGAAGACCTCGGTTTGACTTATGCAAACATATTTATTTAGTTCACCTCACCCAGGGGTTTTCCACAGTAGATTTGACAGGAAACAGATTCATTTAATGAGCTTTCCATTCATTTACCATGTGATTAATAAGGGCAAATGAATGTTTCATCTTCTCAGTCTAGGTACTTCAGGTAATATATCTCACAACAGCTGCCAGCTCCACTTAGAATATAATCTTTAATTCATCGGAGAACAAATAATGGAGAAAAAGTGTAGGTAGCAAGTATAAACTTATTTTCGCAGCTAATACTTTGTCTCAGGCACTGCAACTTCTCTAACCTCTTCACCCCCTGAAAATCCATCTATTCTTTTGGCCTCAGTTTTCTCTTCTGACCTTTCAGAATAGAGGGCTGCTCAGTAATGTCCCTCATAGGATGCCAGTCCTTCCTGCAGCTGCCCTAGTCCTTGCTCAAACTGTGGTTTCACTCACCTTTAAAATTTCTAATAAAACCTTTCTTATTGCTCCCAGCATCTCAGCTGCAGGAGACAAGCCAAACAATGCTGATTTTGATCTTCAGAGAACTGCTGAAGATCAACTTTGGCTTCTACTTTAATAAAAGCACTAGGTTGGTGTCCTGTCCTGATAGGGGGGCTGGCATAGAAAATTATAGAAGTTTTTATGTGAAAGAAATTTATTTACTTACAGATTAATAGGAAATTTATTGGCAGCTGTTCTCTTCCTTCTCTCCAGTGGCTATGAGTGTCTATAAAAAAAGTTTTGAAGTTGATAGAATTTATTCAGTCTTGCAAAAGCAAAGCAATGAAGTTAAACCACCTGGTTAAAACTTTTTGTCTCACCACAACAGGTGATTTAGTTACAAAATAGTAATTACATATAGTTTTATCTCTTGTTACTCAGCCTTCTCATCATTATATCCTGAGCAAGATATTCTTATTAGCTCTTGAGGAAACTGGCACAGAGGCATTTTGACCTGAGAGAAGACCGAATGGGAGAGGAAATCACAAAAAAATAATGGACTTAAGATTGTTTCAGTGTATGTGAAGAAAACATGCTGTTATGAACTTTGGCATTACTGCTCTTTGCAGGTATGTTCTCTATCAGTAATTCTGAAAGCTTCATGTCTTGGTTTGAGGAGAAAAACTAAAAATGTTTACCCACAAGCGGGGGAGGGGGCCTCCTCCACAATAATCACGCCACTCTTTATCAAATTTAGAAGAAGGAACTTTAATACA
>VWZD01007185.1:0-93668 GCA_013396695.1 Sakesphorus luctuosus | reverse complement strand
CTCTTTTTGTTAACTCCTGGCATGGGCAGTTAGTGGCAGGGGAGAGAATTTACATAAGAATTCCAAACTACAACACTTCAAAATACAGTTTTTCATATAAAAATGTTTGGAAATTTTTTAATGTTTGATACAGACTTCAAACCTACTGATGAGGATGGATAAAGAAGATGTTTTGAGCAGCTTGGTTAAAAAGAGCAATGGTGATCTGGAGATATATGGACCAACTACATTAGCATAAAAAGTCTCTGTGAAATATGTAAAAGACTGTTCTATTCCTATCCAATGCCATAATTTTGTGTGAAAATTCACCATAAAGGTTTTTCAAGAACTAGATTTATGTTTCACAGAAACTCTGAAATGCAACTTTAGCTGTAGAATCACTCTCAGAATCTTTTCATAAGTGCATATCTCAGTCAGTCATCCTCCTCAGCATATTGAAGGACACTCACCCAATCTTTTAAGTAGGATGATACATGCTATGACCTCTTTTTTCCATCCTATGCAGAAGAAGTTGTCCAGCAGAGGTTCAGTTGCCCTCTCGTAGGAAATTACTACAAGAAATATAAGAAAATATTTTTTTTTTGGCTAAAACTCAGATGCTATTTTTATTTCACACTGAGTGTTTAGCATTCATTTTTAAAAGACTAAATGGACTATTTGCAATCCTTTTATGATTTTTCATTTTATTTCTAGTATCTTTTAAAAAAACCAAGCAAACAAAAGTACACAACCAAAGTACCTCTTCAGAAATCACTAGATTTTTACCTACATATTACTTCCCCTCATCATGACTAGGTCTGACCCTGACAAATATTAATTAAATATTTACTGTATTGAGAATAGAAGCACTTTAGTGTTGTGGTATAGCAGTGTAAAGAGAAGATCTTAATTTGTTTGTAAACTGATGTACTTCCACTAAAATCAATGAAGTTATGTTATCTTCCTGTTGATTGTAGAGTTTTCAAATGAAATTGATTTAGAATGAAATGGCATTGCATACAAATTGGAAAAAACCCAATGTGGTGATATTTCTTTTAAACAAATAGTATTACTTTTCCTTAAAATGGAAGGTGATCTAATTTTATACCCTACCATAGCAGAAAAAGACCTATTTTTAAGGTCATCAACAACCAGGCAGTACCTGATATAACACAAACTTATCAGACTAGCATCATAACAATAGTATGACCCCAGAAAAATAATGTTTGTTGACATTATATAGGAGAGTAACATAAGTAGGAATAGGTAACTTTTGAAGGACTGTGTCACTTGCAGGAATAGTTCATCAGTGCACGTATAACATATTAAAGATAAGAACATGCAGCCTCTCAGAGGAAAATGTAAGACCTGGGCAAAGTAAAATTGCTTTGTTATTTACTCATTGAGGGAAAATCAACTGCTGCTACAAAATCCTGTTGACAAAATCTACATGGACACATGGCCTATCAACAACATAAACAATTACAATAGTAAAATAAATAAACATTTAGACACTGAAAAATACAAATTAGTCATTTTGATTTTACCATTAAAACTGTCCACTCTCATACCAGTCACCAAATTAACAAGTATTTATTACAATTAAATTAATGAGAATGAAGAAAATTCTGATTCATCTCTGCTGTCCAGAAGTCTCCAAGCTGTAACCAAAGGGCTCTTAACACTGGGCCCTCCTAGAAGGAGGAATCACTATCATATCACTAGCATGCAGCACAGAAAGCAGCAGACCAGGCTATTTTTACTGGATGCATCCTGAAATAACTAGCACTTTCTATATTAGAGCTTCTAGAGTGGATGGTGCAAACCTACTTGGCAGCACAAAAAATTCTTAAGCAATGTGGGACTTGGACACTACAAATCAGCTCCACAAACTTATAGAGCAACAGCTTTTAAAGTAAAATTTTGACTATGATCCATACCAACTTGCAGGGGGACAGAGATGTGTAAACTATTTGATAGTCCTTTATCAACTGTTACTCCACCTGCATTTTAACTTGCACCCTTAAAGAAAAAAACCAGTAATTAGGCAATCACACTAAATTTTCTCCCCAGTCTGCTTGGTGGTTCCTCATCTCGGTAATTTTGAGGTCACTAAACCACTACATTCCTATAATAGGTAAAGGAAGTAAGTTGGAGCAGTGAGAAGGAACTCTATTACTGGTTATACTTCAAGAAAAAAAGGCTAGTTTTCTTTTTAAAAATCTGAAAAATCTGTACTAGTACCTGCACCTGAGACCCAAATGCAGATATTGTTTTGTTTTTAGTTCACGCTAAGAATGCTGTGTGCCACAAGCAGGAAGCATTTAAACACTTATTCTGGGGGCTTTAAGCTTTCTGATCATTTCAGAAATACCTGACTCTCTGATAATCCTGAAAATCCTTTTGCAGTATCTGGATGTTCTCCAAAAGACTTTTCAGGCAGTCTTGGAGGAAGTAATGCAGAATTTCATTTTGCAAGACGTATTTTGTATGATACAGAATACAATTTTTAGTGCATTAATTTAGAAAATCCCAATTACAGAAATTTCAGAACTACCCACAGTATTAGAAAAACTAAGAAGCAACACTAACTTCATCATCAGAAGTATAAGATGACTGGAGTAGCACTTTGGGAACTCCATCATCACAGATCCCTGGAAAGCGTTTGCCCTGTATAACACCTATACAAAGGTCATGTATGGGTTTTAAAGTTGTCTTCACTACAGAATTCTTGTTTGAGTCCTTGACCACAATTAGAACACTTCTTGCCTTCAATACAATGATGCCAATTCTTGGTAAGATTTTACTGTTTTCTTTATAAAGATTTTTGAAAGGGAGTAACATTAGGTTTGGTTATGTAAAAAGTTAGAAAAAGTCAATAGAAATCCATTGGCATTTGGAAAAATAATGTGAAAGAATCAGAAACTCAATCAGCTGTGAGGGATTCTTCGAGAGCCTCATGTGACATTTAGTTGCAATCACAAAGGCAAATTTCTTACAAACAGTAGATTCTAAGCATAATTAGGTCAAATTACAGAATTTACTGTGAATCTAATACTTGTATTCTTTAATTTCCTTGTATTACCTGTTCAAGGACTACATTCCCCAGATGATTCAAGAAAGCTATGTATATTCCACATCATGGTTTTTGAAACATCATACATCTGTTCATCATGCAATAAAGAATAACGGCTACGAGAAAAAATTGTATTTAAATAGAAATTGGAAGTCATTGTTGAATCCATCATAAATCTCTACAGCATCAATAAGAAATACAAAAAGTGAATAGGACAGCTGGGTATGCATTAGCACATGTACAATGTTGGATACCAGAAGTTTCAAAGTGACAAGTGTGGGTGGTGTACGGGTGACTTTGAGAGTTAACTTTCTTATTAACTTTTAAAATTAAGCTCTACTAAAACAAATCATGGAAACGTTTTTAATGGCTCACAAATTTAACTGAATTGCTTCAAAGTGCTGTAATACCAATTTACTCTCTTGTGATTTATTTCACATAAGAAGCCTTTATAACAAAAACTGTAGTTTCTGTTGATCAATCACTGGAGGAAAAATATAATTTAGGGGATGAATCCATTTAGAGTGACATTGAAATCTGTGCTTCAGACTTTTAAGGTTATCTTGAATTTTGAATGCAGCTAGAGTTGCAACTGTTTTCCTCTGCATAGCCTAACCAAATTTGCTACCAAAGAGAAAAGAGGGGTGTAGATGAAATTTAGTAAAATTAATTTCAAGCTGTACACTGTGGTTGGAATTCTTTGAATCATGTGAGATAATGAAACTGGGCTAACTCTGTTATCATCATTACAAGGAATGCTGGGAATAATGACTGGAAGGGATCATTCAGGCAGCGATGTCTGTTTGCCCCAGTTGTAGAGGACATTGTTACACAGCCCCATACTGTATCCACTGATGGATACTCAGGTAGGCCAAGCCCAGTGTCAAGAAAACCATTCCTAATGCAGATTGTGTACGAATCTTAAGGGATCAAATTATGCCTGTGATTGTTCTGATTCTTCCTGCGTTTGCTAAAATTAGGACTTTGTTAAGTGTCAATATCTTTTGTTGACTCCATACATTTGGGTTGGCCAAGTGAGTAAACTACTTAGGAAACAGTATAACTTTGATACACGTTTGCCATTGTGTGCAGATTCCTTATGAACAGGCAGTAACCATTCATCTTCTTATTCATATTTGTGTACAATAGGGTTTCAACAGGTGATATCATATAAATAACTGGCAGCTGAAAAAGATGAATTCTCATATCATGGGAAGTGACTGTACTTGCAGAAGACGTGTTTTGTTTATACTAGTCCAAACTAGATTATTACTATTTTCACTAACAGCAAGTAAGAGTGTATTTAGCATTATCTAGATATTGTGTTTAGTTGAGTCTGCCAAGCATAAAAGAGCATTTCAAAGTTATTTTTATACAACAGACATCCACAATATTACAGGACAAAGGAACTGAGACATGATCTGATGACCTGATGAAATCACTTATTAGATCTAAATAAAGAGAAATCTATAGGTGTAAATTTATGTTAGAAAAACTCTTTCATGAAAGGGGTACCAAAAGGACTCTACATCATGTCCTTTCAGGAAAGAAAGAGGATTGAAAATATTTTCATGGTTTTCTACCATCAAACACTGAGTGCATCACACAAGCAGAAGCAAGTCAACCCTGTTTCACCTGGCCCCCAAGAGAGATCTTGTTTACTCACTAACTTCAGCAGACAAAGCTTAAGGCAGCAGTTGAAGAAGAGGGAAATGGNGGTCTGATCCTCCTCCCAAAGATCAAGACTGCGACAAAGAAGTAGGTGGAACATGCTGGTGGAATGATGAATAAGTTACCTGCAAGGCACTTTTTCTGAAACCTTCAACAATTCGTATCTCTGGATTTCACCACAGTATTAAGAGAAACCAAATTTTTTACAGTGAAGCCAGAAAACTTGCTTTACATTTTCCCTTCCCACCAGTGTAACAATTGCCCCCTTCAATATGGTGTCATTGGTAAATGTGCTAAGGGTGCACTCAGTCTCACTATCTGTCATTAACGAAGTTCCTAAGCAGTGTTGGTCCCAGCACAGACCCTTGAGGGACATCACACATTGTTGGTTTCCACCTTACACTGAGCTGCTGACTGTAGCTCTCCAGATGCAGCTACCCAGCCGGTTCCTTACCCATTTACTCTACACATCAAACTCATCTCTTCAAATTAGAAATAGGAATGTTGTGCCAGACTAAAGGCCACTTAACCAGAACTGTTACATTCATATAGTTCCAAAAAATCTTTAATCCATTAATGTTTAGTAGAAGAGCTAAAAAAACCCCCCAACTACATGTTGACCATTCCATATATTTGAAATTTACTTTACTCACTGCAGAAACATCCAGTGGGAAGTGCTTGGTCTCACACAGCAGTCAGTTGATGATATTGTGCAGGCTTTAGTGACATCAGCTTGGCTTTCCTTGAGAACTGTTCCATGTTGGGTTTTGTCATGAGGTCTTGAGTGTAGTACCAGTACTCTGGGACTGATTACTTTGACAAGCATATGTGATATCTGTGATCAGCTCGATGTCTGTAAATGGTGATATTTTTGTTCCAGCCTCTGATTCAAAATCTTGCTCAACAGCAAGTGAATTTTTTTTAACACTCATTGAGGAAATATGTAAGACTCTATGCAAGATGATTAACACTGCTGAGAAAAACTTCATGCAGGAGAAGAAATCATGCCCTTCTATGACTGTCTCATTTCTCTAACAACTTTATTGTTTCTAAAACCAAAATATCAGAAAAGACATTTATGGTTTCTACTTGCATCTGTGGTTTTCTGTTCAGTCTGTTCCTGAACTCTGGCCTGGTCATATAATAATGCTCCTTTTTGAAAGATGTGTGTCCTACTGCTGATTCATCTCTCACAGGCATCCGGTTTATTTTCCTTTTATTCATGAGTTCTTTATGTCATGGAGTTCTAAGAGCATGTTCCACACTGGGAATTTTAAGTGTTGAAATGTAGTCTTAGCCTTCCTTTCCTTGAAAGAATTTTGTTTCTCATCTACCTCTTACTGCGACCTGCTAGAAAAGTTGTGTGAGGGATGGATGGGCAACATTATATTATGTGGGAATAGAATTACACTGTAGCCCCAGTAACCAGCCTTGCAGTGCAGCACAGTGGAAGTCCACGTGTAGAATAAAGCAGTGCTGAGGATTCAACAGTGATGCTGTATGCATTCCAGGGGTTTTCCTTTGAGTTAACTTCAGTCTGGTCTCTTGAATCAATCACATTAGCAGTTGGAGAGCACTAGGTACATTTCCGGGAAAAATGTTTTGGTCTAGTTTGCACAATCCCAAACCCTTCTGCAATGCAAACACAGTCGGTGGGGACACTGAGCTGAATTTATTGAACTGAAATACTGACTGGACTGCTGTATTAAGTTTCTTCTATCTTTCTTTTTTTTTTTAATTTTTATTTTTATCCTTCTGAATTGGATGTGAAGCAAGCTCTCTAAGATAAATAAATACAGTATTGGCTTTAACAGTAGCACCCATGATGTTGGAAGGCACAGCTGAGGGAATATTATTTTCAGCTGTACTATACCTTTTCGATTTCCTGCTCATTATTTGCAGACGCACATAGTACAGCACTCTCTTTAAGCATTTTTCAAAACAATGTCATGCAAAGACACACATCCCAAGACTAGAAGAAAACAACTAAATCATAGTGAAAGAACGTGTATACAGGAAAGCAAAATGTATTTCAAATACCATCTTTAAATTTGACATTTATTTTGCCTATATACTATTTTGAATGTTTCTGAAGTATTAGGGATGGCTTGTTCATTGCTATTGGAAAACAAGCTGTTTGTTAAGAAATGTGATCAATAAATTGAACTGGCAGAGCTGTCTAGGTTAAAAAGAAAGGAGACTAGTGAATGCATAAATGTCACCAAAACTTAGTTGGGAAGGAATGGGATAGCCTCAGTGATTCAAGGAAGCTGGATTTTTAAAGAGGATAAGAAAGACAAAAAGAGGATAAGAAAGACAAAGGTAGTAAATCCTGGGCAAGGTAAATGAATAAAAATTTGCATTTTAGCTGATGTGCATGGTATGAAGAAAATAGGAAAGTGAGAGTATAGCTTGAAAATTGTCACTTAGAAGTTCCAGAAAATAAGTCTGCCAATTAATATATGGACAAAGGTGATTTTTAAAGTAAAAGTGTGTAGACATACAGGAAAGCATATTCCCTTTGAGAAAAGACTTATCTGTAGCTTCAAAGAGGGTCCTTGAAGCTGTCTCCTGAATTCGTTTGCTCTTCTTACTGAAACAACTGCTTTTACTTTTCATCTCACCTGCCATCAAACACTCCCAACAGGGAGAGTGAGAAAAGAAAGTCTCAGAACACTCTAGAAATAAAGTGACCATTTTCACTTCAAGTCACAGCAAGAAATTATTAATAAACCAGTCAATTAAAAACGAATTTGATTACTTTATTACCTTGAAAATGTCACTGGCTTTATTACAATGTCACATTTTTTTTTTAACTGATAATGGAATGTATTTGAAAATGGCTTTGTAGGAAAAAACATCTGAGTTGAAGCAATAAGGATCATATATTTGTATTTTAGGAGAATATAACATATCATGAGGCTGTACTGTGATAAACTGCCTTGTTCTGGGTATCAAATTTGGAACCTCCTGCCTCTTACTCCCTCCACAAAAACAGACATTCAGTGCCACACCTCCTTTGGACCATGTAAAAGGTGCATCAGAAGAGATACATTATTGAATGTATGAATGACTTCTAAACCTCTATGAAGCCAGTAACTCTTCAGAGTTCAGGATATTTGATACTTCCCTTATGATTTTTCTGCCCTCCCTTACATTTCCTTTTTAAAATCCATGATTTCCAAACAAAATTTAGAATATAAAAATTTCACAGTATCACAGTTTAAACACATACAAGATGACTCAGATTCAAAACTTGCAAAAACCTCATTAAAGCCTTACATGCAAGTTTGCTGCTGCACCCTTTTGTGTGTGTAAACAGGCTGAAATCAGCACACCCATGACAGGCTGTGCTAAGGAAGAAAAAGGATTCAAAACACAGGCTCTGGAAAAAGGAAAATCAGATGGACCACGCAGGAGTGCACAGGCACTTCTCAAACGATAAAATGTATAAACTCGCAAGAAGTTTTCACAGGAAAGATGAGGTCAGCTTGCCCTTGTGTGCTATGGAAAGCTCTCGGTAATGTGAAGCTGAGAATACTCAAACATGTTAAACTTGGTCAAAAAATTTTCTCCCTCAATGTATCCAAATTAAGATTTTCCTGACCTTGACAGAAAGAAGCAATTAACTAGGAGTTTCCACTCATCTACAGTCAAGTTAAGGTCGATCAGGCTTGTTATTACAGTATTTTTGTGAAGCAATCATAGCAACAGCAGAGTAACTCATGAAGTAAAAAGTATTGAATGCTAAGAAACTGTCTGTGTAATTTCAAGACCTAGACCTTCCAAAATTTTTTTTTGATCTGTATAAAATTTCACATAAAAAAAAAATCTACAACTCTATTTGGCCCAAATAATATAAAGTTCTTTTTATATATAAATTTACTCTGTAAATTCCCTAAGGAGATTTTTTATCCCTAATATTTCATCATAATTACTGTTGAAATAGGCAGAATTAAACTACCCATATCCAAGAAAAAATTTAGAAAACATACTCCTTATCTACAAAAGACTTGGGCTACTTACTGATTTAATCAACTAAACAATGTTTTCCCTTCGCAGTTTGTAGACGCTTCCATTAGGGAAGTCCTTAGCCCATATGTCTCTATAATTTGAGAAAAACTGTGGTCACACTCTTCAGAAGCTCTAGAGCACAGGAGAATGAGATGCTATGCACTGATATATCCAAAATATCTCTAAGTGAACCACCTTACACAGTGAAATCAGTAATGTATTTGTTAGTATTGCCTTCCAATCTGCTGCTTGGCTGAGCCCTACCAATACAGTTATACTGCTCATGTAGTGATATTAGAGATAATGAAGTCAGAGCCCTGATTAACTCTGCCTATGTTAAATTGTGAGATGTGTTAAAATTATACTGTGTTAAAATATACTATTTCATATTGAGGACCTTAACTACGTTAAGAGAAGCGGTTGGAACCCCAGATCCAAATTTTGTCCAGTTCTGTCCATTTCCAAAGTAAATCCTGAAATCAAGGTGTATTCAGGCAGCCTACATCTGGATTTTCAGTACAATCTTACTCAACAAGTTGTTCGCATTGTTTTGTACTTTGCTCAAAGCCTGTTACTCCCTCTTAATCTAATTTTTTTCCTTAGATCTCTACCTTCTTTAGTGAAATAACAGTATTTTTAACCGCCATATAAGAACTTGCTGTGTAAATTCTGCTCTCTTTTAACATACTTTGATAAGAGTCAAAATGTGCGAATTATGAGACTGATAAGAATTTAGGGAATGCCTAGGGCCATCAAAGTACTAGATCTCATATTCTTTGACAGATATGCAATTCTGAAAGCACTATTAGGAGCTAAAGGCAGTGCAAGATTAAGTTTAGCCCTCAGCTCCTTGCAGCTGTGATCAAATGCACATGGAACCGAGCTGTTGAGTGCGCTTATTTTTAATGTAGTCTTTCCTTCTAAAATAGTTGCAATTTGAACTATTCTTCCTCTGGAATTTCTACTGAATATTTTCACATTAGAAACAAACAGTTTAAGGGGAAAATACTCGTAAGTTTCACCCAGACATAGTATGCCAATATTAAAGCGTAGAAAATTTTAACAAAACCACTTAAAATATTTCAGTCCAACCTCTTCCTTTGTCCTACTGGCAGTTCATGGCCAGTGCAAACCATGGATACCACAGTGACCCATCTATATCTTTTGTCTAACTACTGGTGTAATAAAAATACGGCTTCAGATAGGAGAAAAATTGATAATACTAAAAAGAGCAATGAAGGGATCTGGAGAAGCTGTCCATTGCCAGCTTCATTTCCAGCCTTCTTAGGCATCTTGGCACGTTACTTTTGACCTTTGTCACAAAACATGACTCCAATTTGCTTGAAATGCTTAAAAACAAAGGTTAATGAAAGCCAAATGTTTGTAAAGATCAGTGTTGGAGATGGCACCTGCACGATTGTGGACGAGCGGAGGAGCGAGAGAGACAATGACCGGACTGCGAAAGTTCTGCTATCCCCTATGCCTGTGGTACTAGAAGCACTGGCAGGCGCGGCCTGTAGCAGTGAGTCCAGCTGCCATTGGTCCGTTCCTCTAGAAAGTAATCTGACCCTGTTAGCTATGTTTACTCCTCCCCAGTTTCCACCTATACCCAACCAGTTATAGCGGATTTGCATGCTCCGTCTTAACTCCATCCCTTTTTTAAACATTCCTTGCCCCAGGGGTATATAAGATCAAGTCCTTTGTTCAATAAACGAGATCGGCACCGCCTTTTAAAGTGTTTGCTTCTTTATTGTGCTCTCCAGGGTACTGAAAGCAGGCAAACTTAACTTTAACTCCTGTAGCAGCATCACACCTTGCTCAGCAGCCTGGCGAAGAACCCCCCATTGTCGGTCTTGGTCCTCTCCAAAAACTAAGGCCTCGCAGATCAGTAATTGAGTTTTCCATAATTAATGTGTCTTTTTCTTTAATGATTACTTGTGCATAATTTGGGATCACAGTTCCAGTTAGAGACTCACTATGAAACCTGTGAATTTCAGCCTTCAGACAAAGTCCCAGTTGCTGACAAAGTTGGTCTGAAACACTTGCCAAAAAGACTGTTCATGTCTAGTGTCAACGAAGTGGAAAATATCTTGGAAAAGTTGCATTTCCTTCCTTCCCTCCTTACTTCTTTCTCCTGAGGGTGATTTCTGACCCATACTGACAGACCAGCTTGTACTTTGCCTTAGTAAGAGATGATTCTTAACACTGTTTGGCAATACCTAACTAGGCACAAAGTATAACACTTGTAGTTCCTATTTGTAGTGCACTCTACAAAGACATACTTTTATATTTTGAAGTTCACACATGAACTGTTACCACAAGAAGCTGCTAATAGTTGTCCTTTTATGCTGTTTTTAACTACAGTGCAAATCCTTGTCCTCCTTATCCTATTTGGGATTATTTTGGTGATCAGAAGCTAGTAACACAGCCTGAAAAAAAAATTTTGAAGTACTATCTAACTCTGCAGTGTGGTAATATTTAGGTTTAAGTACATTTTTAGAATCGATCCTTGTATGGAATACCTGCTTAAGATGGTATGGTACCAGCAGAGGCCAGTATTACTTTGACCACTTGCATTTTATACACCACTGCAACTTTCTTATTGCCAACAATAGCATCTCTTATCTTCTTGAAGCTTTTGTTCTACAAGGTGCTGGCCATGCAAAACATGAGGAAAAGCAAGCAGAGCTGCCAGAAGATGGAGTCTGCATAGCAGCTAAAAGCTGTGGTATACTTAGAGAACTGCTCTGAAAACAAAGCAGAAAACTTGCAAGTTAAAAAAAGCCATTATGTTCAGACATCAAAATTGTTAGCTGATGCCTATTAAAAGGCAGAGGAATACTTCACAGTTTATTTTTAGTATCTTGCATTAGCCACCACTGTCTTTTACATATTTCAGAAGCCGAGCGAAGAGTAGAGCAAAAGCCCGACACTGTCTGATCAGGTTCTTTTAGATATTCCATGCATGCAGGGTGCAATGTTTGATATCAAATATATTTATTTAAAGATTATATTACATTTCTGATTTATCAGGGTGATACAAAATGCATTGCATAACACAATACAAGTGTAAGTCGCACTTAGCAAAATGCATATATAGCCATTGCAGTATATGATTCCATCACAATACCGGTGGTATTCCCATTACTGGTCTTTAGAATGAGCTCATCACCATGACACTGGGATCCCCAGCCACCAGGAAACTGTACATGGGTTCAAGTCAGCTCAAGCTTGTTGCTGTCTTTGAAATTCTTTTGATAGATTTTCAGTATTTATATTCTGTGTTGGGCTAAGTCAGGTATTCCCTCCTCCCCATGCTGGTCTGGCTAACTCAGGGAGACATTCCCACTCTTCTAATGAACTCAGGGAGAAACATTTACACTGCTGCTGATCCACTCAACTGCTGACATCTGTTTACCTTAAATAAAAGCCACCCATTGGTCCCCTTAGTGCTGAGATAAGTCACCTTCTGTACAACAGCTCTGGTCAATCAAAGTCTGCATTATTTCCTGAGCTTCACAGGAACATCTCCTTGCCCATCTCCTCTCAGCCTTATTCCATTGTAGGGATTTATTGGTTTGTCCTAATTAGTCTTAACTTACAGACTTAAAAAATCATCAGGGAGAGTAAATTCAAATACAACTGAAAAACACTAAACAGAAAAGAAGGAAAAAACCAGTAACATGAATATAAAGATGATAAAGCTGGAACTGAGGCATTCTCTGAGGTGCTGTATAGGAGCAAGTAACCTCTTCTGGTAGGTAGAATGCCTTCTTCCCAGGCATTCTGTTCATTACTTGTGCCATTGCATAGCATTACAGCTGGTGAAACCATCAGGTATTTATATAAGCCTCACTGAGTCTCATCTCACTGTCACAGACAAACATTATTTTCAAAATGCCTGTATGGTAGGAAGATATTAGTCCCCTTTCACAGGCGGGAAATTGAAGTCTGAGACAGGCTGTTTTATCCAAGGTCAGTCACAGTATCTGCTGTCTGAGCTGGAAAACAAACAGAGACCTCCACTGTCCTACATCAGTACTCTGCCAGCATCCCATCTAATTCTATCATTATGTTTATATTGAATACAACCTTAATTTAGACTTGGTATCAGCTTAAAATAAGCTTCTGCTTGCAAGCCTCCTTGAAAGCTTGTAAGGAGTTAACAAAGTGGAGATAAAATTTTCAGTAAATGCAATTTATTTTAATCACAGCCTACAACAGTATGACATTTTTCTCCAAACAACAAGGACATAAGTCTCAATGCAATAACTTTTTCAAATTATTAAAGAAGAAAGTAGGTCAATATCAAGGATTAAGTGTTACAGCAACACAAAGTTAATCTAAGTTAATATTTCATTCACCAGGAGAATAATCCCATATTGTTATGTTCCAGACTATATTTTTAAGTAAAGTGCTAATGTGGAAATAGAATTTCTTTTCAATTCTTAGCAGTTCTAACTTGAGCTCTGTAATATTAAATCTTTCTTTGCTGTTAAAGCACATAATATCACAGGGTTCAGGTTTCCTGTAGCACAGTAGAATGGTAGATCTAAAACCTGAACATTTTAGTGCCATATTTATACTATTAAGCCAAATAAATGGACCTTTATAATCAAGGTAACAGTTACAACACTTTCAGTTTGTACATCCACAGTTCTCATTCTCTTTGTATGAAGAAAAAAAAATAGAAAGAAAAAATAGCCCAAACCTTCGTACTTCACGTTTTAGGATGGTGATTAACTAGAGAACCATTAACACATGGAAAACTAATAGGGCATCTAATGGTAAGCAGAAGGATGAAACAGGTGGTAAACAGAAAGAAATAAAGGTACCATTAGGAAAGCAAAAGACGAAAACTAAATTAATGTATTATTCTGAGTTTCTTGAATTGCTTTCACTGCACTGCCAGCATTTTTCTTAAACAATACCTTTATTTCTCTCTGAGGAACAATATGTTTCTATTGTCCTTGGTATCTCTTCAAATTTTGTAACTATGAAATAATTTCAGAAGAGTGTTTCTAGTGAAGAGAACACTTGGCTTCTCACTGTTCTCTGCTTTCTGAATAATGTACAGTGTATTTCTAAAGGTCAAAAGCTTTTCTGTTTCCCCTTACTCAGGTGTACCAAGTGGTAAACATTTTTGGTTCTCTCTTTTGTTTACCAGAGAATCAAAGCATAGAAACTGATATAGAAATAGAGCTGTTCTGTTTATGTTTTTTCAATTGAACATCACCATTTCAAATCTCAGAAAAATAAACTCAAAAAACTTTCCATAAAATCTCTAAGTCAAGGAATCTGAATAACAAAAGAAGTGGATACAGGATACCTTTTTTTTGTTACTGAGTAACAGGTTAAAACACAAATCACTATATTACTAACAAAGTCCTTGTCTCTGTTGTTGCTATGTGTTATGATGGTGTAGATCATGGCAGTCGCAGGAACTTGGGTACTGTTATGCACAATATCCAAAGTTCCATTCATGCTGATGGAGCTCAGTGTAGCCCAGGACACCTGTAACAGGTGCTAAAATCTCCTCTGGGCAGCAGCCTACACTTTTACATGTTTGTGAATTACCACATGAATTTATAACATATTGCAAATTATCAGTATCATAGTTCCAGTAAAAAAATGCCTCTGCCTTGAGTGATTGCTTTTTGATAAAGAAATATATCAGACTATTGTGAACTTTAAATCCCTGAGCCTTTGCTGTTTTATCTTCACAGCATGACACAGCATAAGTGCATATGACAGCGTGTGTCTGCATGGTGTACTTGAAACCATTAGACTGACAAGTATGTACCATAAATGGCCTAAAAATAGCATTGATAATGCACTGAAACATTATCTTGTTGAGGCAAGGTAATGTTTCTCTTCACCTTACATGTCTCTATGCTCTGTGATGCAGTTCTTAAATGCTGCATTTCTGTAGCAATGCACTCTCAATACAGGGCTTGGGGAATGTCATGCCAGAAATGGCCTGAAGAGGAAAAACAGCCATCCACTGAGAATGCTTTAACAACTGATGTTTTTGGTGTAGTTTGAATTTACTTAATGTAAAACTGCAAAGTCACTGTCTTCTTCCCAGAAGTCCCCTGCCAGGCCAGGGGGCTGGGAGACAGATAGTAGCCTCATGTTATCTGATACCCTCTCCCATTGAATGTAAATCCCCTCACTCTTATTGGCCAGAAGCCAGACTTACCCTTGTCCCTTATAGGCCCCCAAGTCCTTTATAAACCTGTTCCCCTGAATAAACCACCTCTTTGTTCCTGCCCTGACCTGTGGTTCCTGTGTGTCCTTTCTTGGGGGCTCTCAGGGAGCACATGGTTGGGCTTAGACATTGAGCACACACTTTTCCTGGGTGAATGGATTGAGAATCCTAAACCAGGCAGAAGCACCATATTGTTGCAGATTCCTTCAGCACACAACATCAGCAAGGCTACAAGAAACCACACCACCTTACACTTCCACTGTCCAATGGTCTCTTCACCTTACATATGTCTATGCTCTGTGATGCAGTTCTCAAATGCTGCACTTCCACTGTTTAATGGTCATCACAAAAGCAGGTATACCAGAAGGTGAATTTTAAGGAAACAGAACTAAAAAATTCACTCAGAGAACTGTGTCATAAAAACAATGGATGGGGTGTGATAGACATCATTAAAAAAAAAAAAAGTTATGCAAGCTAAACAGAAAAAAGCCAGTGATTTTATTTATAGTTAATGTACTTTGAATAGACGAAAACAAAATTGAAGAAGTGGCTCCAACATGTAATAAGAGGTTACTTGCTTATTCTGTTGCTTAATTTCTGATTCCTGAGCCAGTGGATAAATTTGATTTTAATGCCATCAAAAAGCGGATACAGTTTTAACGAACAGATATTATTTTCCAAAATCCCAAGAGACTATAGTATTTGCAGTGCAGTATTTGGCATCCTTAAGACTTTAATGATCTATTCTGAAACTGTATTTGTGAGTGTCTGGACGGTTTATATACTAAAAATGTGAAACTTTGCTGTATCCTTAATTCAGTTGGAACAGTAAATAAACCACATGCACCTATTTCTGTAATTTGTTATAAACAATAATGACAAGCACAACTTTGTGCCTAATTTACAACAAATAAAGAATTACAAGAAATTAGCAAAATGAGGCTCTGATTTGCAATGAAAAAATAATCCCAAACAAAATCCACCACAAAAATGGAGGTGGTACAATTCCACGATATGTCATTTTGATCAATTGTATATTATCTTCACAGAGCAACTAAGCTATTTACCCTCTTACTGGCCATGCTGAATATTTTTTTTCTAAATATTGCTAGCCTCATCACTAAGACCACAAGCTGCTTATTGTATTTTATGAAGCATATTATTCTCCATCAGTGTGCTGCAGCTTTCATTGGGGTATGGACTAATTCTTCTCTACAAATAGAACTTCAACAGATAACTCTCAGACAATAGGAATAGAAGACTGGGTACTTGGAAAAGGTGCAGAGTAATCTGCAGATGTTTATATGCTAGCACCATGCAGTTTGGTAGTGCTTCTTTTGCACTTACGTGTCTAGAATTTGCCCTTTCTTTGCTGATGTTATGACAAAAACCTCATTGACTTGTAGGAAAAGCAAGAGAAAGCACCATTTCATAATGTGCTTCTGATATGAATGTCTGAACTACGACAGTCTATTTGAAAATGTCCTTGAAATTTTAACTTAAGCTTCTCTAGGGGAAAGAGAAATCCTAATAGATCATTCCTCTACTAGCAATGATAGCAAATAGAACTGATATCAATTAGCTGTTGTATATCAGGAAACACTGCCTCCTGTTTACTTTAAAATGACACAGTCAAACCACATCAGCACTGCTTCCTTATCTCACACATTTTCTGGAGAAAATGCTGCTCCTGCCCATTATTTAATACAGCGATGATAATAAAAATTAAAAAAAAAGGTCAGTAGACAGTGGGTACTAGATGCCTTGCTGAAATAACATATGGCTATTCCTAGTCTCTGTACCTATGACAACACCTCAGGTGTTTGAGACAGTAAACACTGTAGCCCCACTTCAATAGTGATGCATGAAACAGTCTGTATTTCTCTTATCCAGTAACGACAGGAACATATTACTGCCTACTACCTGAAAAATGGCCCAGACATTTTTGTTTGCTGATGAAAATTTTATTTAAGGAATAAAAAAATCTACTCTGTATTGTGGTAAGAAATTGTCTTGAGTTAGTTTCAGTTAGGCCTAGCTGGACACAATCTACTGTCACAGAAGTACAGGGAGAGGGAAAGAAATTAAAATTGATTAGGTCTCTAGCTTATCAGTGTTCTTGGATGTTTTTATACAGAACGTATCGCAGTGTTTCTACAGTTCTGAATTCTAAGTAACAGTGTGGTCCAATGTTGTAATGATTATCTAAGCTACTACAGAATGCTTTTTCTGCATACTTTTGCTCTAAGATCCTTTTTTTACCATTCCCATCTGTTCCCACTACATGAAGCCAGGGCAGAAAGACACCAATAAAACAGGCCAATTTTCTTAATTTCACTGGTGAAAATGACCGACAGCAGAAGCGCAGTCAAAGAAGCAAGAATAGACCAAGTCAAGTATCCAAATATATTTGAATAATTTGGTTTGAATTTAGGTATTACAGGACTAAACTGCAAGGTTATGATGAAGAGGTCCACTGATCGAGTGAGATTTAATTTAATTTAAGAGTCACAAAGGCACATTCTCTAGCATTCAGAGCTTTCACACATTATGCTCAGGGCAGGTTTCTTGAATTCAAGCAAAATTAGAAGATGCTTAAAGTTAAGCACTGAGGAAACTTTCCACAGATTTAGGTCTTTAAGTAATGCAGTTAACAACCACGACCAAACAGGATGTGAAATGTAAAACCAGGGACAAGCTTAGTCCTAGAAAAGGGAATGCAATTTATATGAACACTGGTCAAGCTTCTGCTCCTCCTGGTTACTAGCATGATGAGCTGAGCACTACAAGGATTTGGCTGACCTGTGACATCTTCAGACTGTACCGACTTTGAATTAAAAAGTAAAAAAACATAGCTACAGGATTAAATAGAAAGTAATTCAAAGACATAAAATATATTAGCCTTAGAAGAAACTACTAGTTATTGAGGGAAATCAATGGATGAAGGGGCAAATGATGAATAGCTCTCAGAGTCAAAATGAAATGACCTAGAGGGCAAAACAAAATATTCACAACTTCAGAACAACTTTTTGATACAACTATTTGTCTGAATCACACTGTGGGTCATCAATTGTTTTTCAGTCACTCATTATCCCGATGTTTTTTCACATCTCCTTATAAAAGATTGTATTTTCTTGGACTTTTTTTTTGTTCATTCTTTGTTTTGTGTTTGTTATGGTTGTTTTTTTTCTTTTTTCTTTCCTCTGTTAATTTCCAAATCAGTGGACTTAATTCATGATCTCAATTTTTTAACCAAAAGATCTAGAGCATCCTCAGACTGCTAAATTGAACATTGAGCTACGAGACTGAAACAATTTACCAGTTCATTTTCAAAAATATTACACCTGTAACCACTGGGATGTGGATTTGTATTCTTGTAATACACTTGCATAATCTAAATGAACATCAAAACCAAAGCTGGCAGAGAAGGTTGTAAATCTGACCATGAATCAAACAAATCTGTGTTGCTCTGTGGTCTCTCTAATTGATCAGAATGTTTTAAGCATGGATAAAGTACACCTATGTGGCAACATCTATGAATGCACATTTCTGAATACAAGTTTAATATCAGTCCTAGTATATAAATATGAAATTTGTGGAAATTATAATTATCTCTTGGCACAAATTAAGGGGAAAAAAGTGGGTTTGTTTCTTGAACTAGGTTTTCTCCATTGCCCTGAGTTAAACACTTAATTCTTAGCAACAGAACTAAAGGCTAAGAGTATAAAATCATATGAGACAGTAAAACCAAACAGAGCACAACTGTATCATTTTAGTGAAAAAGTCAACAAAACTATTGTCAGAATCACTCATTCAAAGGTGAATATAAGGGAAATAAAAAAAATCACAGACTTTTTTTCTCACTATTTGCCTTTTAGTTATAAAAAATCACAATCTCTCACATATAATTAAGTACCAAGTATATTCTTTGATATTCAGCTAAATAATCTACTGAGGAAACTTTAGACATGCATGTAGACTCTACAAAGTTTACTCTACCTGTCTGTTCTACCCATCTTGTTTCCGTTCCTTTCTGCATGGTTCTTGGTCTTCAGTGAAGGAGCTGAACAAATGTAAAGTTGCTAAAGAAAAGAGAGATGTTTTCTCTATACGTAACTCCAGGTTTCATTATTTTTATACCTTTTTTCATCAGTTCACCATGAGACTGTTAAGCTGCACTGTTTCACTGACAAAAATCACTGTTACATGCCCTGATATGTGGCGTGCTGCAAAGCTTTCATGCAGGTACAACTTTAAATGGGGAAAACAAAGTGTCTCTGCCTGCATAACCCACTATTTGTGCCTGAATTAAAACACTGAAGCTTCCACTCTTTTTTAGCAGTCAAATTGAAAATAGTAACATGCAAATTTTGTGTAATAAATTGGTATGTCACAATATTGACTTTTTTCTTACAGATAGAGTCCCTCAGGATATTAAGCATATTCATTCTTAATTTCATCATAAGTTTCAATATTGGAAAATTATCTTATCTTTCACTTGATCTTCCTGCTTGTTCTCATTCAACTTTAGCAATTTAACAAAAAGATGTAAAACACCACTCTGATGGCTTTAGATGATTATGGAAGAACAGGCTCTCCAATCCAGCTTTTCTATGCATACTTTTTTTGCCCCAAGCCCCATTCCCCAGGAACAGTGTGTGTTTTCAAGAAATATGACACAGATTTGAGTCATTATCTTCTATGTTTTGGAGAAAACTACTATAAACATAACTAGATCCTGAAGTTAGGGGCCCTGCAATGCCTACACAAGTATTTTTAGAGGCAAACTCAGGCTTTAGAGAACAAACATTTGCATGAAAAAAACATACAAGGAAACAAAGAAAAGTAAGGAAAGTCAAACTCAAAATTCTGTAGAATTTAATCAGCTCTGGAGTATTTACTGGGTAGAAAGGGCTCTGGCGCATGACCAGTGGTGGAAAAATGTTCCCAGTGTTGGTACTAGAAATGCCAACTACTCCCTTTATGTTAACTTCCTTTATTTCTCTGAAAATGGTATTTTGACCTGGAACATTTAATAGCCAGCATGATTCAGACCTTTGCGAACACTGCTGACATTTCTCAGTGCTTCATTGATGTGGAAATTGTCTGACCTCTGTTTCAGCTGATTAGAGAACCAAGTTTCCAATCTGGTTTTGTATGTTGTCTTGGGTTGAGCTGGCAAAACGCCAACTGCCCAAGTACAGAGAAAAGGTTCTTCTTCTCTCCAACCAGCCAAGGGAAAAGGGAAGAAGCAGGAGAGGGGAAAAAAAACTTTAAAACTAGGTTTATGCTGAAACTAACTACATGTATTTATACAGAAGAGAAAATTAAGAGAAAACTACAATATAATACACACTTACACAAGTTATATATAACTTCTCACTCTTCAATAAGCACAGATTTTACTATTCTGACTACAAATCATTCTAAAAAAAGTCAATTCTCCAAAGACAAACTTAAGCAAAGAGAAGAACTAAGAACAAACATTTTACTTCCTTAAGATAACGTGAGCGTGAGCCGGTGCTGTGGGCTTGGGCCTCTCCATCCCTCCTGGGACAGCATGGTGTCTTCTCTGTACCTCAGCCAAAGTGGAACTGCCCAAGCCACACCCACACACTGGACTTTGCTGCTATTGAGATGATGTAAGATGTTGTGGAATACAATACTATTGGCTAGAAGAGGTCAGCTGCCAGCCAGCTCAGCCCAGCTCAAGGCAGCTGACAATTTCAGGCCCAAATCTGAGTTTTAAAGCCTAAATTTAGGCCTACTTGGCTAAACCCATAACAATGTTCAGTCAAATGAACACCCTGTATTGAATATGGCCTGTGGTATTTTAAAATTAAGGTGTATATTGGGCCTGGTGGGGAAGGGAGGATAAACCACAGTAGGTGGGATGAATCTTGGCCTCACTGAACCTAGGGAAAATATGTTGCTGACCTAAACAAATCGGTAGATTTGCTTCACAATTCTGTTTTGGGTTTAATACATAATCTCAGGCAAATAATTTCACTCTTTGTTGCTTGTCCTGTCTGGCTTTTATCCTCTTCAGTCACTTGTGACAACCCCTGTGCCAAACTGTTGACAATTTTTTATTACTAGTTAGAGTTCTTAAGTATGGTGACATGCTTATCTCAATCTTTAATTATCATCATCCTACATAAATGACAATACAAAAGCAAACTGTATCAGAAAATCCATGAGCACTTCTTATTTTCACTGGGACCAGTTGCACAATTGCTGGGGATAATCATGAGTACTTACACGTGAACCCTCACTGAAGAATCTTTTGATAGATACAGACAAGAGCAAACACCTAATACAGAAAACTGAAGTGCTCCTAGACACATGGCATTGAAAAGAGTGTATTGATATAGAGTATCTGTAAACCAGCCAAGGTGAGAGAATTTAGAATAGGCTCTCTCACTGTATTCTCTCCCTTGCACTTGTAGCACAGGTTACAGATGATACGTCTGTTTCTGTGTCACAAAGCCTCCTGCATGACAACACTTACCCAGACCAGAACAGGACAATTTACTACTTGAAATATGTCCCTTAACTTTCCTTAATTTTCAGACTTTAACAGTTACCCTAAATTTAATTCTGTTGCATTTAAGGTCTAACTTTATGATGATATAATTTATTTTGGGCATTACTGGTGACATTTCTCTGCCTGTCAATGGAAACATGAAAGAATATGATCATAATGAATATTCACAGACTTACATAAATCACTCAAAATACTTCAGATATGTACAGAGGTTTTCCATTAACCCTGTAATGACTTTATTAAAACTGCTTCTACATGAGCTGTGTCAGTGACAGGAAATGGTTGTGTTAAAGCAACATCACCTCAGCTTTTAAATGTTTTAGGAAAATACTGTTAATTTTCTTTTAGTAGTGTAACATCCTTCCCCAATTACAGTCTCACAGAACAGCACAGACACCATATGCTAGGAACACATGGGATTTCCTTTTTATGTTGCTTCATAACATCAGAGAGTTGTAGTTATCACTTGGAACAAATCAAAGTTATTAAAAGTATGTCTCCCCATCAAAATGAAGATGTGAATCCACTGGAGCTTTAGTTTAACCTTAAGAATTAAGGTGATATAGCTGACAGCCTAGAGGACTTTGACAGTGACTGTCATTTCCATCATGTCATTCCTACTCCTTCTATACTTAATAAAACTACTCGTTTAATTCTGTGGGGTGGATAAAATCTTAGAGGACTTTATTTGAATGGCCCAAGGTATCATGAGTTTACATAGGCCCTACCACCAGTGTAATTCCAATGATCAGAGCCTGAGTCAGGGTGGGAATTCAACATCTACCATGACAGTGGATTAGACTCTTCATATCCTTTGGTAAACTCCACTCATCCACTTTCAGTTCCAAGGTAATTTTTTGCTCTCTCCTTTCTACATTTGAAGTTGTAGTCTGACCTGCTTCCAAGTGAACCTCTCTTTCCTTACTAGGAAACACTGGCAAAGATTCAGGATGGCTACAGTTTTAAAAGACCTCACCTGCCAAGGGATTTGGAGGTGGAGGGGAAGAAGGTGGATGAGAGGAAAAGGACATCTCTTAGGAACCTTCTGGAATTTGTGTGAGTACCCTTGTCAAGTTTGATAAAGGAAAGCACAAATTTTGTTTTAAGAGAAGCAAAAAAAGCTACAAGATATCAGATTGAGTTTTCTATGCTTTATGTGCAAACTATTATTTTAAGGACAGAACATAGCAGATTAAAAGTCATACCTCAAATCAAAAGTAAACATGACTGTTTCACTCAAACTATACCTCATGTAACTAGTGAAAATCTTAGATATTAACATCTACAACCAGCAACTTCCTCATTTCTCAGAACTACTACAGCTATGAATTAAAAATCCAAGGTAATGATTTAATTTACTGTGTTACAGGTGTACAGAGAAAGCCTGTTCTTGGAAAAAAGTAAGATATAAGTTGAGTATGTTTCTGGATGAAAGAAAGAGACAAAGAAGTGTCAGTGCTGACATGGTAGGGTTTTTTCCTCCTCCTGGCATGGACCCTCTGCATTCTGCATACTAGTAAGCAAGATAAATGCTGAAAGAAGGAATTTCCAATCTGCCTGTTCTAAGGCAGACAACTTTTCAAAGACAAAACCTACAAAGACATGTCTTGCAATGATAAAGTACTGAAACAAAAAAAAAAACCCAACAAACAAACAAACAAAACAGAAACAAACAAAAACCACCAAACCCCCAAACTAGCCACAATCTGGTGAAATTCCACCAGAAAGATCTACGTGAAGTATGATTTGCACGGGTTGGAAGAAGAAAAAGAGGATACCTTCCTTGTCTTAATCCAACTCTCTTTCCTGTTCCCAAACCCAAAGAAACCAACTCACTGACAGCAGGTTAGCAGAAAAAAGAATAAAGGGAAATATATTTATCAATTTTCCTATTTCTATGGGACTAACTATCTTAATTCTGTCTCTTTTTGAAAGGTCTTCATCCCTTGCAAGATATTCTGTATTTTCAGTTCTTTTTCCTTTCTGTTCCTCATCACTTCAAATTTTCCTTTTCCAGTTTTCTAAGCTAAAGTTTTGCTCTATGTGCCCATTTTCTGTTGCATGTACATCTAATGGCTACTCTATAACCATCCAGTGGCAGTGCCTTTCATCTTTCTTTGCAGTAACCTTTTGCTCATTCACTTGTTTCTCCTCCACCATGGATGCCTCTCACCTAGCAACAACATGCACCTGTTTCACTGTACCTTTCCCCTCTGAACTAAAACCACTAGCATGGACACTGGAGACCAACAATTTTCTGCTCAGTAACTTTTCGGTTGAACGTTTCATTTTCCTGGATATCCAGAAAGAAGCACTCAGCAGACAATCAAGTAAAGATAAACAAACTTACTCCTCTTTTAATTGAGCATTTGGTGTCTTTATGTTCTTTTTCTCATGGTGACTGAAAACCCCACAAATCTTTCATATTCATTAACTGTAGAAAGAGTGTAATATCAGCCAATAGTATTACTTTAAAGATTATTAAACCATAGAACATTTTAATTTTTCTTCAGTTCCCTGAACCAAAATGAATTGAGGAAGTTATATATATGTACACCAATGCTGTAGGTTCTTTTTCATCTTTGCTTCTAAGTGAATAATAATATTTAAAAAAAAATAATACATAACATGAGTAATCCAAAATTTAACATAATATAAATGATATTCCCTCATGGAAACACAATAGTTTCTAGTTCCAAATATAGTTTCATTATTGCTTAATTAGTATTCATGGCAGAACAATCTAAACATTATTAAATTGATTGCCCATTACATCCTTATTGAAAAATTAACTCTGATATAACATATGATCCTTGATTTGTATGAGTTTTTCAGTGATATTTATGCTACTGATTTCAGTGTTACTATCCCAGTATTTAGAGGTTTTAGAATATTTCAAGAAATGGTCCTTAAAAAAAGCAACACTAACCACTCAAGTCTGTGGACATGCAAAGTGTCAGAAGGTTCAAACTCTCACAATTTCTTTGTCTTTTCTTTTTAATCATAAAATACTGTGTGCATCTTTCTAACACAATGCATTACATAAAACTTTTCAATTATGAGGAGCCTAAATAAGTTTTCTAATAAATAAATAAAACTTAAATAAATTTTTATAGGAGTACACTATAATATACCACTCTTTCCAGGTCAAGTCAAATGTAATCACTCAGATATAACAATCTTAAGATTGCTGATAAGGAATTTTTCTGAGTGACATGACATACTATTTAAAACATCCGCACTATGCAATACCAGTAAAGGAGACTTAAATTTAAAAATTAGAATTGGCAAAACACACTTGAGAAAAATATTCCCATCTCTGACTCAGTGGATGCCTAGACATTCATGGATGATGACGATGATCAATGGTTATGAGGAGAAGTAATCAAAGGCAGAAAAGCACCCCTCTTTGGAATGCTAGATCTGTTTACATGGAATGCATTATAATGCAGCCAAAAGCTGAGCTAAAACAAGAAAGGCATCCCAGCTCTGTTTAAAAACTGCTCTGTTATGCAAAGAAGACAAGAAAATTATTTAGGAAGTCACAGCAGAGAAGCAGTCTGACATGAGTGCCCACTGCAATATGCAATAAGGACTCAAAAAGGCTTTAATGTAGGAGGCCCAGCATAGTGAATGTGAGTTGGGGAGTTATTATCTCTCCCTGGCACTGAGAACAGCATAAGTGAAATCTTCTGTGCAGTTCTGATGTCCACGATTCAAAGTGTACTAGAAATTATTAGAAGTGGTGCAATGGCCACAAAGCAAACTAGTAAAACACCTCCGAAGAGGAAAAAAGACCCACCCAAACCTTCAAAGTGTTAACTTGACAGCTATTTATAAGCTATAATCTGTTTTACTTATATATATTAAAAAAAAGAATATTGAAAGGGGTTATTCCTTTGTTCTGAAATTAATAGAGAATGGTGTACCAGGAACCTAGAATCTATAAGATGAATGTGGAAAGTAGTAACATTCTACTAATTATATAGTAAGAGTGATAAAAACCTGTATAAACATCCAATGGACTGGTGGACTTTTATGTCTTGGACTGAGTTTCCAAACTGAGATTGAATGGTTTCCTGCAGTGGCACAGAAGGTGTACTTCAGTCATTAACAGCTCAGTGTTTAACAGTGCCCTTAGGAAGTCACAGAGGTGAGCTGATGGTCCCAGGCAGCCTTAAAAGTCTGAATCACAGACCAGCCAAGGATGCTGTCTGGCTGCAGCTCAGACAGATTAAGATGTTAGCACTTCCCACTGTACTTTGGGCTATCAATGACTGCAAGTACACTAGCTGTACCAACATAACTGCTGGGCCACTCCCTAATCCACTATTGTTGAAAAGATCTAGGTTAGAAAAATCCTTTCTTTAAAGAGGGTAAGCTAACCTGATTATTTTGACAAAACTGAAGATGTAGTCTGTCTCATCTGCCAGCAGAACAGAATGCCAAATGATTTCCCTGTTAGCTACAGAATGTGTGTAGATTTAGAAATGGTGAGTGGAGCAAAGAATGCAGCAAAAGAACTTCAGAAGTTGTTTGAAGATCATAAATATTTGAGATACAGATTTTAGGGTGAACCTATAAATCATATATGTGCCTTTCAAACTCATATTTGAAGAACAGCAAAAGAAGAAATAAGTACATTTTTAATACCACAAAGTTGATCTAATCACAAATTATGTCAATGATTCACCAGAGAACAGTATTTTTAAATATTAACTTGGGTGAAATATATCTGAATTAAAACCTATAGAAAGGTGCATGAATTTTCAAACCTTCACACTGATATTCAGATAAAATACACATTATAAGCCTATTTGAATGTAATTTTTTTATTAGCAGATATATCCTATGATATTACTCACAAATGAAAGTGCATTTGTGAACTTGTCAGTCTCAGACAACTGTCTTCAACAAGATCCAGAATTGTCAATTTAAAAAAAAAAAAAAAAAAAAGGGGAAAAAAAAAAAAAAGGTGGAATAGATACAAAGTATCCTACTGACCATGTAGAGCTACAATGTATTTTATTCTTTAGGCCACAACCTTGAACAGTATCTTAAAGAGCTTAATTTGACAGCTTTTTGCCTGTTACTCATCTGTTCTTTTGTATCAGCAATGCATTCTTCAAGGTAAATACATGTAATTAGATCAGTAAATGAAAGGTATTTCTACACTAATAATTTATAACACAATTCCCTTATTCAAGTGTCATTAGCAAGAGTACAGATCAATTTCACATGGTATTTAAAAGAATAATTTAAAAACAAAGCTTGCTAAAATCCTTCTTCTACCCCACACTTTTTTCTGCTCTCAAGCTTTAGGGTTTTACGTTCCTCAGTGAGCAGTTCCACAAGTGGCGGAGTGGAATACTGGCTTGCAGTGGTCCTGCTCTTCCCCTGTTCTCCTCCCACTCCTGGAAGTGAGGTCAGACCACTCCTTCCACCTGCTCTGCCACCCATTTTAGCTCTATTTGAATGAGTTTAGTTCAGTAAACTGGCTGAAAACTACATGTTTTTCTCCTTATAGGTTATTTTTTGCTGACTCAGTCAGGCAGGATTCTGCCATATCATGAGTGCTCCAGCTTCTCATTTTGGGCAGGAACTTCAAAAGTATCAGCAGGTAAAGTAAAGCAAGGAGAACACATTTCAAGGTATCTCATTTCTCTGCTACTTTTCTTGTAATGGCTGTTACAAAAATGCTGCCAACCTAGTAAGAGGATTTGGCTCACTAAGGAATCAGATGTATGCCAGAGCTGGGCCAAGGAAAGCAGTGGTAAGTGCGTGCATCTGTAGGAATCCCTTCTTTCAGCTCCAGTGAGCTACTAGATTGGCTCAGTGGGTCTTATGGGACTGCACCCTTCAGCATGACACGCTGGCAGATGTTTGGGAATCCGATGAACTCACTTTGGACCAAAAAAATGAATTATTACTTACAGCTAAACACTAAAATGGCCAACACCAACAGCTTACCCACATGTGCAGTTTTGGATTACTGAGACCCACAGGTCCTTACAAAGCCCAAAGATCAATTAATCTTTTTAATGGGAAGCAACTGAGTGCCTTTAAATGTAACAAGTTTTTACTGTTGCTTCTCTTCCCCTAATTTTGCCTCCCTCCAAACCTACTTGCAGTAGCTAAGGTGAACTAGTATATGGATACAAGAATAAAGGTCTGGGATATGTGAAGGCCCCCTTAAATTTGCTATCTGCCAGTGGAGATATGGGAGTGAAGTGCATGGCCCAATAAGAGCAAATTGAATTCACGATTACTATTTCTGTATCCAAAATGCAATGACCACATTATGCAAAGAACTGATATGACAACAACAAAATTCCCTTTTGCAGGTTCAAGTTTGTTTAAGGTATGTTGAAAGGCTGATTACGCAACATTACAATACATACCTGATTAGATATCACCTGCTTGCAAGCAGGTAGCAGAAAGGTCTGAACCTGGGATAAACTCTTTTTTATATACTTTGGCTAATTGTACAAAAATGTGACCATATGCTCATCCTGATCCAGGGCAAACATGCTGTTAGGTGAGCTTGTGGTGGGATACAGTAACACTGGCAAATCACAGCCTTGGGGAAGCTGCAAAATCCCTGGAAAATCAGGTCATTATCTCACAATTGGGTCCACATCAACTATCTTTGGCTCAGGTGCATCAGATGACTCTCAGTATTGTTCCTCCTAAGGAATCCATTGCCCATCCAGGAGGAAGGTAACAGTACCATCAGGAGGAGTGCATGGTACAGCATATAGGGAGAACATTGCCCATGGTGCTACTTTTCCCTTAATTCCCACTGATTTTCAAGCAAACACCCCAGTAAAATAGGGGAACTATGAATGGTGGTCAGTCTAACAAATGCACAGTCACAATAAGAAACACATGAAAACCAGTAATATACAAAAATTCCAAACCCTTGTTTTAATAAGGTATTTATCATATCCTTAAAACACTATTCCACATTTAGTGGGGGGGTTTTGTGTGTTTTTTTTGTCTTTTGTTTGTTTTAAGAGGAAAAGTTAACTTCTCTTATGCTAATTAACAAAATTGAGCCCCAGTTTTACCTCTGATCTTTAGACAAAGATATTTTTTCCACACTCATACTAAAAGTAGTATGTATTTAGAGGATAGCAGGATCAAATTCTCCACTGGAAAAAAGGTTTCTCTCAAGCTAATGGTGTGCTAAAGCACTGATGGCATAAAAATAAATGCTTGTTTGGTCTTGTTCTGAAGCTGAAGTCTTGCCCTCTGGCCAAGAACCAAATGTGCTACCAGATGAGTGATACAGAGACACTGAAGAGCAACATGAGAGAGTGAGACTGCCGAGACTGCCGAGACTGCACTGTATCACCATCATATCCAAGGCTTTTGTCTGAGTTAAAAAAACCTGATGCACATACACACAAAAAACCCCAATCCAAAACAAAAAACAATCAAAAAAAGGAGCCACAAACGAGTAATCCTTTGTCTGGAAGCTTGTAAACCTATTCATGACTGTACCTCAAGGAGCTTGGTAATACTTATGCTACATTACATCTTCCAGCAGAAATCAGACACTTTCACTTTATGCTATAAGTTTTCATATATTTTCCATCAAACAGTTAGGTGTCTGTGTGGGATCTTGTTTTCTTTCTGGTTGTGAACAGAAAGCTTTGTTGATTTAATAGCTCAAATGCTATGGACAGGCAGAATTCAGACTTGTAAATAAAGACTGATCAAATTCCTAAATATCAACATGAAAAACACCAATAAAAATTTATAGGATATTATTAATATTTTAGTGGGGGAAGAGATGATCTAACCTGAAAAAAACCCCTGCCACATACATTAGGATGCATTAAAAGTTAGAATGAGAGAAAAGACTACTTAAATGACTTATGAGAGAAAGAGGTACACTTATAACAGCTTTAGTTGCAGTGTGGGATACACGTTTTGATATAGTTATCAAAGACAAGGACTTTTTGTATAAGTTGGTCTTGAAAATGGATAGTCAATAAAATCATCATATGGCAGTGGAATTTTATCTACATTTGAGATTTAGTTGAAAGAGAAATACCTTGAAAAATTAAATGCCTGCAACTCACATTGCTAGATTAGGGGGGAGTGGGAAATCTATTATAGACATGGTATGAAAGTTAAATATTGCCTTTGTCTATGGCCCTGTGTAAGCAGCATCCTCTCACAAGCAGCAGAACTTTCCCACAATTGGAGTCCAAGGTCAAAACTGCAAAGGCAGTGATTCTGGTCTCAACTGTACTGTGCTTTCCCATAGAAACTTTCCAAGCTAGGAGCCCATAAAAAACACATCCAGATTCCACAGTCAGTCTAGTAATCTTTACCTCATGGGAGGAGTACTACTGAAGATGACTAAAAGTTTAGGAATGGTCTTTTTCTAAAACTTGGCAAGATTTATCTCTGAAGTTAGTGGATGACCCCTCCCCCAAAAACTAAGAAGAAGGAAAATAACTAAAAAAGGCCAAAAATGTTGAGAAAACACTGATGAACATAACAGGAAACAACCTGGCATGGTAATGAAATGTTCTAGACAAATAAATAAGAGTTTTCCCAATACCAATGATACTATTCAAAAGAAAAATTTGCTAACATTTCATATTACAAAATTTATTTTGGAATTTTATCATCTTTTTTCTTAAAGGATGTTTGGTGAAACAGTGATGTTTCCTATTCCACGGCCCCAACTGACCTGTCTGCAAAGTGTAGTCATAACTTCATTGATACACTGTAGCAGCTCTTTGCTACTGCAAAGCCAATAAAGAATGTTATAATATTTGAATCTGTGGGGAGAAAAAATGCATTTCATAAGTCAAACTAAAAGTATATTAATTTAGATTTTTGACAACTTAAATTTGTAAAACAAGGTTTACTTGAGTCAGACAGCCCATCAGTGGTTTATACAGCTTTACAGAAAAGTGCCTACAAAAGGCATAAACCATTTGTAAAGAATGTTCCTTCTGAGTCCAATTGTGGAGAAACAAAGGGAAATGACTATATGACTCTATGCCTGTGTAAGCTAATAGGGTAGGACTGACTTCAGAGGAAAAAGAGATCCAGCCTAAAATGAGTTTGTTTCTACAAAATCCAAGGCACTTGATGATATTTGCTTTAAAAATGCCATGAATATCTTTATTGAAAGAACATGCAGCTTCTCAGGGGTGATTTAGACTTTCCTTGGTAGCAGATACTGATGGAGTAGGTACAGAAGGTTGCTTTCAACTGGCTACTTTCTCTAAATCTGTGCCAAGGTTCTTCTAGACCGCACAAAACAGAAAATGTTTCTATTTTAGTTCATATGCAGCAGATAGAAGTAAAACTTTACCTTCTGTAACAATTATTTACTCCTCTTTGCTGCACCCACTTTACTTAGCCCAGCTGAGAAAATAAATGGGCTTATTTTTCATTCCGGAGTCCACATTTGGGCAATCACTATTCCCCTATCCTGTGTAAACCCTAAGGCCTGGTTTCCCTGCTGTTGAGTCTATATGCCACTCAGAGGAGATGGGTTCCAGAAAAGTAGGTGTCTAACAGGAAAGAATCATGGATAAGCGGAACACAAAGGAAATTGGAAATCTTTTAAATGGATAGATGGAACAACATGAGATCAGAAAGATGGATCTTGTGTTGCAAAGCATTGTAAGGGAATTACTCCTGGGTGATTCCCATGGATGCTGCAGCACTGTCAGCCTCAGGGGACCGTGATGGAGCCTTATTTGCACTCCTCACAGAGCACCCCATCTGAGCAGGAACATGTCCACTTCCCCCTCTGCTCCCCAGCACGGCAGCACTAGGGAGTTCATCTGGCACACGAGACATCACTTCTTAGAGTGGGCATATATACACGAAAGTCCTTGGCATCATTAGTAGTGTTGCTTTTTTCCCCAGCTGCGGGAGTTTTATTATTTGGGCCAGTTCAGCACTTCTCACACCTCCAATACACCTCTCTCTCTCTCCTCTTCCAAAGCCTTTCGGGTACTTGTGAGGGCAGCGGGGCCGGTGGGGTCCTGTGCGGTCGCTGCGGCGGGAGCTGCTCCCCGCGAGATCGGCAAGAGCTGCCCGGCTGGTTCCTCCCTGCCCTGCAAATAATATTGCTATTATCCCGTGATAATATCAACCGCGCTGGGACCTGGAAAGAGGGAGCCGGAAGGGTCGTCCCGCGACACCGCGCTGCCCGAGGAGGGGGCATTTTCTCTCTCAAGACGCCGCAGCCCTGGGCAGGGGCTGCCAGCTCCCTCCGGTGTATGGCTCTCTCAGGAAAGGAGGTGGACTAGTGTTTTTTTTATTACTTTTTTTCCCCATCCGCTCCCCCCCTTCCTCCTCTTTTCCAGCCAGTAAAGAGTGTCTGCCCCCTTGAACCGTCGGTGCCGCTCTTGCAGCTGCACACACGCACACACACACGCACACTCCGCCGCTGGCTATAAATAAGTTAAGGGCCGGGCAGAGGGCGAGCAGTGCGCGTCTCCCGGCGGGACGAGAGGCAGGGACCGCCCCACCGAGTCTCCCTGGCGGTTCAGCCCGGCCCCCGGGCGCGGTACTCGGCGGGTGCCATGGCGTGCGTGGAGCGCTGCTGCCGTTGCTGCGCGGAGGGCAGGCGGCACAGCAGCATCCTCTACAGCATCCTCCGGAGCCAGGAGCGGGCGGCGCCGGCGGGGCAGGCTTCTCGCGGCTGCCCGTGCGGGTCGAGGCGGAGGGTGGCCTTGCGGAGCCCGCAGGTGGTTTGCAAGGCGGCCTCGGCCGTGCTGGTGAAGACGCTGCGCTTTGTCCAGAACGTACCCTGCTTCCAGGAGCTGCCGCTGGAGGAGCAGCTGCTGCTGGTTCGCAGCTGCTGGGCGCCCCTGCTGCTGCTGGGGCTGGCTCAGGACCGGGTGCACTTGGAGACGGTGGAGAGCGCGGAGCCCAGCATGCTGCAGCGCATCCTCACCGCCCGGCGGCACGGAGAGCAGCCCCCGCCGCGGGCACCGGCACCGGCGCCGGGCCGGCCGCACCACAGCTCGCATCTGCCCTCGGCCGGCGAGATCCAGGCCATCAAGGGCTTCCTGGCCAAGTGCTGGAGCCTGGACATCAGCACCAAAGAGTACGCCTACCTCAAGGGGACGGTGCTCTTCAACCCGGGTGAGTGGCCGGGCGGAAAGTCCGCCTGTATCCACAGCGATGCTTGGCGAACGCGGGGCTTTTCCTCGGGGGAAGGGGTGGTGGAGGAGGAAGACGAGGAGAAAGGTTTCACCCTCTGCCCCCTCCTCGGGACCCCGACTGTCAGGCAGGGACACGGGCCGGCCGCGGCCAGGTCTGGTGTCCCGAGGGTTGGCGCCTTCCACAGAACAAAGCGACCCCGAGGCGCCTGCCAGTCGCTTAGGGAAAGCTGGGACTCAGCACAGGCTCTCCGCCGGTTTTGGAGCTTCTCCCGGAGCCAGGAAACCCTTCACGCGCGCCCGAGGGTAGCCGAAGGTCTGCACGCCCTGGAAAGCAAGAGGAGGCTCAGAGCTTTCAGGAACAAAGTGCTGTTGTGGCTTTCTGTGTAGCTCTTATGATGTTGGTTGTGTTTGGGGTTTTTTTGGTTTGTTTTTTGGTCTTTTTTTTTTGCTTGTTTGTTTTGTTTTTGTTTTACTCTCTTTGTGGAGACTTCCATAGATTGCATTGATGCTCATCCAAGGGCTTATTATCATATCGGTGACTCACCTTAAAAGTAGCTGGCAGGCTGGATCCGGAACTTCCGAAGCATGGTAGTACCCTGTGAAAGTGGGACAGAGCTCTTCCTCCCCTCCCACTGTCAAACTGGTCGTTAGTGTTACTTTTCATTTATCCTCCTGTTCGTGTAGCTCTGCTTTCTATACAGATAATTGAGAAAAAGTTACAGTGGCGAATCCTACGTTACCCAAGCCAAATTCTGAAGCTGGTCTAATCCAAAACGATAGAAACATTGTTCTAGTAGGAAAAAATTCTTTGCTGAAAAATGATCAAGCATTGGAGGAGGCTGCCCAGGGAAGGGGTTGAATCACTGTCTCTGAAAGCGTTCAAAATATTGTAGATGTGGTGCTCAGGGACATGGTTTTAGTGGTGAACCTGGCAGTGTTAGGTTAGTGGTTGGAGGTATTTTCCAACCTTAATGATTCTGTGGTCACATTTAGCCCTAATTCTGCACAATCCATCTTTCAGTGTCTTTTCTATGGTTCACTGGGAAACTTTCTGTCATATGTTGGAGTCAGTACTTCTTGCCACCTGTAAACTGGAGCAGAAAGGGTTGCCAAAAGAAGCCTTAAATGTGAATAATGCATTTTTGTAGATGTGAACAACTTAAAAAGTTATTTTTGTCGTCTTCCCCAGTGTGATGTTGTTTTGGAGAACATTATTCAGTCAAAGTTTTTATCAACTAATTTGTTTAACAATTCAGTGAATGTTGACAAATATAGTATTTGTGTAGCAAAGAAGATTATTCAAGGTCCAGAACACCAATATGATAAGATTTTGATCTGCCCAATAAAATCTGACATGTTCCTTCTGCATAGTAAGTCCTCTAGCAATTTAATTTGCTTCTTTCCTTGAGTGATAGTTACAATTTGTGAGCTGTTAGTAGTCCTTCAGTAAGAATAATGTTTTATAAACAAAACATATGTAAACAAAATAATTTATTGTTCTTTTCAGATCTACCTGGACTGCAGTGTACACAGTACATTGAAGGACTGCAGAGAGAAGCACAACAAGCTCTAAATGAACATGTCAGACTCATTCACAGAGGTGATGAAGCCAGATTTGCCAAGCTGAATGTTGTTCTATCCTTGTTAAGATCTATTAATGCTAATATGATTGCTGAATTATTCTTCAGGCCCATCATTGGAGCGGTGAACATGGATGACATGCTTTTGGAAATGCTTTGTGCAAAGTTATAAAGGCGTGTAAAATAATGAAAATATGTCTAGTGCAAAGGAAGCCCTAGAGCAGAATAGTGTAAAGTATTGTAAATAAACTAACTTATTGTTTTTACATAGATAGTATTTTTGTATTCCATAATAAAATATTCTTCAAGTTCTGAAATTAATTTTTATTAAACACAGTGGTTTTGGCATAAGATTATGGTCATCAAAACAAGCCTAAGGTTGTGGAGAATGTTCATATCCAAAGTTGACTGGCTATTCTTTAACCATGTCTGTTAATAAAGAACACATTTACTATACTGGACTTTCAAGGTGAGTAATCCCTGCTTTCTCAAAATAAGCAACAGTCTAGGTTTATATTTTATGCATAATTGGCAGTCAGAAAGGGGGAATAAACGAGTCATTACTTTGCATATTCCAGTAATATTAGAATGAGATACTATAGCAACCATTCTGCTCATAGTTCAAATAATGATTCTATCAAAGGCTTACTGTCAGGGAACTACTTCTATTGACTTTAACAAAGTTGAACTCTATGAAGGTTAAATACTCACCTAGGGTTTTCTTCGATATGGGGAAGATGGGTTAGGAATATTTTAGTGCTTAATGAACTTTAAAGTAGCTTCATCAACTCTAATATTTGCAGTAAAACATTCTATTCAACACACATTAGGATCCAGGAGAGTAAAATAACTCTGTTCCCCAAACCAAAAACAAACAAACAAAAATGCCTTTAAAAGTATCCAAACAGCAAATGCTGATTAGCATCAGGAGAATGAGTGCTGGGGGGGGCTCCACACTTCTCTTTGCTTTTCATGTAGATAGCTGCTAGCTGGGATTTCCAGAGCCACATTTTTCAGACTAGTTATTCCTAAAGAAAAATAAAACTAATACGCTGAAATATGGTGTAACATTGGCATATCCATGACCATTGGTCAGCTAGTATGAAGATGTCTTCATTAAACATTGAGCTTAACACTTTTTTTTTCTTTTTCCCTTGTCTTGGACTTGATCCTTTCTCTTAAAGCAGTTGTGAGTGTTTTTGAAAAAAAAAATCCTATTTTAAAAGTAAAATCAGAAAGGGAAAATCATTGATTTAAGGGGAAGTTGTTCCATGGTTTTCCTTTCTTTGCATGCAATTTCCTAAACATTCCCCCAGCGAGTATAGGTAAAAAAATGGACAGTGAAGTGTGATGGTGTTCCCAAACTAAAGGATATTAGTAACTCTATGTATTGTTTGCACATATATTAACCACTAGCAACAGGTGTTTTTTTAAAACACAGTTAATAACTTTGAAGCAATTACTATCCTTAATAGGTGTACAGGGGAAAGGAACAACTTTGAAGAGCTTTCTTTTGCTGCCACCTTGCGCAAAGCACAATCACAGCTCCTACCCTAAGGTAAGGACCAGTGGGACTCTTGTTGGCTTGTACCTACCCAGATAAAACTTACAGGATGTAGAAATGACTGGAGAGGCAGCCAAACATTCCTAGGGGGTACAAGTGCATCCATCAATATTATCAGTGAGATTTGTATTGCTGTGGCAATAAGAATTTCCTCCTGGACTAGGATGCTGTCACTGAGCAAATGAAACAAAGTAAGAAAAACAAGTCTCATCCTGAAAAGCAATAGAGGTCTGCTAACATAACTCTGTGTGGGGCTGTGTGCCATGAGGAGCTCCCAAAAAATTCCCAAGAAGAAAAAAATATATAAGTAAAGTGAACTTCACTACCAGTCCAGACTTCAGAACAGTTCAGACCATAGTAAAGCAGGCTTAGTCTTCATGTTAAGTTGATCTTTTTATGTGTACACACACATGCATATGCACACATATAACAAATATAAACATCTACATATGGATAATATTTATTGTGTATGTATAAGTGTTTTGTGAGTTTCCAGTAGCTTCTGAGCTTACTTAATGTCTCTGTGACATAAATATATGTGTATGTTTCCTTTTTCTCTGTAAACAGCATATGAGCTTACAGTAGTTAGCTTTCAAGGGTGTCTTGAAAGAAAGAAACCCCTTTCTACAAAAGCACAAAGCATGACGATAAAACAATTAAATAGTGGTTAGTGGCAGACGATGAATCTTGGGTAAGGACTGAAAAAACCTTCAACAGCCTCTGATTAAAACAACTTTATCACTACTGAGAATTCATTAATATGCACACTACTGTTCAGACTTTACTGCTAAGTGGCAGAAGAGGATTTTGGCAGTACTCCTAACAACTAATTGTAATAGCTGAACCTTGGTCACAGGCCAGCATTTTCAGCTGAACAGTCACCTTGAGACAGTTCAGGTCTATTGTGCCACTAAATACAAAAATTTTGATGACTCAGGGGGACCTGCTTGCATCTCCAGGTTTGATCTCTGAACCAATTCTGTATTCTGCTCAATTTTATGAAGCTGTCATGAAAAATGTGTACAATGAGTCCACCTTGAACTGTACTCTATCATATTTCTCTTGGACTAGCAATATTGTTTCTCATTTAGCTGTTGTCTATTTTAATGGAAGCACCTGGGAACAGTTAAGTAGGGAATCTAAATGGGAAAACAAATTTATCAAGGCTTTTTGCAAAGAACTGGCAAAAAAACCCCTCCACCAAACAAACAAAAAACAAACTTCTCTTCATATGTCAGAGGAAGAGGAATGAAAAAGCAGGACATTAAAGATATTTGTAGGAGAAACTGAGCTGAAGACTTGGGAGAACCATGCAAGAGTGGGAGAGATTGGTGGGGTTCTGGACCAGAGTGGGGAAAGGTCTGATTTCAGTATGGGGGCAGTGTGCTAAGAGCTGAGTAGACACCACTGGAGAGAGCTTGTAACTCAAAAAACCATAGCATAGACTGTGCAAAAAGTCCCAGCGGGAGGATTCTCTAAGTCCAGAAAATTTGCAGAGCAAGAAGAACTAACCCCAGAAGATGACACCAAGGACGATATATGGATCCCCACTAACCTGCCGGCACAGGTGGCCTGTTCTCTCCTCCACTGGTGGTGCTGATGCTGAAGAAGGGGCCTGTCAGCTTCTTCATGCCTGTCAGCTGAGCAGGCATGAAGAGTGAGCTGCTCAGCCTTTACCAGCAGACCCCAACCTTTGATCCTGGGTGCTCTACAGCATGTTTGTCAATTTGGTAGGAGGAGTACTGAGTTAGATCCTTTTCTGCCCCTCTTCACCCACCTCTGCCCTGTTCAGAGTGGGTGAAGTTTGCCTTAGATAGCCTACATGGCCAGGGCCACTGCACTGACACAAGAGGTAAAGAGGTGATCTTTCTGGATATCCTGGGCAGCAGGGGTAGACAACCTGCTGGAGGTCTCAGGGAACCAGGGGAGAAGGGAAAACTGGGCACTGGACATGGAGGTTTCCACCGTAATGTAGCTTGTACTAGAAGGAGAGGGCTGGTCAAGACCCCCCTGCAGCTTCAGGTTGTGTGTGAGACCTCTGTCAGCTACCTGGGACTCCTCCCTGTGTGCTGCTGAGCAGTGCTGAGCTGTGCTGTGAGTGCTCTGCTGTCAGAGGCAGCACAACATTTCTGCTCACATTCTTAAATATAGCAGTAAAGGCTGCTTTTCAGTTCAGATATCAACATGACTTCTGAGGATTTTTTCACAATTTCTCTGCTGTCTAACCCTGTCATTCTGCACATGAATTTCCTCAGGAGCACTTTCTTTTTCCTTACCCTCCTCCTCCCCAGCCCTTTGGGGTGTGAGAGACATTCTAAGAGCAGCATCCCAAGCAGTTTAATCCTTCAATCCACACAGTGACTGCCTTGGATGCAATGCTCTAGAAAAAGCCATTTCTGCCACCTCAGTACAGATGTCCATTGCTCTTTGTCAGATCTGTGACACCAGCAGTCCAGACACCAGCTTCTCATCACAAAGGACCATGTGGCAGAGGCTACTGCTCTGTGCTATCTTTTACTCTGGAGTGATCTGAGAAAGGATAATTTAGAAACCAACTTGCATTTTCAGTTATACGATTATGAGTGTTTCTATTAAGAAAATGCATAGCATTTATTTATAATCTTACTTTTCTGAGTTTAATATGTAACCTCTGTTCTGATAATCTTTCTAGAAGTTTACTTTAAACTTTGCAGGATTTTGCTATTGTGGGTAGACAGTAATGCTGTTAACACCTAATAAGTAGTAACTTTCCTACCAAAAGTCTGATTGTGCAACTTAAATTTTCTGGTTTTTAATTGGCCTCATATACTGGCTTTAATCTATGATACTGTCAGTCATTTTCATCTCTTTTCAAAGACAGAACTTATTCCTCTAGTGGAGCTTCAGGGCATTGCAGTACATGGGAAAAAATAAAATAAAAAAAATGTCAGAGAGACAGTTGATGATCTGCTTTTCCATCACTGAAAAATCATCTGAACAGTGTAAGCAAATATTTTATCAAAACGTTTTGAAATTTTGAGATCTGCACATACATATTACCTTAGGACTTGTAATATTTATTTTAAATTAAGGAAGTCTAGTATTTTTAAATCTGAAATGTACACAAGTAAGATTCAATAGCTGAAACAACTAGAGACTGGCAGAGGAACTTTGACAAAAATGTCCTTAAATCAACAAGCACTGTGAGGTCACAGGGCTATAACTCGTTAACTGTATGCAAATCCATGAATCATTCATGTAGTTGGTATAAATCACCTTATTGATATAAATCAGTAGTCATGTCACTGCTTGTGTTTCTAATGAAATTGGCTCAGATTCCTTTACATATTCACGAGGTGTTGAGATGTAGGTAAATAACCACACAAGTATTAAACAAACATACACGATACACATACACATTTTCTTAAGTGTACACTTATGTTATTTACTTATTTTTCATCAGGCAAATTACACTATTTTCAGGCTCAGAAAAAAGTATCTGTTCTTTTGTTGTGCCCTCAGTCACTATTTTGTCACACAGGATGAATTTCACCTTGCTTAAACTGAGCAGTCTGAAAATTGGACATCCAGTGCGGTGGGGGCATCAAGGCTCTGGAGGGGATGGAGAGGCACAAAGACAAGGCGCAGTTTGATGCCAGCACCCCGTTTTAGGGTGGCATAATTGATTTCTACTTTGCAGAATAGGGCTAGGTTAAAGTTATACGCTGAACTGTCAATCACTACAGTTTGGTAAAGTCGAACCTTGGAGTCACTCACTTCTGGCAAAGCATTACCTGCCTTCTCTCAGCTGAGTTTGTATTGAAGCAACTCACATATGCACATGTCCATACACACATACACATACATAGTAAAACATAGCAGGACAATCCATATCCTCTTCTAGTGGGGCTGTAAAGTAAACAAACTTTCGCTGAGAGAAAGGACTTCACAGTACAAATCTATGAGATTCAAAGTGAAGACATTTTATTCCACACAGCACACAGTTTATATAGAGTTAAAGGTACATCTTATTGGCTAAAAAGGTCTCACCCCAACACGCTAGAACTTCTAATTGGTTACAAGCCTATATCTCACAAGTCCAATGTTTATATTATCTCATCCTGATGTTTTCAGGTCCATGTCTGGAGATCAGCAAGGCAGTTGAGACGTTCTCATGGAAGCACTTGCAGGGAGCGACCGTCTCCTAGCGGACAAACAGCAGGTGTGCGTCCTTGCTTAGCTGACATATCTGCACAATTCTCACGGAGCTAAAGCAGTTTGGATTGCTCAGAAATTCACTTTCTGCACTTTCTTAACAGGGCTGGATGAATAGAAATAAAAAAGTCAGTGAAGCCTGCAAAGGTAGAAAAAGCTGTTTAGAAAAAGAAACTTTATACATGTTCAAGCTAGAAGCAGGCCTACTGCTCCAGTTTTTCTGCACACAACTAGTATCTGCCATCTTTAAATAAAAATAGCTAAAGAAAATTAATCCACTTCTCAAAGAAAGAGAGAATCCAATTTATTTTTGTCTCAGTTGTCTCAGATAATTTTTTCATCTTTGAAACTGAAATGAGCAGTTAGGATGAAGTGACCAAATGACCAAAATAATCAGTACGGGAATGAGTTGTTGTTGTTTTGTTTCTTCTTCCTTTTCACATGTTATCCTTAGCAGATCAAGAAGATATTGGAATAGATATGACTCTTGTTTTCAAAAGGTCGCAAATTATCAGGCAGCAATCACCCAGTGTGCTACTCCTTGTCAAGGAGACTGTTGTCCTGATGAACCACATTTGGAGAAGATCTATAAGAACTTCTGTGAAGCTGAGGAACATTGTTGCATTTTTAATGCTGGAATAATTAGGTGGAAATCCTACTTCTCAATCAACAGACTCTCAAATAAGTAAAGAGAACAAAATCTTATTGCAGGTGGGATCTAAGCAGATCTGGGAACATCAGCTATTCCCCAAAAAGACGTAATGACTGAGGAGACACTTATAGCCTGTATAATGTATCAGTTATTTCTTGCTAATTTCCAGACAAACTAAACTGTGCAGAAACTGAGGGATGTAAGAATGATGCCTGAGTAGGTTCTGATAAAGAAGTCCCAAAACTCTAGAAGGTACCACTTTTAAACTGATTTGCAATAACTTCTTTCTACTGTTTATGTGATTTTGAGTTGTGAACAGTAAACTTTCACCAACACTTGCTATGGACAAATCATCAGAGCCCAGTTATCGTGCAGTAACTTTAAATTAAGGTAGGTCCATCACACAGCTGAACTCTAAGGCTGTTAGTAGGAATCAGTTGGAACTAGTTATTATACCTAGAAATCCTTCTCAGAAACAGCTGAGTCATAAACAGTCCAGCTCAATTAGAAGTGTGTCTTCCTGTGACCAGATGTGCACTCTGGCTACAGCTCAGCTCTCTTCTGGGGTGAAACCACAGCGTGGGTTTGCTCTCTCAGTTCTCTTCCTCCCTACCTCACAGTGCTTTGTTTTTTATAGAAAGTACATCAGATATGTGGGCAGAGAGGAAGTTGTGACTCCTTCCAGTTAGGTTGTTCTGGACAACCACACACACTGCAATCTGCCCTGCTTAGTTGAGATGCATCGTGGAAGATGCAGATGACTCCTTTTCTCAGCACTGGGCAATTCATGTTTCTGTTATCCATGTCTTTCACTTCTTTTCACTACTTTGCATGCTGGGACAAACATTTGAAAGCATTTTTACCTTATTTATTGGACAAACCCAGAGCTGTTATAAGCATAAAGCAATCACTGATAGCATGAAGCAGGCACTGCTTACTTAGTTTTGCCTGGGTCCCAAAGAGTCCAGTATGTTTCCTTAATAAACCATAGAAGGGTAATTCAGCAAAGAATCCCTTTTCCATCAGTTATTTTATTACATAACAGCAAAGGTGACAAGAAAAAAATATGAAGAGAAGCAGTAAAGCTGAAATAGGTTATAAATTATACTGGATGTATATTCTGTTCTTCTAAATGGTCATATGGCTGGAAGGGATTTCATGTGATCGTCTAATCCATCCTTCTGTCCTGACAAGATGAATTATATACTGTGTCACACCTAACAAGCCTAATGTGATGGGGTCTCTAAGACACCCCCATTCAGTCTGTTTTTGTGTCACTACCCTTAAAATTCTAATGTTGTCCAGGCATCTGAGCTGACCCTTCTGTGCTGTAACATAATCTCCCCTTTTCTTCATTTATTCACCAACCAAATCAATAAACTTTGTGGTAGAAGGCCCTTTCATATTTGGAGGTTATTAATCTTATATTTTGTGGAAAACTACTTTCAATGATTCTTTCAACCACCCATGTTCCCTTGGCCTTTTATCTCTTCTACACATCCATCTGGCCAACATCTTTCCTGAACTACCACTCCCAGATTTTCTATTGTAATAGAAAAAAACCCCCAACAACTTATGAATTATAGTCCTCCATGATCCACTTCGGTATTTTGTCATCATTTTTTTAAAATAGCACAGTGAATCCTTTATAGACATTTTTATACATATTTCTTTTCTATTACACTAGTGCTTCCAAATAGTCAATAACCACAGTTAAAACATATTCTCCAGCTTCTATTCTAAACATTCTGTAGAGATACAGATTATATTTTAATAAATCAGAACACTTTTTTAGCCTCACAGTTGTAGTATTTGATGTTAAATGTAGATGTATTTGAAATATCTCTTGGATTTTCTTTTTAAGGTGGTCTTGACACGTGTGAAATACAGAAATAAGACTTGTCTAAAAACTTAGAAACTTTCTAGAGAGACTGTTTTTAAAATGTCATTGTGGGTAGATGAACTTGGTGGATGGGTAGTTTTCAGTGCCTGATTGCCCTGAGTCTATGAAATGCAGTTCATTACAACATCAGCATATGCCATTATCTCAATGACCATTACTAAGTTTTCTCAAGACGAACAGGTTTCACTTTACAGTGGATTTTAATTTACTTATTTAAACTGTCTTAAACAATAGAAAGAAAGAAAAGAGGGAAAACTGCTTGTGTAATATAGCAGTTCTGCTGGAATTAGTATGCAGAGAATATGAAAGGAAAAGAACTAATCTTGTTTGCAACATGCCCAAAGAACAGTGTGTTACATCAAAAGTTAAACACTATCATTACTGCAGATCTTTCACTTCTCAAATAACACAGGCTTTTATAAATCAGAAATTTTGCTAGAGAAGAGAAAAATGAAATAAAATCAAAAGAAAGCAGAAAGATTGAAGGAGCATATGATGGCTGGTATAGTGCCTGGCAAAATCTGCAACACAGCAGGTCTTTCTGTGTCTGCTGTGCCATACTCTGTCAAAAGCAGCTCCCAAATGTGGTGAAGGAAATGTTAACATTTCTAATCTGGGAAACATTCAGTGGTGCCATCTCAGTTTCATCAAAAGCCTGTATAAAATACATCCAGAACACTTTCTCTCATGAAAGCTTAGTGAAACACAGATGTTGCTGCTCCATATTTTCCCAGAGACCTTCATCAACTCCTTTCACAGAGAGTCTGGGCTTCCCATAACCCCATCACTGCCTCTAACAGCAGCCTGCCATTTCCATCAACATTTTGCTCTGCAGAATAGCTGTTATCGTGCAACATTGAGCTTTTCTGCACATTAAACTGGTTAGAACTGAGGCAGTAGAAACGTATCATTGCTATTGCTGGGGAAGAAAGCAGATGCTGTTCATGTGCATACTAAGAAATGAGAAGAAAAAAACCCAAGTGAAGCCTGTTTCAAAACTTCCTTACAGAAATGTGAAACAAGCACAGCCAAGGCAAGGAAATTACACTAATCAATATTCACCTTAAGCTTCTGAAAGAATGACTGGGATCCATGCTGACATTATCAAAAGCTTTCTTTCTTGCTCATGTACTTTTCAATAAAGGCTTATTTTCCCTCTCCCTCTTGAGACTGGAATAGCCAATTAAGGTTTTTAAATTTCTATGGATTTTTTTTTTCAGTAATCTGCAGAGTGAATATAAATCATCTTCTGTATCTCACAGTGCTGCTTCATGAAAGTCAGCATTTTTAGCTATTTTGTTTGATGACATCCTTCAGTTTTCCTTAAAACATGATTTTAAAAATCTCTATTGAAGTATTTTTTTTCTTATATCAAATAGTTTTCTCCCTCAAAATATTTTGCATATGAATACTGGTATGATTCCTGTTTAACACTTTCCAGTATTATTATAGGTACATGCATTCTCATAAGTTTTGTGTAACTAAGCAAGTATTCATTAATGTGCCTAGTTATTAATTTAGAAGAGTAATCATTTCTTGCACATTGAGTTTTGAAAGTTAGACATATAAACAGCTTTTGTAACTTGAAAAACCTTCTTCCATTTGTAACTCAGCTGTCTGATATTTAATAATCTAACACTTAAATGGCAGGGTGTATTAAGATACATTGTTGTATTTGAGTAGTTTTAATGGGGAATTTTAAAACTGCACATTATGTTTGCCAGAATGGATTGAGAATCTCATCACTATCATGGTGAGCAGTGGACTCTCAGGGTAGACATTACTTCTGACAAGTGAAATAAATTTGTCCTGTCAAAGGAAAGACATGCATTCAGGAAGCTAAGCAGCAGGCCTGCTCAGACTTGCTAAAAACTGATGTTCATTCTGTCAGAGGAATTTGGGTAAAGTATATCACGCCGGATCTGACAGCCTGAGGAAGGCAAAGCTGCTGCCGCCCAGTGTCCCCAGGTCCAACTGATAGCAGGGATGAAAAATTATTCCCAGCAGGCACAGAGCACATGCATGTACCCCACTTCTACAGCCAGATGGCTGGCAGTGCAGAGATCGGACAGACACCCAGGACATGTTCAAAGTGTAAGCAGCACCAATAACCATTTCCTGCTCCCCTCTCTGGCTGGGCAGGACAGCAGACCATTAGTGTGAGTATATGTGTACACACACACAAAGTGGATCCTCCCAGCAGCTATGCTGGCTCAGTCTCCCCAGCTAAGGACACCTGGACACATGAGCTCTCAAGGCTGCAGCCCCTACCCCAGCTGCTGGCACCACACATTCCCAGACAGGCAGACAGACAGAAACACACACCGAGGGTAAAGAGTCCATTCCTGGAAAGCAGTTGAAGGTGAATTTTAATGAGTAGACAAGGAGCTTGTAACAATCAAGTGCAAGACAGGGCCAGACAACTGCACTGACCAGATCTTGCATCCCACGAAGTACCCTACTCCCAGACAACATCCACATTTAATCCAAAGGGTGATTCAGAGAGTTGCTCTCAAAGACTTATGATGATGGGTTTCATACGTGGACACTGGGGGTGAGGCTCTGCTGAGGCAGCCCTGGGAAAGGCTCAGACAGGATGCCCTTTAATTTGAATCTTCAGTTGACGTTTCCCCCTGCCTGATGTTGTACCCTTGCGCTCCTCTGGGCTGGTGGCTCCAGGGGTGGGCCTGGCATTGTCTGAGCAGACTATTGTTTGAGCTCTCCCTGCTGTATTGTCTCTCTCAGCCCCTTCCTGGATGTGCAGGTGAGCTTTTATCAGATAACCTACAACATCCATTTTGTCTTGTAGCTTGAGGGATCAAAAATTCAGCAAGACTGAAAAAAACCTCTCAGCTGTAAGACAACAAGAGAGAGAGCCCATCTTAAACCCTTGCCTTCTGAGACAAATTTGATATGATGTGTGCTTTTGTTTTAGCAATATACAATAGCAGTGGGCATTCTATTATAGATATAATTTACATGGTAGGCTGCTTTATCTCTCATCTTTCAAAACAGCACTTCCACCACTTCAGAACAGATTTTTTCTGTATTTCTTTGAAGACCTTCAGGATGATAACATCTCTTGACTAAATTTTGGTAGATCATAGATAATTTCATCACCAAAATTACACCAGTTATCATCCTGCCTACATTTGTTAGTTTTGGGGGTGGCTTAGTGAGGAGATGTGATGATGGTGTGTCAATGGCTGCCAAGGCAGCTTTTGATTCCTAAGCACTTCATAAAAGTAATGTTCCTCCATGTAACTTTGCAGTGTCATTCTTACTTCATCCATTATACTCTGTCCAACACATTTTACCTGCAAACAATCTGCGGCAGAAAAAATTCAACAATCCACTGTGTAATTATAAATCAATGTCATTAAGTAAGCAAATTCAGGTTAAGATGAGGCTCTTAGTCAGCAGACATTCATGGAGCTCCACTAATTTTTCATCAGGCTCAAGAAGTAACTTGAGCAGAACTTGGCCCATGGCATGACTGACATTTCACACAACCATGGTGACACTTCACCCACCTCCTATCCCCAGCAATATTGATGCCTAGCTTCTGAGCATCAAATTCACATTCCAGCTTCCTTGCACAGTTCTAGTGCGAGAGAACTCAATAAAAACCTCCTTCATGTTTGAAGAGTTTAACAGCATTTTACAAGTGGCAAATGTGTTAGAAGTGGATCTGGGAGACACCCACCCCAGATTGCAAAGTAGTGCTAAAACCCATTGGTAAGAAATGTTGTCAAGTACTTGACAAAAAAGCCCTTTTCTACTCTGCCTCAGAGCATTTTGTGTTAGTTCTTGTTCAACATTGTGTTCAGTGGGTGAGCAAAGGCTTCATAGAGCAGTAAGGTGTAAGTCATATTATATTTACCTGCATAACAAGCTGAAACTCTTCCCAGCTACAGTGCAGCTTGACTTGTAACTGAAGTCCTCTAGGACAACTGAAGCAGTAGTTTGAAAAATAAAGCTTGACTTGAACTGCAAAATCAGGAATAATTTGAAGAGATTATAGAGAATATGCTATCAAAGTAAAGTCCTAAAGTTAGAGCTTCTCAACAGATATGTATAAAAGTGAGTCTTTTGCAGTTGGTTGTGATTACCACCCAGAACAAAACCCCCTTTCTGCTAATACAGATAGCCTCAACTAATCCTTCACAAAATACAGTCATAGCTGTTTTATACTGACAACAGTTCTAATTTTGCTCCTTTTGAAAATGAAATGGGGAAAAAGCAGACAATGAATGTAATAGATTTACTCGAGCTGGAAGCTAGACTTAAGTAGAGGAGAACATATAATAGGATTTCAACTGATAAGGAACTTGATCTTAACTCTTATCTTCAAAGGAAATACCTCTAACAAGCTGGTATTTTCTACCATGGTGAAAAGGAATGCAAGGAGCAGACCTGAGGGAAGCAAACTGCCTAGTGAGTTACCAACACCTACACACTGCAGCATTTTGATTTTTTTTGGAAGCTTCTCACCCAGATACTATCCAGCCCCATCTGTGCTCAGTTTGAGAACTCTGCTGTAGCCAGAGCTCAAAGCTGCAGGCCAAATTGGAGATGTATGAACTGATCAAAATTTCCTCTAATCCTACCTCAAGAATAAGTGACTGAAATGAATTCCATCTACTCTATGCATTTGCAGCACTGCCCCTGGTGCATTCAAGCTGATTGGCTTATTGCCATAATGGTTTCTGAAATATACTGCACTATAAATGCATGAGTTCTTCACAGCAGCGCATTGCAATCAAAATTCCTACACATCTACACCTGCTATTATTTAAATCTCTCACTGCAACTCCATTGAACGTGGCACTTTATTACAATGGATGCTCAGCAAGAAAATCAAATAGAAGAGGACAAAGGGATAAAATTGCAAGAAAATGAGAGCACATAATCAAAGGGAAAAAATATATAACACTTTGGGACTTCCACTTTTATCCTCATAATATTAAATCATTCTCTTCTAATCAGTAAGGGAGAATCTGAATGACTAAGAAGGCTAAATGAAAGTTTGCAATGCTGAAAGAGACACTAATGCGTGGAAAAAATCATGACTGCTTAAAAAGCATGATCGAGCCTCCCAGCAAAATCAGCATAACTAAGATTTCATACCAAGTGACTAAAAGTGTCCAAAAGCAATTCCAAATAAGTTTAATACATTTTTTTTACTCATAACTTGGAGCACTATGAAAATCATACCCTGCCTCTAGAGAGGGAGAATATATTCAAAAATATGATGTATATCAACTATGTTTTTCAGGGCTATGCAGTCAAGTGTCTCTATGGGCCCATTCAGCGATCCAGCTGCACAAAACCTTCTGCTTCTATAGGTAGCACAGGCTCACACCTCAACTGAGGCTTTTCAGTTTTTTTGCTAATACTTGGATCTTTCTTTAGACGGAGCTTCTCGTCAGAAGAGCTAAATCCCCCGAGAATGTGTAGTTCTATGAATATTAAAGCTACAGGAATTGTGTGCATTTGATAGAACTTTTGTTTGAAAGGACATTTATCAACTTTTTTGATAGTCAAACATCCTTCTCAAAGTCACTGAAATTAGATCCATTTTTTTTCAAGTTACTTGTCTAGCTTTGCCTTTTACTTTACATTTGAACTTTGATGAGCACCAATATGAAGTAGGAAAGATGTAGGATTAGCTGACAGGCATAATTCTTCTCCTTCCCCCTCAGTGATCTCCTTTGCAGATTGTGCAAAAATTCTGTGTTTGATTTCAGTTTAAAAAAGAAGAGAAAAATTTGAAATGCTCCGTGGAACAGAATTTCGCTATTTTGTACAGCTTTATCATTAGACTTTTCTTTCAGTAACTGTGGGTGAAATATTTGGACACATTCAGAAAGCATTTTCCACTGGACATTCTTTCTTGTCTAACAAGTTTTCAGTTAGCCAATATGTTACCTTACCTTGGGCTATCTCAGGTGTTCGGATCTTGAAAGGGACTCCTCAAAGTTCCACAGTAAAAGAAATTATTTAGTTTAAAACCCAGAGTGATAAGGTTTCCATTGGCACATTATTACTTAAATAATAATAACCACCTTTATACTCTCTCTTCAAAGTCCAATTGACCATGCTATTTTCTATTTAACTACCCAGTGGTTTTCTTAAAAAGAATTGCTAGTGAAATCCAAATTCTCTAAATATATAATTTCAGTGTTCTTCTTACACTGACTAGCAGAGAGCCGGAGGACTGTGTAGTAATCTGCTGTATGCCTTTTTCTTTTCTAGTTTCACCCCCCTTGTTTATGAATCCATCTGTGTTCTGAGATATGTAATAGGAACACATTCTTTCCTGATATATTTGTCACTATTACATTGCTATGCCATTTTCTTTGCTGACTGTTCTTGAAGACTAAAGGGTCAAAATCACTTTATGCCTGTGTTATATTTCTTAGGCTGAAAGAACTAAAGCTCAAGATTTTGTACATTAAGAAAAACAATTTGTTCCTATCTGGATGTCAAATGCAAACAGCAGAATGTGTCAGACAGCACCTCACTTACTAAATATAAACTCTTTCTGTACCATATACAAACTGTTCTGTATCAGTCCTTTCCAACTCTTTCTCTATAGGCAATCTTCATGGTCTTGTTATTCACATTTTGAAATGCAGGCAAGTAATCAACTTGAAAACAGAAATACATCTCAGTTTTAGTTTTAGCCCCTCTCCAGGAATGGAAGTTATGCTGAAGTTATATTGCAACAACAACAACAAGAAAAAAAAGTGGCAAGTTATTCTGTTGTCCTTGTATTCAGTAAAATCTTCTCCAAGTTTGTTTTCCTCCCGCCCTTTACTCATGAGTGGATCAAATGCTTGACATCTGAATTGTTTAAGCTTTGCAATGAAAAGAAGTGATATTACTACTTGAACAAATATACTTTGTGCCTTGGCAATAAAGAAGGCTACAACTGAGATCTACAAATTACTAAACATCATTTGAATTATGCATGCAAACTTTATGGATCAACCTATCAACTGATCATCTCCATTTTGTCGTTTGGTGCATATTAGTTTTATGCACTATTGCTTCAGCTGCTATTTCATTAGAATGTTGCTGCTGTTTAAGGCATATTACTTCACAACAAAAATAAAAGATATTACAAGCTCATATTCTTTCCTCCTTCAGTATTGTAACCTGTGTAAAATTTATCTCCTTCTAAATTAAATACAGACAATGACTACAGTGTTGTAACTTTGATGATTATGCAGTTATATTGTTTCCTTTTCTTTGATGTTTTTTAAAATTAATTTAAAAATCACTGATGGAAAAAATCCAGGACATCCTTTTTAGGTTATGTTTGGAATATTATTTTTTAAAGGTGGGTGGTAGTGCTAAAGTTGGAATCAACAGAATTTTCTTCAGTAAACATAAATGTAAATATGCCACTCAGAGCTTCTGGATTTTTTAGGCCTAAAAGAGAATTAAATTAGATATATGGAATGCATATATATATATATATATANGAATGCATATATATATATATATATATATATATACACACATATATAGACGTACCCTACCCAAACCAAATCCACCCCCACTCTATCCTCAGACTAGTTTAAAATAGCTGCAGTTTTTGAAGGGATATTTCAAGAAATAAGTAATTTTGCTTTACACCTAAAAAATCTCTTCTCTCAATATGTTGCTGGATTTGCAGTCCTATTTCAGAAAAAAGACCTTATCTAAGTGCCTCTATGCCTTCATGAAGCAAGAGCGGCCAAACTTAACAACATCGTTTGGACTAGGAGCTAACACTTGAAAGGGAATTTGCCAGTCACTCCCATTTACTGTGCCTTGGCTCACACTGCGGAAAGGTCTTGAAAAGATGGAGGTGGATTGCCTTCAGGTGAAATTAAGCTGGGAAGTGAGCTCAGGTGCTTGCACCCAGCCAGTTCAAGGGGCTAGACTAGAGTCAGTTCAATGTAGAATTGTTCTTCAGTACAGTGTTTCACTCTATAGGTCCTCCTGTGCTGCTCCACTTCCGTGTAGGGTTGTTTTTTGACCCTGCTGTGTCCTAACTTCTGCCACAAGCTGTTTAAGGAACAAACCGGATTATGAAACATGGAAAGAAGTTCTGATGCAGGCCCACAGGGAGAATGGTGCCAGCAAGCAGCCTGGACTGTACTGACTGCAAACATGAAAGACTTCAGTGCTGCGAATTTGAAAGTTACGTGTTTTACTTGTAGAGGTTTTAGTTCAAAAGGTTTTATTGTCACACACCAACCCCCCCTCTCCCCCCGGCATGGTTGCCATCCTTCCCGTGTGTTCCCCCTAAGGTCTTGTTCCCGTTGAATCCTCCTGTTGATTAGACACAGGGATTGTCTCCCGGGTCGGGACTGCGCCGCCTGGGAGGCATCCCCTGCTGGCTGCCAACACAGCCGCTGCAGCGGTGCCGCTGCTGCCAAATGGCAGCACCTTGGACACGCCAGGGCTTCCCCCACTGGTGTGGGCTGGGGTGGCCCCTTCGGAACCGCTCTGCCTCGAGATGCAGATGTTGCCACAGGCACCGTGCCCACCGTTCCTGTCGGTTTGGGCTTCTTGTCCTAACCCCATTGGTTACGTCACCCATCTATCCCCAATCCCTGGGTTGGGTTTGCTCCTTCCGTTTCCTCTATTGGCTAGCCGAGTACCCAAGCTACTGCCTTCTTCTGGAGCCCTTACCCAATCCTGTCCAAGTTCCATCACCTTCCCCTCAGAAGCCTATAAAAGCTACGTGACTGCACAAGAAACCGGTTTTTGCCTGCAGTCTTTCTGAGTGAGAACATGTCTCTGATGCTCCCCAGCTCAGAGGGACCTGTGGGAACCGTCTCCTCCTACTCTCCCAACACCACATAAGAAGCAGCTTTTACTGCAGTTCCAGAGCCTTGTTCCTGACAGGGGTGGGGAAAACCAAACAGAACCAAACCTTCTGATAACTGGTTAGGTTAATGCTCTACTAAATCTGTGGAAAAGCCAATATTTCATGTACTCCTTCATCATAGAGATTATTTCCCTCTCTCAGGTCTGATTTTGAATTTACACAAAGGAAAAGGAGAATGAAAGTTCTTTTTAATATTTTTTTACAGCCTGCTTATGAGAAAGTGAAGACACACTTTGCCTCTCTCTTTTCCTATTGCCTTCTCAGAGTGAGTGCACTGAACAGTCCTTGAAAGTTGATAACTTCAATAATCCCCACAACATTATGGTCCATCTGTCTTAGTAAACATGCTGGACTAAAGCACTTGCAAATATTCTCTTTTATTGTGGTTATAATTTATTCTGTCCTTAGCATGATTGATGGAAGCTGACACTTTCAAGTGACAAACCTACATGTCCACAGGGAAACAAAATTACAGTCTACATAATGAGATGACATCTATATTTGCATGATTTCCATAACAAATTAAAGGAGAGAACTATCAGCTACAAAAAATACATAAACGAGGTATGTAATCTGGAAATCTGAGATGACCTGAGGAAAGGAGGGAAGGGAATGCAGCTTTCTGTTATTGAGTACCACCAGTTCTGTGAGTTGTGGGGCAGGTGTGGATGTGAACCAGGTCAGTGGTCGCCTACAAGTCACCCCACATTGGCCAGAGTGACAGGTCACAGCAGTTCCCTCGCTAGCAGGTCCACTGGAGGTCACACAGGCGCCCAGATCAATGAAAAGTGACTTTTCTGTGGCATGCTGAGGCTAAAGATCCTGGGAGAAATAAGAAAAAAGAAAGCAAAATCCTTTTGAAAACTGCTTTGTTTTGATAGTTATGCATTAAACAAATAGTTCTCTGTATTGCATCTATTTCCCTTATAGTATTAGGTATATTCCTGGAAGTGGAAGAAGATATGCTGCTGCCATCAGAGATACAGAAAGTATGAGAGGCATCTTGTTAAATACAATCACTATCCTCAGAAGAAAGAACCCTAAATTTTATGGAAGTGTACCTTTTTCCTTTACTGGAAATATTAGGAAACGGGCATCATAGGCTGTTTCAGAAAAAAAAAAAAGAGCTGCGTTGTTGTTTTTTTAATAGACTATATATTTTTAAATATCGTACTTTCCGGTTTTGAAATAAAATTTTATTTTTAGTTTGTAAAGGAGTAAAGTATTTGAATTTTCTGTTGTGAGAAAAAAAAATTCTTGGAATGTTCTTTTTATTCAAGGAGTATTAATGCCAATGGGAAGGACAAAAGCCATGAAAGACATAGCAAATTAGGGTGCATGCCAGAATTAGGAATATTTTAGTTTTAATTCTCTATTTTATGCATTGCCCAAATGAACAAACCTGACATGAAATTCTCTCATGTCTGCCTCAGATACAGGAAAATACCTCAAATACAGTTCATTAGATGAGTGTCCTATGGAGTATTGTGTTTTAAATTATGTAGAAAACATAGTTCTGGAATTTCATTCAGTTAATTCAAATGAGCATATGTATTTGTACACTTACATTTACTTCTTATAAATACAAATATGTAATACATTTATGTAAATATAACTATTTTAAATTTATATAAAATTATTTGCTTGCATATATTTACATTAATATGATACTCTGGCAGTAAATTTTTATTCTAGACTCAGTTTGGACTGAAATACTGTATAAATAGTAACTGGCAGGGATAGTAAAATAGCTGAGCTTCTTGTTTTGGCCTTCACAGCCCAGACCACATGCTGCTGCACTGTGACGAGAAGGTCTGGCCCCTCACAGGAGCATAGCTGCAGCACATCCCCTGCACCTCTTTTAATTGCTGAGGATATGCCAGGTCTTGTCCTCTCACTCTCATAAAGGTCTGAGAACTCAGTTTTAGCTGCAGTGTAAATTTGGCTTTGTTTTCATGCTGGAGCATCATAATATAATTTACCTCTGTGAAACAGTGATGCAGGATGATGCCACTAAACACTTACTCTACAAGCAAAGCTAGAACAGAACTTACCTCCTGCTCTGGGAACCTGAAGCTATGCCATTTGCACATCCCCATCTGAAATTTTGAGTCATGTCTTGCTCTGAATAAAGGAGCTACCTTTCATAGCCAGCTGGGGCTCAGGAAAATGTAGAAATGAGCTCACTGTGTACAGGGGTTTGATGTTTAAGTTTATCTGAAGGGTAGTATAACACGGCTTTTTGTAACACAATTTTACTACATGGTTCTGGTAAGGATCTGTCAAATGGCACCATCCTGCAGATCAGCAGCTGAGGAACAGGATGCTTTAGTGGGTGTTCAAGGGTTAGAGAAGGAGGTTGAGGGACACCTTTGAAATCTCTGCCTAAATTGTCTGAGGACTCATTCTTGTTGGGCATTCATTTATGACTGATATCAAAGCCTCTCTGTGCATGAGATACTGTATTCTTTAGTCCCAGATCTAAATCCCACTGTCTTGCCCTCTTGCTGGTTTTCAGACACTAATATACCACCTTTAAGACTGTAATTTTCGTGTAAGCTATCTGCAGCTTACTGAGAAAGTACAATGATCTTTGCTGCACTTCTAATAAAGAAAATAAAAATGCATTAAGAAGGTGTCAGGGGAGAGAACAGATCACTGCTTTTGGGAAGCACAATTAAAGAGCCTTTTTTCTCCTGTGCTTTGTTGTGCCAGACGTGAAATGTGAAACTGGTAAAAACTGGATATTGTACCTCAGGCTGTGCTTTGAAAAATGAGCAGGTGAAAGAGTCACTGGGACCCTGCTGAAATAATGGGACAGGGAGCAAGAAGTGGGAGGATTGCAGTATCAACTTGCAATCGTACTTGAAGGCCCTGTAAGAACAATTTTAAGATAAATAAAAAAATATATCCTAAACCATTAAATTTTCTGGGGACTGATAAGAAATGTTTGTTAGCATATGCTAATAAGAATTTTGCAGGCACATGGGTAGCAGCAGCACTTCTTATTGTTAAATAAATTGTTAACCCACCATCTCATCTCCTGTTCATCTTCCTTGATGTTTTTAGATGGCTTACCACAGCAATAAATAAAGATTCTGCATGCTCAGAAGGATAAAAGACATCTCTTTGAATTCCCAAGCTCAAGAATGTTTTTTAGTATCTACAGTAATATTCTGGTGCTATTATTTGTCAACCATCAGTGAAAGACTCAACCCCTCACAGGGAACTGTCCAGATTTTATACTCATTACTGGCTTTAATCTCTTTTGTGAGCTAGGAAGGACAATTTTTGCTTTGTATTAGCTTCCTAAATCCTCAGGTTGTTTTTTTTTTTCATTTGATTAATTATTCTCATAATTTTTTTACCGACTTTCTAAGGAACAGTTATTGCAAAATATTACAAGTTATTTTATTGTCTTCCTTATAATTTTTTTCGGGTAGCTGAATAGTTTTATTACTTTACCTCCAAGCTCTCCTGCTTGTACTAGTAAGCTCTCCCTCTCCAGAGATACTAGAATTCCATATCTACTTCTTAAGTCTACATTTTTTATTAACAAAAATCGGAATGTGTACATACCAGGAAGGTTTTCAGAACTCAATAAGCAGGCATATCAAAACAGCATCAAATGTCGAAAACTAATAGAAACTTAAAAACAGCTTAACATTTAGAAGAAAAGGAATCAACCCAGCACACAAGGCAGGCTGGCTACTAAATTTACAAGACGTCAATGAGAAAAGCACTCTGGGAAAATCAGGGTCAGAATCCAAAGCCATCCCAAAATATTTGGTGATCCCTGCAGGGAAAACTAAAAGGTGTTACTCAGGCACAATCTGAGTTTGAGAAAATGAAAATTTGACATGATTATGTGACTTTGCTTCTAGGTGCTATTATGACTGTGTGGTAAAAAGATATATATTATTTTAAACTTTTTTTTAACTTAAAATGTGGTAGCATAATCTGTTGATTTAGTATATGAAACTTTCATTCAAATACAGAACATAATAAAGCCCTTACATACTTCACAATATACTCAAACATAGCATAAAAGTGCCTACTTAGATCTATATCTACTCAAATACATTGTAAAATTGGATTTGTTTTCTTGTTTCTGCAAGAACTTCAAAACAATTTATCTTTGCATAATTTACTCCATTCTAATTAATTTTTTTTATAATTCAAAAAATCATGTGTGTGTATGTGTGTGTGCATATGTGTGCATATACATATATATATGTATATATATATTTTTTTTTCCATAATTAAGTGACTTAAAAACCTAATTTCATCAATTGTAGCCATGACCCTGGAGATCTAATAGATGACACAGATGAGCCTAAAAAGTTTTGGAGCATATTTGAAGAAATATTGTGGTGAGCAAGGAAGGTAAATAAAACTGAATCTTGCTCTAACAAGCTTACTTTTTTCAGTAACAACAGAACTGTAAAGAAAATTAACATTTCTTCTATCATCTGACTGAACTGGGTTTTTTTCTTAATATTTTGTTATTAGTTAATTATGACTGTATGGTTTTTATTGACTGTAGTGCATAAAAGTTTTTCATTACTTATTATTATATACATTTAATGAGTTTCCATTTTTGGCAACCATAGATACTTTAACTTTACAGTTCTATAGATCCACTATATTTTGCCAAATTGCTGCCAAATGCCTAATCTTCCAGAGAAAAATGTAAACAGTCTGCATTGTATATATCATTCTCATAAAGGGATTTCTATTTGCCAGTTGACCTATTATGCAGGCTTGCAACATTCATTAGTAAATCATTTCACACAGTAAATTAAAAAAAAAAAAAGAGATCAGCAATGTAAGTTTATTGTAGATTGAAAAAGATATGCATCATGGCTTACTAAGCTGTCCAGGAGTGCTCTGTAGGAATATGTCATTTAACAGTAATGTAAAAATAAGGATGTGTGATAGTAAGAAGTGCTGCCTCTCTGACGCTATGCCTTTTTAATTTCATCTTCAATCATTTCCTTATGCACATCTCTCTAGAGCATTTCTAACCTTTTCATGACTGACAAGGGTTCACACTACTTTCTGATTCAGAGTGGCCCAGATTCTCACCTGTGGTCTTACGAAACTGCATTCTTTAACCTCTACATGTTTTAGCTTTCAAGGGTTATATGGGCACATGCCAGGAATGATTATCCATTGCTCTGGTGGTGCCTAAAAAGTACTTTTTGAAGTCTCCTTTCCTGAGTTCTGTTAGTACAGGGTTGGGTTACTCTCAGTGGATTAATATTTCCACTAATATAGTGGAGGGGTTTTTTCGCTTCCAGGAGCAAGGCTAGGAAAGCGGCAAGTGGCGACGCTCCCTAGGATCATGCCCCTCAGAAGCTGGGGTCGGCTCCTCCCGCCCCTGGCCCGGCGACCCCTCCGAACGGAATAGATCCACACCAGCCAGGAGTCCACGAGGAAAAGCAAGGTTTAATGGCGTGCGCTTGCGTATAAGGAGCGCGCGCAAATACCCCGGATGTAGGCGGGGAAGAGGGGCGGAGACGGGGAGGAGATGGGAACGAGTCAAGCACTCCATTGGGTACATGCAAACGAAGGGGAGGAGGGAAGGGAGGAGCGGCAAAAGGACCAATAGGGAGAACGAGGTGTGTGGGAGAATTCCAGGGGTATGTGGGAGAATTCCAGGGGATTGTGGGAGAATTCCAGGGGATTGTGGGAAGAAACTTGGGTCGTAGCCATCTTAAGGGTACAGTGTCCATCCGGAAGCCCTCATGGTCCCGATTCTGTCGCTGCATGGGTATCCGCGTCCTCATCTACCCAGCGCCTGTAATTCTTTCTCGGTCTGGTCTCCTCCGACAGGTTACATGAGGCACTACTGCACCCACATGAGAAGAAAGCATGGTATGGATAGTGATAACATATTTCTGAATGTTCTTAAAAATGTTTGCACTAGTTGTAGTTCCTAGTAGTTCATACTGGGTGTTGTGCCCTAAAAATGGCCCCGAGTTCCTACAAGATGTAGGTAATTACTGATGAACAACACCAACTTGTGTAACCCAAAATGGCACTCTATGCCTTGTGAAATACAAATAGTTGTTCAGTCCTTCGTATCATTTAAGTTTCCAGTGAAAGGAACGCAAAATCCTGATGCCTTTCAAGCCAAATAGCTGTTTTTGCTTTCGCTACACCAGGGCCAGCTGTTTCCCTTGGGAAATAAGCAGCTGCATTTCTGTGTGGAACCAAAGCACAGATTTTCAGTTTGAGATTAAATTTCAGAAAGAACATATATTCACACAGACACAGACAGACACAGCCATACACTGCAAACACCCCCACAAAATGAATATATATTAAGCATGATGCTGGTGTCATTTATTTTTGGATAATGAACAATATTTTAAAGAGGGGGATTTTTCTGCTGTAAAAAGAAAATTATAGTAATGACAGGGGAGTGGAAGTAAAAATTGATGATTAGTCAGGAACACATTTGGGTGTGGTGAAAAGACATTCCTGTACCATTTATTTCAAGGTTAAACTACCAAATATTCAAATATGTCTGAAACTGATTCAACAGCATTATAGATGAATAGGCACTATGCAATCAGAATACATTATATACCTACAGAGGCAGTCCAGGAGAAATGATGCTGATAAACATGCCCAGATTAAGCGGAGTCACAGAAAGACTAAAAATAAAGGTTTATGCCAATGCAAAAATGCATTTTTCTAAATATTTTATTGTAAAAAAGCCGCACTGGCTCTACAAGCACAAAATTAATGGATTGCAGCTTCTTCTCCTTTTTCTGACAAAGTATCTGACTAAATTAGAGCAAGAAACAAGTATTATAGGATATAAATCAGGCCTCAAACCAGTTTAAATTGTCCTGGACCACTTTGTGTGATTCTTGTCTCTCTTCCCTCACTCTTCCATTCTTTCCTGTGGAGGTTCAAGAAGAGGCTGTGCAAGGCTTTTACAGTTCACTGTGGGCAGCTTCCATACACTTGAGTTTTCTTTCAATTCAAGCTTCCTTGATGATACCTTCTGCTGCAAAGGCTCAAAAGGGGCAGAGTAAACTTAATGTTCATGTTTTCTGGGTCAGATTCAATAATATTATCTCCAAGCTTATAGTGACTAAGAAATAAAATCTTTAGGGATAGGGTAATTTTGCCTAGCATTAGCTTATCTGAAAAGTGCAGCAGGATGAAGGTAACTTCTGTAAATTTTCCGTTTTTTTCTTCATTAATCTTCTCTTCTGCTAGAGTTTAGTGTCTTATAGTTCACTTGTGAAATATTGCATAAGACAAATGGATATTACTGTTAAATAGATAAAAAATAGGACTAATGGAAAGGTATTAGACATGAGAATGGTCAGAGAAAAATTACCAGAACATCAGTGACATTATAAACTCATCTTGTCATCACATTCTTGTTCTTCACCATCTGAGCTCTGGGTCTCAAGTAAGAAACACTTTTGCTTTATCCCAGTTTGGGTTCAGTTGTAACTGCAACTGGTTTAGTCTCAGTTCCAGTACAAACCTCTCAGAACTTTAAAATCATATTTGCTTTTTGTTTAGGTTTAAGCCAAAAAGAAGAGGGAAAAAAGGCTACTCTTTTCCATTTATCTGAAATCTGATTTTTTAATGTATGAATATTTTAAGGTGTCCTAGGTGGTAGGGCACTTCTAATAACTCCAAGTTGAGTCTGTGGATTATGTGCATCCAAAAAATATTTTAGATAAGAGTCAGTGATGAGTAGATAAGTAAAAATCTCTTCCATAAAGTAGGTTTTATTGTATCTGAAAATGACTGACATATTTTTAATCTTGAAGATAGTTTACATTACATTTACAGCTTCTGTTTATATCTCAGATTTTTATTCCTGCACTACACTGCAACATATCCCTGATTCATCAATAAAAACTTGAGTTTTCACAAGTTATTTACTGTTGGTTCTAGTATTTACCTCTGCATAATACTGACTACTTACAGTGCTGTAAATAGTATAAATAGTACTTCAAAGGGTCAAAGTAGTACTGAAGAAAACCACTGAACTTAAGTCAAATGCAACAGACTGGTGGTCATCTACTTCTGTCTCCACAGTCTGATTTCTGAATAGTTGATTCTCTTGCATATCTCCATGTTTTAGCTGTTTTCAGTTAGTGTTCCCGTCCACAATGGTTGCTATGCTTCCATTCATAGCATCTAGGGAATATGTGAATAGTATTAAAAACAGCATCAGGAAGGGCAGAAATGGTCCTAAACAGAATATAGGCAGAAAAAGCAGCATTATTTTTTTAAGCAACCAGAGACATGCATCAAAAATTGAACAAGTCTGCATGCAGCAAACAGTGTGGCACATCATCTTTACTGATTAGCACTTCTAGAGCAGATATATGTATTTCACAATAGAAAATACCCTGTATTAAATTTCAGTTTGTTCTAAAGTTCCTAGCAGGGATAAAACCAGTAGGGAAAAGGATATATACAGTCTATGCAATAAAAATGGTCATTCAGTACCCTTGCTGTGTCATCTAATGATAATGTTGAGTCAAACATAAACAGGGGAAGAAAACTGGCCTGACTAAACAGAGATTTAGCTGGAACTCAGGACTAAAAGGAGAGTTTATGACTTTTTGAAGGAGAGGCAGGCCACTCAGGAGGACTACAACGATGTTGTGAGGTTATGCAGGCATAAAATTAGAAGGGCCAAACCTCAGTCAGAAGTTGTCTGCCTACTGCCATAAAAGATAATAAAAACTGTTCTATTAATACATTAGAAGCCAAAGGAGAGCTAAGGAGAGGCTCCATCCTTTACTGATACAGGGATAGGGGGAACACAAGTGACAAAGGCTGAGGAAAAGTATAAGATAATTCATGCCTCGTTTGCCTCAGTATTAATGACATCAGTTGTTCTCTGGGTACCCAGTCCCTTGAACTGGAAGATTGGAAAGGTGAGCAGAAGGAAGCCCCCATAATCTAAAAGGAAATGGCCATTGACCTGCTACACCACTGACACACACACAAGTCTATGGGGTCAGATTGGAACCACCCAAGTATACTGAGGGAGCTGGCAGAAGTGCTCACCAAGCTGCTTTCCATGATTTACCATCAGTTCTGGCTAACCAGGGAGGTCTCAGTTAACTGGGAGAGAGCTAATGTGATATCCGTCTACAAGAAGGGCTTTAAGGAGGATCCAGGGAACTACAGGCCTGTCAGCCTGACCTTGGTGCCAGGGAAGGACATGGAGCAGATCATCCCAAGTGCCATCATGTGGCATGGGCAGTGACAACTAGGTGATCAGGCCCAGTGAGCACAGGATAATGAAAGGCAGGTCCTGCTTGGCCAACCTGACCTCCTTCTATGACAAGGGGACCCACTTAGCTGGTGAGGGAAAGGCTGTGGATGTTGTCTGCCTGGACTTCAGTAAAGTCTTTGACACTGTCTCTCAGAGCATTCTCCTGGAGAAATTGGCTGCTCATGGCTTGGACAGGTGCTCTGTTTGCAGGGTTAAAAAAATGGCTGGATGGCCAGGCCCAAAGAGTGGTGGGGAATGGAGTTATCTCCAGCTGGTGGCCAGTTACCAGGGGTGTTCCCCAGGGCTCAGTGTTGGGGTCAGTTCTGTTTAATATCTTTATCACTGATGTGGGCGATGGGTTTGAGGGCACCCTCAGTCAGCTTGCAAACAACTCCACATTGGGCAGGAGTGTTGGTCAGCTGAAGGGCAGGAGGTCTTGAAGAGGGATTTGCACAGGTTGTTTTGATGGGTCAAAGCCAATTGTATGAGGTTCAACAACTCCAAGTGCTTGGTCCTGCACTTGGGTCACAACAACCCCAGGCAACACTCCAGGCTTGGAGAAGAGTGGCTTGAAAGCTGCCCAGTGGAAAAGCACCTGGGGGTGCTGGCCAACAGCTGGCTGAGCATGAGCTGTCAGTGTGCCCAAGTGGCCAAAAAAGCTAATGGCATCCTTGCCTGTACCAGACACAGTAGGCCAGCAGGACCAGGGCAGTGACTGTCCCCCGGTACTCAACACTGGTGAGGCCACACCTCAAATCCTGTGTTCAGTTTTGGGTACCTCACTGCAAGACAGACTTCAAAGTGCTGGAGTGTGTTCAGGGAAGGACAATGGAGCTGGAGAAGGGTCTGGAGCACAAGTCTGATGAAGAGCAGCTGAGGGAGCTCAATGTGTTTAGCCTGGAGAAAAGGAGGCTCAGAGGAGACCTTACCATTCTCTGCAACTATGTGAAAGAAGGTTATAGTGACAAGTGACAGAAGCAGAGGAAATGGCCTCAAGTTGCACTGAGGGAGATTTAGATCAGATATTAAGAAAAATTTTTCTAGGAAACGGTGTCATGCACTGGAATAGGCTGCCCAAGGAAGTGGTTGAGCCACCATCCCAGGGGGTATTTAAAAATGCTGTAGATGTGTCACTTAGGGACCTGTTTTATTGGTGGATTTGGCAGTGCTGGGAGAATGGTTGGACTTGATGGTCTTAAAAATCTTTTCCAATCAAAATGATTCTATGGTTCTGTTCTATGATTACCTGTGATGATGGTGATGAGGAGGGGAAATAGAATGGTGTCTTACAAACAGTGTGAAACTATAAAATATTTCTACCCTGGAAGAACAGGCTTAGCGTAACCCTTGTCCCTAAGTACTAATCAGTCCTGCTGATGTCAAACTGTGATAGGGCAGTAAAATTTGCATTCTTTTGATTAAGAGAACTGAGATTAACATTGTAAGCCTTCTCTGATTATATCTGAGAAGATGGGAAGTAGTTTGAGAACTCCAGGGGGAATGTGACAGCCTTTAAATGAACACATTTTAAATGGAGGGTATCAGGTCTCCCATTCCTTTGAAGGCAGAAAAAAGAATAGCTTCAGACTGGTACCATGTGAATATCATGCAGCTTATCTGGTGTTCACTAACTACTTCGAGACTGCTGCCATTCTAAAGGCCAAACGAAAATGTGATAGTAAGAAGCAAAAGAAAGTGGAAAACACTGGTGGTGGGCAGCACACCCATGTTTGTTCATAATAAGGAAAAAACCTGAACTGAATAAGACAAAAATAGAAAGTAATTTTTAAGAGTAGATGTGTAGATAAATTTCATGAGTAACAATGATAATTTGGTTTTGGGTATGAAATGAAATAAAAAAAAAACATATTTCTTACCCAACAACTTTTAATGAGACAGGTTTTCTACATTTCTGCCAATTATAAACTCCTCACAAGTTTAAAGAGCTGGGTCAAATCTAGGAAAACATCTATTTGGGTTCCTCCCTAAAAGAGATAATAGGCCCACTTATGCAAAAACTTTTATCAATTCCTTCAGAGCGACAAAATTCATTTACTCATTCTGTGATACCTTCTACTGCAGCTGGCTTTTCAGCCTCTCAGCCTGCATGCCTAATTTTTTTTTCCTTTTTTTTTAGAAACATCTAGCAAGACAAAATGTTTGTTTCTGCGTAGGTTCCAGTAGAGAAAGGTCCATGCATAGGCCATTATTTAACATTGACTATGGCTTACTAGACCTTCATTAGTCTTTTTTTATTCCTCTGCATTTGAGATTTTAGTGTTGTATTAGGATTAGTTCCTGCAAGCATGATCAGCTTGTTCTATAAATAGAAGTGTAATGGACACACTGAGTGAGGAGAAAGTCCACTGTACTTGGTCATCTTATCCCTATTGGTAGCAAATGCAGATGTCCAGAGAAAAAATACAAGAACCAGTGCACAAGAACTCACAAAGGAGCTCAGAAATTTATTAATTTTCTTGAAAAAATGGCATCCTTTTCATAGCATATAAGGGCCAGCTGTTCCCATCTGTGCTGTGGTCTAACTCCTTTATGAACCCTTATAAACCCTGGCTGCATAGTAAGATCTAGCACTAAATTCAACAAATCAGTCTGGTTTCTAAAAAAAAAATAAAAAAAAATTCTTCATAATCATTGTTTTGGTATCTACCAGAGCCATTTTTTCTCCTGGTAGGAAATCATGGATACACATTACTCATCTCAAGTCCCCTCAACGTTTAAGATTTATTTTTTTAAATTTTGTTATGGAAAGAATGATTTTCTTTTCAACATTGGAAACGCTTGCTCACAGAGTGCTGTGCAGCCCTGCAGAGATTTCAGTTCCGAAGTAAAATACTTTCCCTTCTTCAAAAAAGCCCTCAGATTGTTGGGTGTGCTAGAAAGAGCCTACAACCAGATGAAATAATGGAAAACATAAAATTTATTCTGCGCATCCCCAACAGATATTCAAATACATATAGCAGATTGTTGAGACACCCTGTTTTATTTATACATGTCTGTGCCTGAAGGAGATAGAGATGATATACAGATGATAACTATCCTGTGGAGGGATACAGGGATATAACCTGTAGATGGCACTGCTCCCTCACTTGTTCTCTTCTCAAGCCAGCCGTGACTCACAGTTGGTACTGAAGACATTATTTTTTCTCCTAGGGACATGTTTACTTTGTGCATCCTGAGCCACAAACAGAAAAATGAGTTCTTCTTTAATGCAATATTAGAAATGAAAATCCCGTTAAACCTTTAAAGATCGGGATGGGCCATGTTTTACTTACCTTTTGCATCAGATTGCTCATACAGTTTTAATAAAATTGCTCTTCTTGATTCAGTGCACTAAAGCCCTTTCTTCCTGTCCAATTTAGTGTGGAATTCTTTTATTTCTAAAAAAAAGCCCACTTAAAAAATGCAAAGACCTTACAGTACCATGAAGACTTGAATATTTCTTTAAGAAAAACAAAAAATATCTTTCAATTGATAATCAAACAGGTGAATTAATTAAGGAATACATTTACACACACACATACAAAAAAAGAAAGTAAACAAATGTGTCCTACTTCAAGCAGCAGCTTATGTTTGATCAGGGTTTCACTGAAGATATGAAGCTAGCAAGTAAATTGGACAAGGAAGAGTTTTCTTCTCCATTCTCTGCAGTGTGGTACCTCAGTAAACAGTGCTGGCTAAAATTTAACACCAGACAGCAGCGAGGGAAGCAGCATGCTGTAGTAATTTGGGGACTGCATGCTTTCCTTTTATCTATCTGCAGAGACAGCAGTAATGCTTCCAGTTAACATTTCATAATGTTTTCAAGACTAAAGATAGAAAAAAGATGTCTTGCCTAAGCAACAGCATCTCCAATTGTTTCTTTGAAGAGCCCTGTTTTCTGTTTTTTTAGACAGTGGATTTCAATTTTCTCAGGTGACTAAACTTGAGGACATAAATGTGGCTATTACTTCTGCTTGATTATTTACATTGATTTGACCAGCTTATAAAGCCTTTCAAAAACCATGTTCTTACATGCTTAGCAGAACTCTTTAGAGACTTGTAAAAATCTTGCAGCATTCCATTTGCACTGGGCATACACTCAGCTCTACAGCAGGCTCTGCAGGTATCTGTCTTGACCATAGTTTAGGAAACAGGACTGAAACTTGCTGCTGCAAGTACAGCCCATAATGCTGCACAGACAAAACTGCAAAGCCTGCCTGCCCTAAGGAGACATGCATGGGACAGGACGAAAGCAAGGGATTTCTGTACCACAAGCAGATCTCAAGGGATTGATTGATATGAATAGTTGCATTGAAGGACTCCTAATAATGCACTGACAGGTAACCTTTTTCATAAGGAGGCATAACTGAAAAGGTATGTGCTCCTTTCTGTCCCTGTGTATACATTACTTGGTACTGAGGCTGTAGGCACTGCACTGTGTTGCCTATCACAAGGTGTTTGTCATATCCAGGCAAATCCATCACTGTTTCTGCTCCTTCAGGTACCCAGAAGAAGAAGGGGAAGCCCAAATTCTAGACTTGTCTGTCACTTTTTTTTTTTATGTCCAGTAAATTGTAAACCACTAGCAAACTGGGAGGCGTGTCTCCTGTTAAAGACAGAAAGTCTAATAGTTTGGCAGGACTTTAGCTAGTAGCTATCACTGAAGATAACTAGCAGACTAACACCAAAAGCAGATTGAATCTTCTTACATATTTCAGAGGAACTACCGAATATTTCCATCCTCTGCCTTTTCTCCTTATACTCCTGCTACTCTTTTTCTGCTCACTGCTTGATTCCCTGTTTTCCTTGTCTTTGCTTAATGATGGCTGCCGTTTCCTCTCTCCATGAACAAACAAGCTTACCATTTTCTTTAATGTACTCACTTGAATTATCTCTGTAAATTCGCCAGAGTGATAGAAATATTATTTTGCTATCCAAACCAACTGAGTCTCACTGATTTAAACTCAAACATGCTAAAATGAGTTTTAGATGAGGATTCTTTGCTCTATTGTCTCTATAGAATTCACTATTTCAAAAGTGTTACTTTGAGAAGAAAAAAAAATTAATATCCTGTCCTTGAGACACTCCTGGAAAAAGCCAGTGGCCTTATATGTATAAGGGAGGGTTACTAATTTGAACAAAAATATGTCTATCAGAAATATGAAGACATTCTCTGTGCATTCTCCTTTGAAAAGCTGTCCTAGTCTCACCCACCCCAACTTGTTTCCCTCTGGCTCATTCTAATCTGACTCCTCTGAAGTTTCCTTGACCTTTCCCTACTACTCTCTCTTGACTTTTCCATTTCATGTCTTTATATACGGTAGATGAACAGTTTTCTTTGTACCTCTGACCGCTTTTTTTATAGCCACCCCTGTGGTTTTGAACAGCATTTATCTCTGGGCAAAAAGGCTTTTAACTGGATTATTTAAAAGCAGAAAAACAACAAATGAATTTATATAATGTTCCAAACTGAGATTTTTAAGCAAGAAGTAAAAGAAAATTATTTATCAGGACTGAAAAACAAGCACTTAAGATAATGAAAGCTGACTGACCATTACAGTTGTCTTTTAAAGGGAGCAATTTGACTGAGGTATTTGGAACACCTATTTTGTCAGCTAATATTATAAAGCAGAGAAAAACTTAACTTGCTGATGTACTAACGAAGTAAGTGCTGATTGTCTTTTAAAATGACTATGTTCTAATACTGAGCAAAAGAAAGCTGACAGAAGACTTGACAAATGACAATGCACACAGTACATTGTTCGCTCAGTAGCGTATCTAGGGTTGGCTTCAAGAGAACAGAAACAGGCAGTAGATCAGATCAGCAGTGTAAGAGAAGGGAAAAAGGAGAATTGCAGTGTGTCCATGCTCCACTGATTGTTCTGCTTTGGTCAAGGTCCTGCAAAGACAGGCCAACTGCTGTGACCATGAGACTTTGGGGATTTAGAGTGCTAAGAATATCTACAAAGAAATAAACTCTTCTTGGAAATACCAGTTGTTTCTATGTCTTTTGCCATACCTTTGGTTGCTGCAGGAGCAGCAAATCTGATTCTTCAGAATCCATTGAATTCTGGTGCTTCCAGAAAGGAAAATGTTTTTCTTTCAGCTCTCCTCTGATGCCACACTCATGGCTCTGCCTCTTCCCATGTCTTCTTCTGTCCCTGTGGTAAAGCAGACCCATCTTGGCTCCTCTGCCTCCCAGAAGCAAACCACCAATTCGACTTGACTCTGCATATATGCTTTTGTGACTGTTGTGAATGCATTAGTGGCTATATAGAAATAGATTATCAAAACTACCAAGTCAAAGGCTTTCAAATGACATAAGGAAAATTATTGTCAGTTTTTTGACATGAATCATTCTGGAGCTTTCTGTAGAATGGGATTTGGTTCCTTCTCATCTCAGCCACCACTGTGACGATGTGAAGAAAATAACTATCAAGCACTGAGATACATTAATGCAGATAGCTGTAGTAAACCCTGTGAGGAATTTAATAATGCTTTATTTTCATAGCAGGGAATTAATAACGTGCAGTAAAATAAGTCACAAGGCCACTGTTAAACAGAAAAGATAAATATATAATTTATAAATACATAAAGATGCACACAGGGCATGCATAAATAAATACATAAATATATCTTCAAAATAGTTGATTCAGTGAATCATCTATTGCTATTAATGCAGTTGGGTTCCTTTGGAAAAAAATGAAATAACATGCCACACATAAATAAAGATAAACATATCTGCAACATCCACAGCTAGCAGTAGAAAATTAAGACATACGTTTTACCCAATTCTTACCCAATCATTAACAATGGTCTCCTGTATTTTTAAGCATCTTTAGTTGAAATTGTCAATTTATAAAAAGAAACAAACAAACAAGAAACAATCATCTGTCTACTGCAGTCTGTGCCTCTGTTCCAGAGACCTAGACCTTTGAGCTGACTGAATTTTGGATAGAAGCATTATTCCCTTCTCAGCAGAGCAATACTCAGCTAGGGGCAAGATGCTTTACAGCAGGTTTCACAGTTATCATGTTATAGCAGAGAAACCTAAAACTGGAGTCCTGTTTTCTGTTCCAAGCTCTGGGCATATGTTCTGCTCAGGGAATATCTTCCTCTGTTTCTCTCTGGCATCATCCCCTCTTCCCTGCCTTCTTCCAAATTTCCTTTCCCCAGTCCTGTCTCCTGAGATGCCTCAGTCTCCTCCTCCAAGCAGGGCTCACCTTTCCCCTGCTCCCATGGACTCCCCACAGTGTCATATCACATGGGACTCATCCTTTGTCTGGTCTTGGACTTTTCCCTCCTTTCTGCATGAGACTATTCTGCATTTGACTTTGCCACAGTATTCATCAGGCAGGAGGTTTTAAGGGCAAGAAAGTGCAGGTTTTTAAATCACTCTTACAAAGTTTGCGTGAGAGACAAGAGTATAAATTTTCCATATTCAATTTAATTTCCTGAGTTACCTCAAGCATCCTTGGGAACAGTTCCTTCAGGAAAGATGTTCTCAAGTCCTCACAGCCTTTTGTTGCAAGCTGCTTCTCTTCCTGCAGAGATGGTGCATTCACTTACTTCTCAGTCATGTGGGTTGAGAGGGGAAGAAGTTATTTCCAACTGATTAACCTAAGTAATTCTTCTAATTTTCAAAATCTTATATTAGTCCAGATGTCAGTATATTTTTGTGAGAAGGCAACTCCTGATATTGCCAACTATGAAATCACAGCATAGTCACAGCCTTTCAAATAGAATATTTGCATATTTTTTAACATTTGCTAAATAATATGTTTGTCCTAGGTGGAATAGATCAAATTTATTTCAAAAATACTGTCACAATTTTAAACATTTGGCTTGTAGTTGTGTTCTCAATATCTTAGGATTTTCAGTCTTTCATGTTTCAAAATGTATTTATTTCCTAGCTTAAATTATGATATGAAAATTAACTGTACAGCATACTAAGAGGACAATTTTGCAAAATTATTATAAATCAAATTATAATCTTACAAGATGTGAGGTTTTAAACTGCCTGAATTCCAGATTTATCTAGCTGTGCTTTTGTATGCCCCACTAGCTAATATCTGAATTGCGAGAAAAGAGAAATATTTCCATTATCCATTCAGTCAATTATGCAATGTCCAATATTGGGATATTGTCCTTTGTAGTTTTAATTTTGTATTATGTGCAAATTACTTTCTTAACTGTGTCTTTAATAAACTCAGTACCAATAATGACACATACTGTTTCCCTGAGATAGGCTGAAGGCTGAGAAATATGCAGAGCATGATTAATTAGCCAAGTGAAAGAAACTACCCAGCTGACAAAAGTAATCATTGGCCCAAATGACCTTTGATGTCTCAGTGCTTTTGGCCAGAGGGTTTGGCAACTGTATGAGGGGAATGCTAAAATGATCTACAGCTAAGGCATGTGTTAACATTCTGAAAACAGACTATTTTCGCTGCAGAAACTGTGTGTTTCAGGGAAGCCAGTTCTGTTATTATAAAGCCTGGTGGGTGCAGTATTCTGATAAAAGATAGAGGAACTAGCACCTTAGTTTTTAGTAATATATATGCTGTTTCCACAGTAAAAAAGAAACGCCTTTGCTTAGTACAGTCAATGCATTTTCAGGCTCTGACACAAAGTTAAGCCTAGGTGATGTTATACCCCATTAAATGGCAGTCATCTATGACAGTGACACTTCTTAAATAATGATAAACCATTTTTCACTGAACTAAAGTATTACCTACTTCTAGAAAAAAGAACATTGAAAGACGGTGTCTATAGTTAATTAGTGAAAAATGCATTTCTGGAGGATGTTTTAATATACCTGTCTTAGACAAACATTTTATAATGGATTGAACATATTTCTGGCAGTGATTCTTTTCCTCCCCACTAGTACAGCCTAGGTGGCTCACCAAGACTAGCTACCTGACACTGTAGGACTTCAGTTTGGTGACATAAATCCACCCATAAGTACATTAGTGCAGTGATCCATAATGTGTACATGTGTATATACACACATTATATATTATAATGTATTGAATTAGTGTTGCATGATGCCCTATAAAATGGTGTTATGACTCTTAGCTGGATTTCTTTCTTCCACAATACAAAAGTAATAGAATAAAAATCATAGTATGTAGAGTGGCTAATGTTTTTCCAGAGGGTCTTAGAGGAGTTTGTAGGAATAGCACTGGAAAACTGCCAGATTCACAGTGACTGCTATTACCTACCACTGCCATCACGACCATCCCACCTCGTGTGCTTTTGCTTGTGTAACAGAGCTGTCTCTTCACATGAACTGGGTTCCTTTGAGTTGAAATGAAACAGGAAGATGTACTCCAGGAGTGCATGCACTGTGCTCCAGCCATTAGAGAGTGTTTATTCCACAGAGCTGGATTAGAGATAGCCTGCAGTAAAGCTGCTAATCATCTCCTGTGAGGATGCCATGCAGCATCCCTAGATTTTGCTCTTTGGCTTGGTAGTCTGCTCTCGTAAGGCTGAGCAAGATGACAGTGTAGGCATATTCATTGTATATATGGAGGAATCACGGTGAGTGAGAAGGTTATCATTCCAGGGGTGAAAAAAAGAAACAGTTTTGTAAAGCTGAACCAAGAAAAGATCCTACTTGCCTGTAGATGCATGCCAATTTAAGCCTGACATGCATTCGGTGCTGGGCTATCTGCTCTGCAGAACTGGTTATGTATTTCTTAACAAAGTATTTGATGCAGTAATTTTCTGAGCATGCAGTCCAACCAGCATCATGGTTGTGCACATGCCATGTGGGTGTGACTTCGGTCATTCCGTGGTCTGTACATCCCCCTTTGAGCCTTACTATTCAGTGCCTGAAAAAAGACACTAAAAGTGTCCATACAGCATTGGCGCCAACTCAGCTGTTTGCTGTAGTGAGTGCCTTCCCTACTCTCACTCAGCTCCAAGTAGTTAACCACATGCATGACTAAATCCTTTTCTACCCAATGTGTAAGTCTCATCTCCTTTCTGCCAATTCTCTGTTAAATCACAGTTGCGAGTATGAAGTGCCCTGAGCTGCTGTGCATCTGCATAGCTCACTCACTGTATTTAATAAGTCTTGCTTTTTATTTCTTCTGCCCTCTGCCTTCTAGCCCTGCCACAGCTTAGGAAACTTCCTGTGAAAATACAATTTAACCCTGGCCCTTAAATGAAGACTTACTGAGGCAAATGGCAGACTTTAAGAGAGGAGAGTCAGGTGGTATTTTTACTTCTAAGACTATAACAAGCATCAGCTTTAATCTTTACTCAATGTGCTGAGGCAGTATTTCGTCCTGCTTCCATTGCAGTCCATTGTTATATACCCTGTGTCATCTTTGTTTTATCTTCCCCAGGGATATAGATACAGTCAGTCTCAGGGCCAGCAGGTTCTGAAGATATGAAATGAAGGAAATGGTGCCCATTAACATGCAGCAAAGAAAAAAAAATTCTTTCGCTTGCTTTGCTGCAGAAGTCACAACTCTTTAAGATTGAAAACATAGTTGTTGTATCAGAAATTTGCTAAAAAACACAACATATATTGTTAATAAGATCCTGAGTAGACCTGGAGCTATAAAAATCAAATGGCATAACATGTGGATGTTTTAATAAATCATCACTTGAGAAATTCTGTCATATTTTAATATCATTAACTGACAGTTTATTCAAGGTGGATTTTTAGTTAGTAAATTGGAGAAATGAAAAGTGCAGTGCACCAGATATTGCTGCCCAACAAATCTCTGACCCTTTGGAAGCTGACCTTTCTTTTAGATGACTTATGTCTCTCATTCACTATCAGAAATCACATAGTGATGTCCTTGGTATTTAGATAAAGGCAAGGCATTGAAGTTTATGTGAAGGTGGTCTTCTCCAAACTATAACATTTTCATCAGTACTTTTGAAACTTGTGTCATAGCTGACAAATCAGCGTTGTTAAACTAACAAAGCTGTTTTCTTCTCCCAGTTTGTGTTGGCTTAGAACCACAGCCCTTTTATGTTGCCCAGTTGACCTTGCTCTTTTTTTTAAATTTTATTTTTTTTAGAAAATACCTGCAATTCTTTAAATAATGAGGGTCAGAGAAAGGCCATTATTTCACTTACTCGATTTGTGCCTCTGAGTGTCTATTATTAATTCCTTCCCTAAACAAAGTGACTCACCCTAACCTACTGCTCAGATCTTTCTTCTTCTTCTTTTTTTTTTTTAAATAGTGAGAAGGTTCTGCAGAACATTTGATGTGTTGCTGGTTAACCAGAGCAATACCTCAGACATTCTTCCTAATATACCTACAAAGTATCCACCTTGTGAAGCAAGTGAAAGAGCAGAAGGATAATTAGGATATAAAGAATTCCACTATGCCGATGTTATTCCAGACAGCAATGTCTAATGAATGAGAACACAAAGGCATGCAGCAGCTGTCAGCTGAATGCATGCCACAGTGCAGAGAAGCTCTATAAATGATTCTGAAAGATTTATAGACTTCTACTTCTATTCTGGTATTCTGTGAGCATATATTATTTGGAGGATAATGTAGGGGGAGATGGGATAAGGGTGGAAGAAAATTAGATCCCAAATTAGATCACAGATTAAGATGGGGAGTAGAACTGCTCATGAATTATCACGAGCTTATAATAGACCTACTGTATATTCCACACCCTAGAAAAGCTCTTAATACTCTCTGTTTAGTGCCAGGGTGATTTTGGGTAAAAAAATAGAAATGAGATGGAATTACAGCTTGCCTTAGCTAAGTACACATTCAGTAATTAATGCATATTTGGAAGTGTTGCTCAGGGCTTTGTTACAGTGGTGAAGCTGTTGGGCTGTTGTTCTGGAAGCCTCTGTGCTGGGACACACACACATGTCTCTGTATGTGCTCCCAAAGATCAGAACAGGTGTCTGTGCATGAAGCCGTGTCTGCAGGATGATTCAGGCATGATGAGTGAAGCATATGGCTATGGAAGATATATTTGCTTCTTCTGAATTTTGTTTCTCCTCATTTCTGTCTGACATTCTCTGTCAAGTTTCCATGCTTAGCTTTGTCAGTCTTCATTTCTCTCTTAAGGCGCTCTGGGAGGGGGGAATTCAGCTCTGCAAATCACTCTCTAAAAATTGCTAAATCAGAGCTCAACTAGACCACGTTCATATGTACCTTTTTTTTTTTTGTGACAATCAGTGAGATGGTAGCTTCAGAAGGGTTACTATCACTCAGCACGAGGGCAGGATTTATGCTCAGTGTTAAATCTGTGCGTTTTATCTAGTCTGCTCTGGAGTATTTCCTAATAGTGGTCCCCCAATTACCCCTCTTGGCAAACCTTTCCATTGTGTAATTATCCTTGCTGTTGGCATTTTTAGTCCTTATGTCTAACATAAATTAGTTTTCTTTCTTCAAGTTTCAGCCCATTGCTCCTTATTATATTGCTCTTATCATTTGGTGTAATTTCTCCCTGTATTTCATATTACTTCTCCTGAAGTAGCTAGACACACTTATCATATCTGCTCCTTGTTATTTTTCTCTGAGCTGTACAGATTACACTCCTTTTTTGCAACTTTGTAGATCATGCCTGCTAGACTATTTATTGAGTTTTGCTACCTTCTATTTTCTCTAATTTACTTCTGGCTAGTCAGGAAGCCCACAATACACAGCCTGTGAAATAAAGGAAAAATGAGCATGGAACCTCCTTTTTAATAGGCATTTTAAGAATGTTTTGATGGTTTATCAAGGTGTTACATACCTAATTAGTCACTTTTACAAGGACTGAAGCACTGTGTTGTGTGTCAGCATAATTAATTTATGGTAACGAGTTTAATAAGTAGTCTGAAAAATCAAACTTATTAAAATTAAATATAAAATTTCATATAGAATTTTGGTTTGCTGTCCTGGCAGAATCATTCAAAACCTAATTTGATCTTAAGAATGCTGCTGAATTTGTAATTATTCTGAGTTACACAGATAGCCCTGTAAAGAACAGAAATCTCTTCAACAGAGAGAGAGCAAATTCCTAGATAACAAGAGGCACTTGATGCCAGCTAAACTACACCTCTGACAGTGTGGAAGCAGCTCTCATTTATGTTGAAAGTATCTTTCAAGATGTTTCAATTTGAGAAAAAGTAATGTTTCAGAGAAATTTTTGTTGGAAAATAAATGTTAGATAAAAGTAAAGCTTTGGTAATATGATTTTGTATGACCTTATTTTGTCCTTGGACAGGCAATTTCAGAAAGCAGCATTACATTTCAGAAGTGGTAATTGTGCTTTAAAACCAAGAACACCACCCAGCAAGGTGTCTGATCACCAGCACTTTTCTTGGACAGAGCCCATAGCAGTGCAGAAGGGTTCTAGGGCCCAGAGGATTGTCTCTGTTTCTTCTTGAGCAGTTTCATCTAATCCAGAAAAAATTAGGAAGATTTGATCAAGAAAGTTGCAGTAATTAGGAGCCCATTGGTGTTATCTCTGGACACTAAGATCAGGACATTTCCAAACCTAAGAGCTTGTAATCTAAACATAAGACAAGGGAAGAGGCTCAGGAGGATATTTGGAGAAACTAGTGGTTGCATCTGTGATCCCAGGCTCTGGTGCATGCTGGATTATGTCTCTATAGGGGAGGAAAGACAGATGAGTGCACATCTCTTCCTCTTGTAATCTTGGGTTGTATTTCCAGAGGGAAGCCATGGTATACTCACGGTATCCTGGTGTTGGAGTATAATAGAGCTCATCCAGAGCAGATCTGACCTGCCAGCAATGAGAGACCAGGTGCCATAGCAAAGAACATGTGCTCAGTACTTCCTCACTTCATGTAAGTTGCAGCGAAGTTTGTAAAAGAGACTTCAGGGATTTCTCTTTCTTATATTCCAATATATAGGAATGATGAGAAGGATGAATCACAGCTTTACCCCAAAAGTTGTTGGTTCTAGGGACAGGCTCCAGGATGCTTCATTATGTCTTTGATCACAAGAATAACTTTGCTTTATATTTTAAATAAACAAAATCAGCAAGACATAGTAAAGTCAGGCTGAGCTTTATGAATTTACATTTTCATAAAAATACCCTCTTTTTGTAAAAGTCCTTATGTTCTTGCATGCTTTGGCTATTTTGGCTTTGGGGCTTTTTTCTGTTACACTTTTTTTTTTTTAGTAATGCACACAGAGACTCCACATTGTCTGTTTTTCACTGGAGTCATACCCTAAACAACATCACTTACATTGGCACCCCTTACAGAGCTATCGGATGGTCAGTCCTAAAGCTCAAAGAATTTGTGTATCCCCATCACAGAATAAATTGTGACCTTATCACAGGGCTATTTAATACCTCTTCAGTTACACTGACCAGTCCTTGGTGCCAATTGTATGTGACAAGAAGTGATTTCTTAATTGAAATCTAGACTATAGAATTTGAAAATGCTAGCACACTAACCATTCCACTCCTGATGAAGGAATTCATTCAGAAGACACATGCTTGTTTGACTGCTCACAGGAGCTGGCCTGACCTGAAGCACATCCCATGTGGACGAGGGAAACAGGATGAGAGTGTGTGGGTGGGAGACCAGACTGATACTTTCCAAGATTCAGGTGCTTGGAAAAGCGGGGAGACAATTTAATCTAATTTAATGGCAGTGTACCATGCTGGCAGCTTGAAGTAATTTTGGAAAATACAGTTTAGAGAAATGAAAAATCAACAAATATTATTGTCCATTTGAAAGCAACTATAATTCAGACAGAGCTCAGCAAATGGATTGTTGTTATTTAGGATCTGAGAAAAGCTGCTCTTAACGCAATGCTGAGCTATACAGGCTGTTTTTCCACAATAGCTGATGCATTTCACACTTGACCAGATTCAGATTCATTTTCAAGACTAGATAATTCCATCTGTAACTATCAGTCTAATGCTTGCTTGCATATATACCATTAAAAAAATATGTATTTCATCATGTCTGTTGGAAAACCTCCTGGTTGTCTCAGAAATTTAGGTCACAACAATGCCCTAAGAGTATGTCATTCGCTTGTTAGTCAGAGTGAGCATTCTCAAGTGGTCTGAAAGAGAACAGCATAAAGAGATGAACAAAAATTCCAGTGTTCGTCAAGTTCTGATAAAGTTTCTTGTAGATTCATAATTTATGTAAAAAAAAATTATGCATATATACCATTAGTAATTTCTGGATTAAGAGAAAGAAAACCAACTTGTCTTGATGGATAGCATTCTAAAACTTCTTTTATTATTACTGTTAATTCCTTCTGTCACTGTGATCTGGCAACATTTTCAAAAGTGTTCATTGTTTAATTTCTATGTCGTTGGTCCATGTATATTTCAAAAACAGAATGTATATTTCCAAAATTTTGTAATTAGTAATGATTTTAAAATTACTTTGCTGTTGATTGTCACAATTTTTCCAACATTCATACTGTTTGCAAAAACAACCTCAGCTTAATCTGAGTATTTGAAAATTTAGGATTAGGCTGTCTTTTTGGTGCCATAAAGCCACACTGGAATTGGTTTGTTCCAAATTTTTATGCATATATTTATTTACCTTGTAGTCAACTGCTGTAGTTCTGATAAGTAACTAAATTTGAATTTAAAATAATCCTTGCTGAAGGCCTTAGTTTTACAAATGTTTTTTATAATAATAACAACTGCTTCAAATTAGGTTTCCATTATTTTTGAGGGAAAAGAGCTAGTAACACACTGGAACTGTGATAATGAAAATTGAACAGATGGAGTTGGATGAAAATCGCATAAAAACCTGTTTCCTTATTTATTTAGTTAGTTATTTCAATGTGGAAAGAGCTTAGTTATTTTTCCTTTAAGTGAAAAAATGAAGAGGATTTTGTAGATGATAACGAACTATAATCATACTTAATATGAAATAGGGCATTTCAGAGAAACTCAGTTGTCAGTGAGGATAACTTTGCAAGGAGGTCCTCCACTGTGCTCTCCCTCAAGAGTACTGATAGAGTACAAAAGAAGTGGTCTGTTTGCTGATATTTCCATTAAAATGTTAATATGTTCATCAGTTTGAAAATGGAATATCTGTTGTTTTCTTTTTCATGTTCTGTGAACATGCAAACAGCAATAAACAAAATCATATCTAGATAGTAAAATCTTTCAGAATGATTACGTCATGATTGTGTTTTCATTTGTGCCTTTATAATGACAAATTTATAAATCCAGATATTCCAGTGTACATTATTCCTAGCTTACACTAAAACCAAAAAATTGCAAGATACTTGCAGGGTTTTTTTTCACACTATGCATTAAGTATAAGCCTTAATGGTCTATTCCACAGAACATCTGGAATCTCAGTTAGATAAAATGCTCTTGTATTTGGTCCCTGACAAACACAGAGTTGAAAAAGTCCAACTCCAAAGGAGCTCTCACACTCAGAGATGCTTGGGGATGGAAAAATAATGATTCTCTTTTTGTAGCTGCAGACACAAATCACAGAAAGGTGATGTGACTTGCCCAGGGATATACATGCAACCTCTAGCAGAGCTGGGATTTACACTTTCATCTGCTCAGTGCCTTAATCAGAAAGCCTTCTTTCCTCCTGCAGCCAGAAAGTGAGCAGCTTTGCTGCTAAACATTTCTGGGTTTGAGGAAATAGTATTGTCCAGCCCTTCTCAGCCCTAGTGCTCCATGAAATCTGTCTGCAAGAGTTCCCAGTGTCCAAAATCTCCCTAGCTGATCAGGGCAGAGTTTAAATTTGAGGGTCAATTAGCAGGATTCACAATACACATTATTAAAGACTGAGGGGCTTTAGCACTACTGTGAGAATGTATTTACAGCTGACATCACATGCAGCAGCTGTAGGTGCTGTCTGAGATGTCTCAATAATTAAATTAGAAAAAGTGACCAAATTTATTTTAAAAGCATTTCTTTGTTTATACTCACTCCTAATAGCTCTTCCCCTGTGTTCTTTGAATGCTGTCCTGTTCTTCTGTAATTAATAAATGTGTATCCTCTGGAATAGAACCACTGAGTTTAGTTCTTGTTATTACAGTATTTCCAGTGATTGCCACGTACCACCACACAGTGAGGTTTGATGTGATGTTGGGGTGAGGAAGCTGAATTTCTCTGTGGCTGACATGCTAACAGCAAGATCTGAAAGGGCAGATTTTTTAAAGCAGTGAGCAAAATTATTAACATGAGACTGAAGGGCAAAGTAATAAAACTTTAAAACCACTAAGTAAGTCTGGAGGCCATGTAAGAACGTTGTAGTAGAGGCACAGATGGTGTGCATACTGATGAGCAGAAAAACATAAAAGAATGAGCAAAACTGTATGGGTAAATGGAGAATTATGGAACTTTTACTGGGGCAACAGATGCATTATTTTCTAAAGCAAAACTCCACTGTAGACAGCAAAGAGAAAATCAGATGAAAAGCCTTAGTAACTTCACTACCTAAAGAAAATCAGGGAGTAAAGCTCTAGAAAGAACAAATAACATAAAAATGATACTAACAAAATGAAGTGACAATGGGAGATTTTGAGACACAAAAAGAGTTATGCAACTGGTTAGCACTTCTGGAAGCCTGCCTCTGGGATTTCAGAATCTATATTGATGGTGTTGAATCTCAAGGTGTCTGTAGTCAGCTTGTCAGGTTGTCTTGGCTGAATGCTGAATTGTTGCATCATCGACCCAGGACCACTTCTCATCTCATGAAGTTGGTGAGTTTCTTGTCTTGTGCCTTTGACTCTGAACAATGTGTATTGCTCAAACACACAGAGTAATCACTCTGGAGGGAGTTTTCTAGGTAATTCCATTATTTTCAGTCCAACGAAAGAATCAATGACTTCACCCGTAACAGTCACAAAACATGCTACCCTACTATCCTCCTATTAGCAAAATCTTTTCTAATTTAAGGTGATAGTTTTTACCATCTAAGCTAACTAAAGCAGATAAAGATGTAAATTTTCTGTAATTGCTTGGAATAACTGGCACTGAACCTGAACTTTCATTCATAAGATCATGGATGCCTGAAACATTTACCATCATAAATACTCCCAAGTTCTTAATAAAATGGTATTTATTCTGAATCTGTGCTGCTAGAAAGTCCTGAGATCCACATTGTCCCGAGATCCATATTATTATGTACCATGCTTGCCTACTTGAAAGGATCGAGTCTGGATAGAAAAACACAGCTGGACATACGGGAAGCAGAGCAATGGGGAAGATCAGGCAATCACAGAGGTTGATGATCTGGCATTTCCCTTGTTTCCAGAAGGTCATCTGAAGCACCTTAAAAGCCTTTACTCCTTGGCCAAACTCTTAAATGGTTACTGTCTCCAGGGAGCATCATCAACAGATACTAATTGCTGCTCTTGGGTTGCTGTTACTTAATCTACCTTATCAAATGCACTCCTTCACTGCAACAGAAAAAGAAACTGCGAGTCTTCCCAGTACTACTTTTCAGATGCAGTGTGGCTTTCCTTGCAGTCTTTCTTTGACACGTCTCATTCTTGTCACCAGCTGTGTTCAGATCCTCAAAGCCAGTTCCTAAGTTTCCTTTAAGTTTATTGCTATTCTGCCAAAATTTAATCAGTTCTTTTATCCCTCCCTCTTTCACTGTTCAGTGTCGACACATGTTGAGCTCTTTTTCTTTTTTCATTTCCAATTTAGAAAACATTAAACATTAGCAATATCACCCCTTCTGTTCTCAAGCTGAAACAGTAGTTCTTGACCCTCGGGTATTTTCCGAGCTCAGCTCTGCATCGGAACTCAGCATCAGGAAGTGCCATGCACAACAGGAGAAGCAAGGAAAGGTGAAATTAATGCCATTTCAGAGTCATCTAATATTATACTGATAGCAATGAGTCATGTCCTTGTGGATGCTGCACATGGGATCTGCAGCAGGATTGTTACCTTATAAAGATGACTTCTGTTTTATTATCCCTTAACTATCCAAAGCTGAAAAATAAATTGCCTAGTATATACAGGTGATAAACAGTACTGCTGAAATGATGCAAAAGTCTTAGAGATGTCACTGTGGTCTGTGTTAGTGGATGTGTTTTCAGTAGAATTTTATTTTTATGTGTGCCTTCAAATTTCATAGCACTTTAAAACAGATTAACAATCTTAGAAACAGGATGAAATATATTTAATGAGGCTATTCTAGGCCAACCCCAAATCTATGCCCTTATTTCACTGGCTGTAAGTTCTACATCCTTTCCAATTTTTAGGCAGGAAGGATGAGACCCAGTACCACAACTTGGCCAGTGGCATTTATTGAACTTTCTGCTATTGTGAAGCCATGTGCCAGTAGTGTGATCTAAATACACCCTCTGATCCCTGTGTTGAGAAAGTCCAATCAGCTGTAGTTCTTCCACACATAGTGGATATGCAGCTCACTGGGCCATGGCACCAGTACCTCTCTGGATGTTGTGGAGGGCTTTCAGCAAAACCGGGGCAAGTCACCAGGAGCTTGCTGTGAGGTATAGTAGACAGAGTTATGAGTTTGGCTTAAATAACTGAGATACTTCTTAAAATTATAACTACATAACTTGATCCTTCCACACAACGTTCCTGGATTCACTAAACTATGCTTACTGTGTGCTCTCTTGGCTCAGCTGTTGTGGCACACAGCTGAGTGTGAGAGTCTCCTCCCCACCATCCTCTGACTGACCATCCTCTTGCTGTTGCAAGGCCATTAATGCAGGAAAGAGTGAGCAGGATACTCAAGAGTTACTGGAATTGTCTTTCTTCCTGCTTGATTTTTAACTTCCCGGTGTATTTCTACTCTCTGAGTAGTATATGGTCATTTGTCTTGACTCCCATAGTGGTTTTGAGAAATCCTGTGTTGAACTCATTCTTGTATGCAATGATACGTGGGAGTACTCGGTGTGCCCTGTTATCCCTATCCCAGCTCTGCTCTTCACAGAGGGACAAGGCTGCTGGAAAAGTCCCTGCCCTGGCCTGTCCCATGGCCCCCACTGCTACCCACCCTGGCCATGCTGTACCCTTACAGGAGACTCATGGGTTGCAGACAGGAATCCAGAATGGACTCAGGCAGCTCTATGGTGCTTACAGACCATGAGGCTCCATTCACAGTGAAGAATACTCTGTGGAACAGTCACACAGATGTGCTTTATCTTAGCCTTCCTTTCAGAATTGCTTCTTATGGTGAAAGGATGATCTATGCAGGCTAGTGATCATAAATACCACAATGAAATAAGAGAAAAGCATTGAGGGCATGGATTCTGGTGGATATTTATGGCAAAAAAATGGCATTTTAGAGTGTATTTTGCTGCTTAGTTCATCCAACTAATAACCTTCTTTCCCTGCTTGAGTATCTTTCCCCAGAGTTCCTCAAAAAACAGCTGCAAACTTGACAAACTGCTCTGTTTGCAGTGATGTCCCATTCCCTATTTTTAATTTTTCCTGAAGGACTTGTGATTGTTCTTGATTGTATGACATGCCCAGACAGGAAACAATTAAGGAGAAAGGAATAAAGGGCCTTTATAAAGAGAAAATCTAGTAGGGAGTTGCCTCTGTCTTTGCCAAAATAGTTATTCTAGGTTTTCCCTACATTCTGTCTCCAAGCAGTTTCCAGACAGAGGAGGTCTTGCATCTAATCACATGGATTTGTCTGATGGCTGCAGCTCATTTTGGGTAGTTGTCTGCTCTGGTACACCTCAGACATAGGCAAGGATAAATACCAGGATGGATGGACTTTGCAGGGGTGCTCTGGAAATGTGGCATCCCTGTATACAGGGTTCTCCACAGAAAGTGGTTGGTAGCTCTTTCAGGTGAAAACTGAGCACCACTTGGCTCTAGTAGCCCCTAAGATCTGTCTCCAGTTTAGATCCCCCCATGTGCCACGTCCCAAATACACAGCCCGAGTTCAGCATTTCCTCACTTTCTGAGGGATTCACTGAACACTTCATGTTGAATTCCCTAGCTGAAAAGAAACTACACTCTAAAATATTTATCTTCTCAAAGTTGTTTCAAATTGCTTGTCTATTTCCTATGGACTTTTTGTTTATATGCAAATAACTATGAGTTTCACACCAATTTGGGGTGATTTACTGTTCAGTGATGGTTACTTGTCTTTCATAAATTGGTTAAGAGTTGATCCTTACTTGTTAAAACAGCTGTTATTGAGCATGCATAAAGTTAAACTCAATATAACTGTGGTAAAAGCTGTACCTTGCTGGTGTGCCTGTGTGTCTGTGTTATCAGTGCATGTTTTCAGCTTACAGCAAGTTGTGTACTTTAATATGCAGAGGTCTTATAATTGTGACTTTCTTTTTAGAGATAAATTAATGATACAAATGATAATGATTCAAAACAAACAAACAAACAAAAGGTTGTCATGACGAGAGCTGGTGAAGATGTAGGACTGTGTTGCACAGAGGGGGAAAAAAAGCAAAAGAGAAGACTTGGAGTGAAAAATATTCCTGGATCAGACAAAAGCCACAAGAAACCATGCCAATTAAAAAATGAAATGTGCTTGCCTTGTGATTGTTCCAAATTCTTTATGAGCCAAAAAAAAAAAAATCACATGCCTTATAATTCTAAATACTCAGCATTAGACAATATTGTTCTCTGCAGAACACGACTACTGTTTCCAGCTGGTTCATACCATGACTTCCTAAATGCTCAGCTACCCCCAATTTTCACACTTGATGAAGTATAATGAATAAATAGAGTTAGTATCTCAAATATTTTAAAGTAAATAAATTAATTACCCTTGCTAAGTTAGAGTCATATCTATACATAAAGCTGTAACTATTGGAAAAAAAATATGAGTAATGAGGCCAGGTGGTATGTCTTGGAAAGCACTTTGCTTCACTCTTAGAGGCAACTTTAACAAATTGCTTACTGAATGTTACAATTGCATAAATATTCTTCAGCTGTAGGACCAAGAGGCTGAGTCTTCCCAGTTCTCATTTTGAAAAGGCAGAATAAAATATTCAGGAGAAAAAATACATTGAAAAATATTGGGTTATGATAATAATTTTAATAACTCCAATACTAAACCACAACTTTTCATATCTTCATAAAGAATTTATAGGTGAAAACAACATTTTTCATTATGCAGTAGTTCTTATGAAAATTCGGTTTGTGCTTTCATGTTTTTACAAGGTACCTGCTGAGTATGCAAATATTTGAATACATCTCTTCATATTTTACCTGCAATGATGTTGTCTTCATATTTATTTTCGATCTTCACCTGGTACTTCTTTTTGTATTTTAAACCTTTGAGAAGTAATAAAACAGGTTAGCTTCTTCTGTATGCATTGTTATTAACTTCATTAATGCAATTCATAAAACTTTTAGCATTTTGCCAAGAAGGGAATTTTTTAATTAATTCAGAAGCATTCATGGAAGATGAATTGTTTTTCACTGAGTGATGTTGCAGAAACTCAAGCTTCATTTGCAAAAAGTTGATCATTGCTGCCTAAAATTTTCATTATTCCTGTTTTAAATCTTTTAGTTAGAAAAATAAAAGTCTTCCATTTCATAAGACAAAATACTATTTTTTTCTATTTTTGTGAGTACTGTGAAAATTATTATCCAGCCACTTCAAAAATATAAAGGGTAGGCACAGCAAGATAGTTGAACAACTCAAAATTCTTGGACACACCTATCCTAGGAGGGGGAGAAAATATAATTTATGTCAACATTTTTATTGATTTATATTATTATGAAGCTACAGAGATAACCAGCCTTTCTAATATTTTTCAAGCTGGAGGGTGACCTTGTTTATAGTGATCAACAGAGCTGTAGGATTTAGAGAAGAGGTACCCATGGCTGTACTTCCTTGCAGCTGATGGGACGACCCAGAAAACCAGCTCAAACCACTGTGTGCACTGCACAGGAATCTGGAATACTTGCAGAGGGAAAACAATGCAGGCCTGTTATCACCCACCATCCTATTTGTTTGTGGAAAATAGACATGAAGCACAGAGGTAACAGAAATTCCTCTGGTTTATATTTCACAGCCTTGCAGGCTTGTGCTGCTCAGGAAGACCAGTTGGAGCTGTACAAGAGGAACTATTCATAAAACAGAATGAATAAGCTTTGATACCAGTAGCAACTGCCACACAGATTTACTGATCTTGTCAGGGAATATTTCTCTGCCCCAGTGTCAAAGAGAAAATAAGTTAACCCATCTGTGAGGTCCCTCAGAAGGTCAGTGGGTTCTCAGAAGCATTTTTGGAAGAGAAATGAGATTGGTGCTGAACATGGTGGAGACTGAAGAGTCAGCTGGGGAATGGCAGGGATCCCATCATGGATGACTGATGCCAGGGCAGTGCAGTACAGCTCAGCTTTGATTGAATGATGGTGATTTCACTCCCTACCTCACAAAAATCACAGAGTACATTCGAGCTGGAAGGGACCTCTGCAGGTCATTTAATCCAAACACCCTGCTCAAAGTAAGCCTCATGATAGACCTCCGATAGACATATGATTAAAGTGAAAATAGTTTGCATGCTGAGATCTTACGGAATACTTCCTCCTGTATTTTATTACACCCTATGAATTTCAAAATAATTTTTACCCTGCCTGTGGGTGTTTTGGAGGTGGTAATTGCCATGACACCATGTCAGGGAGTGCACTGAGAAAATAATTCCTATGTTATAACTAAGTCAGAAGTTATTTCCACTTGACAGCAAAGCTAGTTTCACCATCTCCCAGTTAACGCATCCATAACAATCACGGATTTTGCATGATGTTGGTGGCTGGATTCCACAAGTGATATGAATGACAGAACTACAAGCCAGTGCACAGAATTATGGTCTCAGAACAGGCAGGGCAGGCAAAAGAGCACTCCCTTGATAGTAATTTTTCCTTAAAACCACCTCTGTGCTAAGTCTGAGTCTTTGTGTGACAAGCCATGTAACTCCATGCTGCTGGTTCAAATAGTGGTGGATACACAGAAATTCAGGCTGCAAGTGATTAGCTGGGCATGTGGCAGGCAGGTAGAATCCAGCTGTCTGGGAGGAGCGGCTTCACCTGCAATGGACTGACCAAGTCCAGAGCAAAGAGAGGGTTCTTGAACTGAAAGGAAAAGTTTTCTTAGTTCTCCTGGCAGTTCTGACAAAATGATACCAGAATGCTAATTTTCAAATTCTTGTTTAGTTTTCTCCATATGCCCGTTGTGTCCTTTCTTCCTGACCTATGGAAAACTGGGTTGAGATTGTCATCTTAAAGACAGAAAAAAAAAATCTGTCAAATAGCTTCCCTCCCCCCGCTGCCAGTTTCTGTAGCATATCTTCTTCATTCTCACAGTTTAAATCTGAAAAGTTAAAAACACCAAACAAACATACTTCTCTCCTTGGAGTACAGTTGATGGAAAAAAATCTAAGCATGAGTTGAAGCAACATCTAGGAGTAGAGTGTATGTGATAAACCTAGTCATCCTAAACTTCTTGCATACCATAGAGAATTAATTTGCTAAGGTCTACACTTTCAGTTTTAGACTGAGGTCTTCCATTGCCTTTCTGATGCAGTGAATATCTGTTCTTCGTTGTGTGCTAGGACCTAGAGTATGCCAGAGTTTTGGATCCATTCAGGTCTTTCCTGTACAGAGAGCTACTCTATGTTCTATTAAAATATGGTATTTTTTTTGTCCCTGAACTGGAATGATTAGGTTTCTGAACAGAGAAAACTAAAACTAAGTGGTAAGGAAAAGCAATGAGAAATATCCTAAGCATGGTTCTACTTCTATGTCTGTTCTGCCTTACTGGGTTTCAAGAGACTCTGTATACACAAGTTTCCCCTCATGCTAAGGGAACTTGACCTTCAGACCTGGTTTGTTTGCTCCTTGCTGAGAATTTTATTTGCCTGTCACACTCAGCAGCATCTAGAACAGTTTGTCTCTGGAGCAAGTTCATCTACCCTCCAGGGTATACCAGCTGCTGAGTTTCTTTAAGGGAATCAGGAGCAAACAATTCAGACTCTGTTTATCCCAATCACATTTTTTTTCAAATAAAATTAATTATATCGTGACTACTAGGGTTATTTATGTTGCCTGATATTCAAGGGACTTCTCTATTAAAAATAAAAATACTCCTCTTTCATTGTAGCTTAAAACTACCAGGACAAAAGCTAAGCAATTAAGATTTCAGTAAATTATCACATTAGGCTTTATCTATGTTGTACTGATAGAGTGATAATAAATTGCTTTACAGCCAGGAGTCCAAGTAAGGCCCATTTCTTCTAAACTACTTGCAAAGAGCTGCAGAAGAAAGAGCTAATGAAAAAAAAAGCAAAACCTTCATTACAAAAGTCCCAATCTGAATACAAGCATAAAACTCAATCAACCTGCTTTTTATATCCATAGATTTCAGTATGCTGCCAAGATAATTAAGATAATTGCCAGGTCATTTTTTCTAACATTAAAATAAAATTGCTCAGCAAGCTTCTTCATGGTAATCAGTAACACCTCACATCTGCATTATGAAATGGGCAATTTAAAATATTTATTTTAAAGCCACAATGCAAGACAAATGGCATCCTGTATTTCACTCATCAAAACCATAGGATATCTGAATAAAAAAAAAAAAGAGAGAACATCAAAGAGGACAGCTGGCCATCTTACTCTAACGTTTGAATTGCAGATGTGTTTCCCATCAGCATTTTCTGGTAAAGGCCAAGAATACATTTTTGTCTTTACTTTAGTTTTGTCAGTGGGAGGGCTTTGTCCACATTTTAGAGGAGAAATATTTCTTGACATTGTCTTTAGGCACTGCTTCAGGACATACCGTGTTTGTGGCAGTGTGGAGGCAGAATGTGTAGGATTCTACAAAAAAAACCCCCTAAAGTGTAAGCTCTCAGTGTAAGCTTCCCATTTGGAAGACACCATCTTCAGTCGAGACAAAATTTTAACCTTCTTCTGTCCAGAGGAACATTCCTGGGCCCTATCGGACAACACCAGCTCTTGCTGTTTCTGGGGTTGGACTGGGATGTTGAATTTTGTGCTCATCTGGATTTCTTGTCTCTAAAGGACAGATGAAAGATCCACTTCCACAGGAAGGCTACAGGGTCCCTTTTCCATTCTGCCTAAACACACATTTCTTGGGTTTGAGAGGAGCTGCCATTTAGTCGCTTGTATCCTGATACAAAAAAATAACTCCTGGATCTGGATGATCTGGCTTCAAATCAACATTACAGACCAGAAAGAGGGAGTCAGTCCGAGCCCTAGTCTTTAACATAAAGAGTGTGGTGTCAGCCATGCTGGAGTTGCCTGAAGACTTTTTTGACAAATGATCATCACACCTGTGACTTTCTCATGGAAAATTTTAACTGTTAAAAACATCCATGTCTGAGGGACTATCAGGATGCAGCACAGGGACATCATTAGAACAGGCAGTGGTAGGGTAGTGGCAGGGTGGCTGGGGATGGTGACCAGGGCAGATGAGTCAGGGTCAGGAAAGGGATGGGCTGGCAGTGACCTACCTCCAGCCAGGCCTAGGGAAAAGCCTGAACTGAGTCAGCTCCTGAGCAAAGAGGAGAGGGTACACGAGAGGTGGACATTGGTGATGCTGGTCAGGGCCATCAAGACCAATTAGCACAGTCAGGGCCCTGACAGTAAACTTGGTTCAGAAATACTCATTAGAGTCAGCAAAAGGCCAAACATTCTTTTGTCTGCTACTGAAGAGTGACAGTGGTAGGGCTAGTTCAGAAGACTGAAACTTCTTGCCACAGATGCAAATTAAAATATGTTCAAAGCAAAACATAAGCATTAATAAAACATATCCTACTGAGATAATTAGGCTTATGAGATTGTCTGTACAAGAATGCAACTAACAAACTTTTTAATTTTCATGTAAAATGAAATAAAATAAATCCGTTTCAGATCAGTATGTAAACTGAAACCTAAATAAACCAATGCAATTTTAGCCCATCTGCCTTCAGAGAACATTTTTTGACTGCCATAACTCATTTAATGATGTTTCCCATACTAACAATGCCTATGAATTAGAGGAGTCATGTGCCTTGCAAAAACTTGCTCTTATGTGTCTTTTCCTAAATACCTTTATTGTCGCTGTACACCCTGTCACAGGAATTTATCCAAAGTAGGGTTTAATTAAAGCTGGCTGAAAGCTCAGTTCTCAGAGCAGAATGTTGAGCTTGGTCAGATGAATGCTGTATCAAGCTCTGCCTATGATCACTGATTGATATTTCAGCAAAAGGTAATATTCAAAATAATATAACGTACCTGGTCATATTTTATGGTAGGTACATGGCTTATAAATTCTTGTTTAAACCCATTGTGGTTTGATTTATCTTCTACCACATGATTATCCAGATTATCATGTGCAACTGTAAACATTGCTCATAAGATTATCCACTTTTTAAACTCAGGTGTAGCACACAACGGCTTGAGCTCCTCTAGAAGTGGACTGTAGAAAGCCTATCTAAAAATTGTAAATTATATCCACTCTAAACACACACAATTGTTATTAAATATATAGCCTGGATTCCATGATTGCAAGAGAAATGGAATAAGAGATTTTGAGTTTTCATTTCAGGACACAATGTGAAAGGTGGTGTTACTGCCAACACATGGCAGCAGCAGAAGTGAGCCTTAGGCTCAGGGACCTAACTCCCTAGGAAAAAGAGAAATGTCAACTCCACATAGCAGGAGTTCTGAGCTTGTGGATAGTACGTAAGATGAAACTCCTCAGACTTACATTTGATGTTCCTAGGAAACCTGGGTTTGTCAGCCCAGAAGTTGAAGTCAGATTACTGGGTTTTATGAAAGGGTTGGGTCAGTCATCACTTTGCTATCATATGGGAAATAAAATAAAATGAAGAGTCCAGAAAAACTCATCTCCAAAAGGGTTCTGGGGCCAACATCATCTTATGCATGCTACAGTCAAGTCCTTCTGTTGTTAATTATTTGCTAGGATTGCAATGGAGGTGAACAAAATGTTCCCAGTAATATTGCAAATTATGTGAAATATTTTTGTTTCTTACTTTTCATTACAAATGAAAAAAAATTCAGTGGTTTTGTTGAACTTCACAAAGAGTTGAGTGATATGGGTCTTTGTTAAGTAGAGAGAAATTGGTATTAATAGCAAAAGCATAGAAAAAATGCTAGTCTTTGCCATTCTGATGTAAAAGACAGTAAAACACCTCAGATTTATTTTGTATTCTCTGATCCTTAAGACGAATCTCAGAAGCTATAAATACAGGTGGGAAAATGAAACATGAGACTCTAAATGATAACTTATCACATTTCAGCTTGCTTTATTCCTACAACTTACAGCTAAATTGGTAAGAGAAGACAATTAACTCATTAAAGAGGTAGAGACGATGCTTTAAAGAACTTGGAAAATTTCATTACTTTCATGTAAGATAGAGAGGGCCTGATTTGCATTTATGTAAATCTACTGGAAGAAATGCAATTATACTAGCATAACTTAATGTGAAGATGAATCAAACTCGATGTCTTTCTTTATAGCTTCAGGGCAAAAAGCTGGATTTCACAAAAACCTATAAGGTGAAACTTAGGGTTTCTAGTTGAAAGGTTAATTTAATGTTTTTACTTCAGGAAAACATTTTAAAAATTCTCTTTATTTTATTCCTTTTTAAAGGGTAAAGGGACTTACTGGGAGTTACTTTTGGATTATGTGTTTATTGGTCATGTATACTCTGTACCTGAACTCGCCGGTCAGCAAAGCTCAGGGTTTTCGCTTGCTGGAGATATTATATGATGTTCTTAGTAACAGTGAGTTCTTGGGGAATTTTTGTGATGGGACAGAATCGAAAAAGCTGTCACTCATTGAAATGACTTCTTAAGAGTCAGCAAGGAAGTAGTTATTTGGAGCTGTATTACTTCATGCATTTCAGATCAGACCTCTAAACCACCATTTTGCAGAACAGCTATGTTATTGCTGTATGTCAGAAGCCAACATTTCAGTAAGTACATTGGGCTTACTCTATTCTAGAAATAAAGGCCAGGAAAAGGATGCAATATACATGTCTTTGTGTGTGTGTATATATTATTTATATAAAACATCTATATCTGTAGGAATACAGGAAGATATGTTAATATCTATCAACAATCAAATCTATCAACATTTATATAGATGTGCCTATACCTGTATATCAACAGAGATAAAATGGAATAAGTGAAAATGGAATCAATTTTTTTTGAGCTGGTTATCTAAATAGCAATTCCAATGTTTCATTGACTTTAAGAGCAGAAAGAATGGCCATTAAATAATCTCCAGCATAACAGAACAACATTCAGAAGCCACCTGAGAAGCTCTGAAAATGTGGTTACAGCAAGAAGCACTAAAAGGCTATGTCTGTGTTTCAGTGTCATCAGCTTTATATTAGTACCAGTACCAGTGCAAGTACCAGAAACAACCTCATTATCACAATTTGGGATTTCCTCAAGATGTGTGTTGTTGAAGAAACCCTCTTATTGCTACTCATACTGGTGTGTTTATAACTAGCTCAGCTGCCTTTAGATGAGGGCAGACTTAAGGAAATCAAATGAGTCCCCTGTCTCAATTGCCAAAGCATTACAACAGCGGCCCTGAAGCTGCTGCAAAACTTAATGGGAGGTTTCCTGTCTAAGTTACTAATTCAGCTTCATTTTTTGGCAGGAATATTTTAACAGGTAGGTACATGATTTATACATAAAATCAGTGATATAATAATGTGTAATGGCAGAGGCATAATAATGTGTGGAAACATGACAAGAAGAGTGCTGTAGTTTGTTGCAATCTGAGAACTAAATGGGGAATTAAATTAAGTAACAGCATAAAATCAACACTAAGAATGTACAAATCACCTGATCATAAATTGATTTTTTTACTACATTACCTCTCAGCACAAGTTTATCACAAAATGTCAGATTTAATCATATTACACTAGTTTAAAACTCTTATCAATTTTATATGTTTTCTTGAACTAATTTACCACTCAAATATAGCAAACATAGTTATGAAATTTTCCTAAAGACTTTCCTGCACTGCTTTATACAAGTAAGCACTCCGTCTCATTGTTTTGACTTGAGAAATAAGAAAATGAAATGTGGAAATCACAGTCAGATAATAAATGTAGTATCTTGCAATGCCATTTTTACTGACACTGAGCTTTAAAGATTCCCTGGATTTGATCTGTGACAGAAGAACTGTTTTAAAAACAAATTTTCTTTCCCCATTGAATTTATTTGTTTTAGGCAATTCTTCTCTGGCTACCAAACTGGCTGACCATATGTAATGACTTGTGATTAAGGTAACCTGGGAAACCAGTACTAAGAGATGTAAAGGTCTACTGTTTTTCATATTTTCCCATTTCTTCTCTTATCTCAGAACTATTGAAATGGCACATAATAACATTCTTGCTATTGAACAAACATATATAAAAATGTTCTTATCTCAGGACACTGGGGTAAAAAGGTCCTTCTCCAGGTGTGCAGAGAAGATATGAAATGCACTGGGAATTCACAACACATCTATATGGCTGTCTCAGGAATGAATAAGGAAGATGTTTTTAGGATAGCTACAGTCATTGACAATTCCAGCTACAACTAAACTGCTGAAAGTAGGGAACAGAAAATGATTTTATGTAGCTCTACTACAATAGAGTGCATATAGGCTGATTAGTTCTCTCATCATACACTAAACTTGTGCATGGGTAAAAATGTGTTCCTGTTGATGCAAAGACAAGATTCTGTGTAGCACAAGTTAAAGAGCTGACCAGAACATTGGTTCAAATACAACTGGTCTTTTCTAGACAGCTCTACTAACTTGCTGTGGTTAAATAAACATCTTGGAAGTTTGATTGGGGGACCTCTTGCTTTCAAGGGGTAGTGGAGAGAAGTGAAGCTGACAGACATAACTGTTCTCTTACTCCTCGCAGAATGAGTTGTTCAAGAAGGGAATAGACAGCTACCTGTTTCCTGACTTATCCTCTCTTAGTAACAATGTGTATGCAGAAGAAATGTTGCATGTCACATGTTATTGGTTTGGCTGATAGCCCTAAATTTGAGCTTTGGAATTCAGATCAGGCCTGGGATTGTCAGCTGACTTGAGCTGAGCTCGGCTGGCTAGCAGCTGCCTTCTAGCCAATGGTGTTGTATTCCATACCATGTTACGACATCATCTCAAAAGGGGTAAAATCCGGTGTGTGGATTTCAGTTCCATCATGGCTGATCTAGGAAGAGAACGTCCTGCAGCTCTTCTAATGTGCTTAGCCCTGCTCTGGCTGCTACTTGCTTTTTGTTTGAATTCAGGGAAGTAGAAACACTTTGTTGTTATACTTTGCTTCTTGCTAGGTGTCTTTAAAGTACATAGTAGATCTAGAGTAACAAACTTTTGTATTAACTGGGGAGTGGAAGGTTATTTCTTGTTATATGTAACTTGTATAAGTGTGTGTTATATTGTAGTTTTCTCTTAATTTTCTCTTTTCTGTATAAATACATATAGTTAGTTTCAGCATAAACCTATTTTGGAGGTTTTTTCCCTCTCCCTCTTCTTCCCTTTTCACTCTGTACTTGAGCAGTTGGAATTTTGCCAGCTCAACCTAAGACATCACACGAGGATACTTCTCTGGAAGCCACTGCATCTCCGTATTATATGTACTGACCAGTATGTCTCTACTTCTGCTTACCATAGTAATTACTGTACCATCAGGAATTGACAGTTCACAGCTCAATCTCAAGAGCACACTGACCAATTTCCTTTGCAAACAGATATTTTCAGTGAAATTACTGTTTGTGTGCTCAGTCTTCAGTTTGAATTAGTGATAAGTATGGAATATTAGCTAGCACTTTAATAAGTAGTTGACATATATTGGCTCCAAAACTTAACAGACAAATTAAGTTAAATATATAAATAATAAGGAAAGAAAATTAAATGTTCTATAAGTAAGTACAATTTTCTAAGTGGATCTGATATCTGAAGAAATGCATTATATTTTTTCCTGGTATAGTTTGTTGCAAACTTGAGTCTTCTTGAGGGGATGTGCAAGAAATATATAGAATACCATTGAATTATCCAGGCTTACTGAGGTATAATTCTTGCTACATACAATTTCCTAGTGACAAAGAGTACATATTAGGTACCAAAGCAAGAGGAAAAGATTCATACAGCTGATCTATGGCCATGATCCCTGTGTGGATTTGATCTCTCAAGAACCCCTAGAGTCCTGTCAACAAGCAACAAGCAACACTGACAATTAAAATTAAGCATGTGCATTTCTGTGTTGATCTGAGACTTACGGTGCCAAATAAGGTACCAACACAATTTATGGAAGAGGTGAAATAAACATATAACAATGGGCTGTGAAATACATGGTATCATGGTGAGTTTGAAGGCTTCCCTTCCTATGTAGTCATCTTTCAGGTATGTGCCTCTTCCACTAGTGGGCATTCCTGGGACTCTACCACTAGACCGATGTGCTGGTTTAAAGGTAAACTGGCAGGAGAAATGAACCCAGCTCAAGAGAGATCATAAATCAGTTACAATTTAATAAAAAATATTACAATAAATACAATGACACAAAGAGAAATTGCTTTTAACCCACAAACCCCAGAATTGTAACCCAGCACCCTGGGGCACAAACACAAAAGGTTTTGTTAGCCCCTGTGCTGAGCCCCACATGGTTCCCCTGAGTCCAAAGCAAAAGAAGGTAAAAAANGAAATGAATAGAGGATGTGGAATCATCCACACAGTGATAAACTGGTCCCACCTGCTAAACTAGGACAACGATGTATGAGCCTTTCCTAAATTCAGGGTCACTTGTGGGTGTTTATTCTGTTTGACATGTCTCCTTCCCTCACTCACCCATTGTCTGGATTTAAAGATCTATTTTTCCCTTGCTAGCATTTCCATTTCTCTTTCTGCCACATAATCTTCTGTCTTGGGCTGAGCTGGCAAAATGCCAACTGCCGAAGTACAGAGAAAAGGTTCTTCCTCCCCCTAACTAGCTAAGGGAAAAGGGGAGAAGAAGGAGAGGGAAAAAAACCCTTAAATTAGGTCTCTTTGAAACTAACTACATGTATTT
>VWZD01007184.1:111803-145569 GCA_013396695.1 Sakesphorus luctuosus | reverse complement strand
GCCCTGGGCCTGCTGGCGACGCTCAGCACCTTAAGCTTTTCCAGGGAATGAATCTCTTTTCCCATAGGCACAAACTTTCTCTGCCACAAGTTTTTCTCCAGCTCCTGCTCAGCAGCACCTGTGATAACACCATCTTCCCTTTCCTACCTGGATTAATTCCTTTCCCTTCCCCTTCCCCATAATTTCATATCCCACAACTCAGAGCCTTGGCAGAGGTGTGCAGCAGACTTTGAGCAGTGCAGGAAAAAGAATAAATTTTTATTTTATTTTATTTTTGCCACTTTTCTATTGTACAACATGTATGTTCCCTTCCGTAGGAGAACACTCAGGCATTATTAAGGGCTTGATGAGTCCTGTTACTCATCAATTCATTGCTCAGTAATAAGTCACTGCTTGCAGCCCTCTGCTGTTCCACTTTAGTCATAACTGAATTTTTGAAATTCGTTGTTGATAATCCAAGAATCTTCCACTGAGGTGCAAAGAATATTCCATTCACCACCAGTAATGAGGTGAAGTGCAAAAACCTGTCTCTGATTAACTCATTTATCCTAAAGGTCTTTCCCAACCTAAACAACTCTGTGAATTCTGTGATTTTCAGCACACATCCTGATAATTTGAGATGTGATGAAGAATAAGTGCATAAAATTGTGTTGTGTTACCACATGTAAATGAATTTACCGCTGTAAATAAAAGATTCCTCCAAAGGCACACCAAGCTCCCTGTGGGCACAGCTTTAAAGTCCCTGACAAAGATGATTTCATACCTCTTCCACTTGGTTCCAGGAATTATTTAAGTGTAATGACCGCTCTGAATTACTTTTTATCTCTGTTGTTAATGTTACATTGATGTTGTCTTGTTTCTTTGCAAAGTTCTGAGCACAAGAAAGCCTTGACTGTATTTTTTAGGCATTTTTCCTCCATCCTGTTCCCCTCAGCCCTCCCGAGCTCGGTGGAGAAATACCTTCCTCATCTTTCAAGGTTCACAGCAGAATAAAGAGATTTAATAACCAAGTGACTTTAAGGAACAAACACATCTTTTTTATTTCCATGTTCTTTTCCAGTGCTGCCACACAGAGGCAGAGTTGAGGCTGCTTCTAAACGGGAAGAAAATCCTTATCGGTTAGAGACGACCTGGATTTCCTGCTGGGAATTTTTCAAGGTGTGAAAGTGCTTTTTCCTTGCCCAAGTGCTCCTGGTTTCGGTTGTTTTTCTAAGATAAAGGGGATTTTGTGGTCAGTTTAGTCCTTCCCACCAACACACAACCACAACTTGATCAAGGCTGGGGTTACAAAAATACCAAGTGTCTTTAAGTTTTGTGAGAAAAATTGTCCATTTGGAGTGAGCACAGGAAGAGGTTGAAGCACAAACCCAGAGAACTGTTTGACAGAGGGAAATGATGAGTNGCTCTTCTCTGGCCCCGCTCCAGCCCCTCAATCTCTTGCCTCAACTCAGGGGCCCAGAACTCAACACAACACTCAAGGTGTGGCCTCCCCAAGGCAGAGTCCAGGGGAAGGCTCACTGCCCTGGGCCTGCTGGCCACGCTACTTTGGATCCAGGCCAGGATGCCATTGGCCTTCTTGGCCACCTGGGCACACTCTTGGCTCCTGTTGAGCTTCCTGTCCCTCAGTCCCCCCAGGTCCCTTTCTGCCTGGCTGCTCTCCAGCCACTCTGTGCCCAGCCTGTAGCTTGGTCTCGTGCAAGGTGACCCTGCCCATGGCAGGAGGTGGGAACAGGGTGGTCTTTGAGGTCCCTTCCAACCCAAACCATTCTATGATATATTCTCCTGTCTGCAGGGCTGTTGGGTTTTGATACAGGATGAAAGATGATGAAGCAAAAAGGGCCTGTGTAATGAAGGAATCATTCCTTTCTTGATGTCATCTGCACCTCAGAAAATCAGATCCCACAGGTAGGAGTGGGAGTGAAAGGATTCAGCTTCCTTTGGGCTTTGTTTCCTTTTGAGCTGGGAAAAAAAAAGAAAAAAAAAGACTAAAATGCTTGAATGTCTCATTTTTCCTGAAGTTAAAGCCACAGAGATTAACAAATTCCACAAAATCCAATCCAAAATGGCCAAAACCAATGCACACAAATTGACCCACGGGGGTTCCTTTGCAAATGTTGATTTATTTCTATATTTGTATATTCATTTCTGTTGGAACAAACTGAAGCAAGTCTATTTTTACATATTTTATCTTTTTTTCTCTACCTTTTTAAGTACCCTGACGTGTCCTGAGGATGAGCTGAGCACTAAACCAGACGAATGAGCAGTAGGAGCTCAGTGTGTGACCTTTTGAAGGACCACTTGAGGAGAGCAGAGGCCTGGCCAGGTGATTATTCCAAGCTCTGCAGTCCCTGGATGAGGTACAGCATCAGAACCCTGACCTCATTTACAGCTCCTGCATTTATGGAATGCCAAGAGATTATGCAGAGAGCTTTCCTGAGTGGGATCATATGAGGCAGGAGACATGAAGTCATTGTCCTGAAGCCCAAGGTGAAATCAGGCTGTCCCAAAACGTCCCAGGCAGGCCTAGGGCTGCATTTTGTAGTGCTGCAGGAAGGAAAACTGATCCTGCTTTATTTCTTTTAGGTTGTGTTCCTCAGGGATTTTGTGGTCAGTTTAGTCCTTCCAACCAACACACAACCACAATTTGATCAAATTTGGGGTTATAAAAATAACAAGTGTCTATGAATTTCCTGAGTTGTCCAATTAGAGTGAGCACTTCTGCCAGGCTCTTCCCTGGCTTCATCCTTTTGGGAAAGTTGGTATGTAGGATTCCACCCAGAGCAGTTTACTGGGATTCAGCATTAGAAGAAAAAAATTCAACAGCCAATTATTTTTCTGTGGCTCAGGGTTTCACTCCAGGAAGACAGTCCAGACATCAATTCTTCCTCCTACAGAAAAATCCTGCATTTCATGGGAAATAATTTGCCCCTACCTGCCTGAACTGAAGCCCACAGAGGTGCCTCTGACTTCCCAGGATCCAGAGTGGGCTTGGGGCCTGTGGACATGACTTTCCCACTGCACATGGGTGGCCAGGATTAGCAGAACCCCCTGTCCTGCTTGGAGAAGCCCTTTTGGAAAGCACATTCCCATCCAACAGCCCAGCCCTTCTGTTCCACCTGAGCTGAAGCCTCCCAGCATCCAGAAGCCTCTTTGTTAAGGGATTCAGGTTTTGGGAAGCTTCAGTGTGAGCAAAGGGCTTCCTATCCTCTGCTCCTGCTGTTCCACAACCCCTGCCCAACTGCAGTTTTGTTTGCACAGTGAGGTTTGCTGCTTCCCACTTTGGAAAACCACTTGGAAGAGCTAGAAATTACAACAGCCTTTCTCACAATCCATCCTCTCAGTGCTAAGAAACTCCAGTAACTGCTGATTATTCAGTAATTAAGTGTCTCTCTGGGGTTGTAATTGTGAGTGTGGCCTCTCCCAGTCACTGCCTGCTCCTTAGGTAGCACTTTTCTCCAGCCCCAAACAAATTCTCTCCTTTACATTTGATTGGATTACAAAATTGCTTTAAACTCTGTGGAGATGATTAGGAAAAGGGTGTTTTTGCGCAATAGTTACCATGGGAACTAAAGTAGAGAGAGATCTTTATAAACCAGAAGTCAGAGATTGTGTTGCAGACAATATTGTCTTGTTCATTTCCTTTAACTCTTTTGCGCATTACTCCAAATTAGTCTTTCTCTCTCTTTCCATATCAAATGCTGTGTCAAAGAGGATTCACCCTCATTCTCCTGCAAGGCCATCCTGGTTAGCTACATCTCCCTCTTCTGCTTTGTCTCTTTGGACTGGGGACATCTCTGGCTGGGCTTTGGTTTGGGATTGGGATATTATGTGTGGGAGAAGTGCCAAAGCTCCTGTCCTGTCAGTGGAACCAGAGCTCTGAACTGAGCAGCTCTCATTGCTTCTCCTGCATCAACCCCTCTGCTCTCTTTTCCAACACCCCAGACTTCTCAAACCTTCATTTCTCCTAATTCCATGTTTGACACTTTAGGGAGGAGCAGCTGATAACTGACCCAGTGCCAGCAGCTGTCCCTCTGCTCTCCTCTCTTTCCAAACCCTCTTCCTCCAGCCACTTGGCCTCATCCCATCTCCTGATTTCTCTCCCCCTTGCCCTCTCCCACATCCTGCCATCCTCTGGTTCTCCCCTCACAGCACGTGTCACGCCTCAAAAATAATCAGCAAACTCATGTCCTTATTTTCCTCCAGACTTCTGCCTGACTCTTGGAACAGGAGGAATTCCCCTACCAAGGGAATTCAATATTAATGTATTCAACAAACGAGCTCCTCCTCAGCCCCCTCCCCTGTGTACTGGTGACCTCCTTCCTCTGGATACAGGGTTGGATATGGGATTACTCATTATCCTGGGGGCTGATCCACCACGCTGGTGTTTCAGTTCTCCACAAACAGCATTCCTGTCCCATCAGAGGCATGAGCTGCTTTCAGTGTAGAAGCTGCTTCATTTTTAGGCCACTGTTGAGATCACAGGGTTGTGACCCCAGTTCTTCCACCATCCCACCTGTTTCACAAGAGCAGCCACAGGATCTCAAAGAGCCAAGGGGCCAGAGAAGAGCAACGAGGCTGGGGAAGGGACTGGAGCACAAGTGCTGTGGGGAGAGACTGAGGGAGCTGGGGGTGTTTGTACTGGAGAAGAGGAGGCTGAGAGGTGACCTCAGCACTGTCTGGAAGTGCCACATCAGGGAAGTTGTGGCCAGGTGGGGGTTGGTCTCTTCTCCCAGGCACTCAGCAATAGGACAAGGGGGCACGGGGGGCTCAAGCTCTGCCAGGGGAAATTGAAGTTGGAGATGAGAAGAAAATTCTTTGCAGAGAGAGTGCTCAGGCATTGGAATGGGCTGCCCAGAGAGGGGGTGGATTCCCCATGCCTGGAGGTTTTTCAGCTGAGCTTGGCCGTGGCACTGAGTGCCTTGATCTGGTAAAGGGAGTGGAGTTGGCCCAAAGGTTGGACTTGATGATCTCGGAGGTCTTTTCCAACCCAATCCATTCTATGATTCTGTGAAATTTCCAGTTTCTGATCAAAATCAGGGGAGAGTGAGCCAACCTCAGAGAAACACAGGGAAGAATTAGCATTGCATGAGCTCAGCCTCCTCTTCTCCCTGGCTCCAGCCTCCAACTGCTTTTGGCAGAAACCTTCCAGAATATTTGTTCTGAGGCAGCCTGGAATACGTCAGCGGGCGAGATTTCAGCTCAGGAAGATGAGAGGAGACTGAGAGCAGGGACTTGCAGTGGGAACTCTTGGGCACCCAGAAATGTGGGTGTTGGCACTTCCTCTGCTCACAGCATTTTGCTACAAAACCTGCACAGAGTGCAGAGCAAAGCACATGTGTGTGCTCTTGCACACCCAACTGCACAGCCAGTCACAAAATGACCATCTGCTGCCCTCCAAATATTTATTTACTCCAGATTTCCTCTCACCTGCTGGTTTTCCATCCCTGAAAGTTGCTATTGGTTCCAGGGGACAGCACATGTTGTGCTGATTGAAACCCATTTTCTGTGGCAAGAAACCTATTGCCCTGAGCCAGCACAGGATTCTGCCTGAGGACGTCCAAAGACATAGAAGGGAAAAATGATGCTAAAACTGTTTTCTTGTAAAATGTCACCTTTTTCACAGGAGGAAGGTCTGGGCAGGTATTTTTCTACTGATTTAGGAGCTCCAGGCACAGGGCAAGACAGAAAATAGGGAAAATTTAACTCATTATTCTCAGTCCATGAAAACATTCCACTTCAGGGCCAGTTTCTATCCTTAAAAATCCACAAGGCAGGGGAAGATGTCAGCACACCTTGCATTTTCCCTGTCACCATGGAAAAGGAAGCCTGTGTGACCTTAGAAGCTGGAACCAGGCAACAAGAAAGTGTTTATTGTGGCCAGAGCTCCATGTGGATGTATTCCCAGTCAGCAGGAGACCAATCCCAGCCTTGTGCCAGCTGTAAAGATCCAACCTGTGTGTTCCCTGCAGCCTCTGAGGCTGGAGGAATTTTTCTGGGAAGCCTGTGGGGAAGTGGTGTTGCTTTTGAAGCTGAAAATAATTCCTTCAGATAGACAACTTAATCTGTAACAGACCCTTTACTTCACTGCCATCAGATGATGCTGGTGAGATGCAGGCCATGACCTTCTGGAAGATTATGTTGGATTATTAAATCAGATTAGATTAGATTATCTTCTTGGATATTGAGGTCAGGAGGTCCATAGGGCGAGAGGGAGGTTTTCCACATATCTCCAGGCATCCAGGTGTTCCTGGGGGGGAATCACCTCACTCCTCCTTTCCTTTACATCCCTATTTCATCACCGATGCCAACCTCTTTCTAGTCATATCCTTGCTGTTGAGATCCAACCCACTGTGCCAGGCAGAGCCACAAAAGCCCTGGAAGCTTTTCCACCCTCAGAAGGAGACGAGCTGGCTGCTGTTGGCAGACATCCTGCTGCTGCTTAATTGGGAAAAGGGTTTTAAATCAAGCTGGTTTTTTTTTTTCTTTGAGCAAGACATCTCAAATGGAGTGCTCAGCATCAAAGAATTGAGCAGAGCAGAACAGAAACAGCAGCAAGAGCATCTAATAAGGCAGAAAATGATCCTCCTGACCCTGGTGAGGCCAGCAAGGGAGACAGCACTTCCAAAGTTGTCTTTGAGCACAAGGGAACATTTCTCCTTGTGACTTTTCTGTTTTGCAGCAAAAAGAGAAGTACAGCAACAGAACAAAACTGTTCTTCCAGCAGGAACCATAATATATAACCAAATATCTGCTCACTGACACTGGTGGGCTCTGAGTCAGGCTCACAGGAGGATGCACAGCACATCAGGATATTGTATTTAATTCCTCTTCCCCAGTTCTCTCCCTGGAAAGACCTTCTATGAGCAGCCCAGTTGCTGATGGGCAGTTGCTCTCCTGGGCTGGGATTAGGATGGCAGAAACTTTGCAACTTTCAGATCCAAACTCCCTGAGACTGCAAGAGTTTGGATCTCACTCTGGACTTCATTATTTGCATTTGGTTTTCATGGCCAGGTGGTTTTGCTTTTCATGCAGTGGGTGTGCATTGGCCACAATGAGTGTGGACTCATTCTCACAGCTTCTCAGGTTTTCTAAAAACTTCTCCTGGTCTTTTTATAACTAATATTTCACTCTGTGCTGTGGGAATTGCAGTCCCAGTCCCCAGGGGCTGCAAGGGACAGGTTGTGATAAGGATGGATGTGCTGGGTCACTCACAGGAGGGTATTTTGTCACACTGTCCCTTCCTCCACTGCTGTCACTGAGGCCCAATGGGCTGCACTGAACCACCTGCAGAGCAGGAGCTGGTTGTTCCTCATGTTCTCTGCAAATTCAAATGGAAGCCAATTTTCACTAAAAAAACATGGATTTATTCACCCCTTTGCAATAAAAACAGAGTCACTTTAATATGTTTTCAGGGGATAATTGAGTCAGTGATTCAGTAACAAGAGCTGTGTCCCCTGTTCCTCAGAGGGTGTTCTCTCTGGCACATTTATCCACATTCCTGCTGTGAAGAGCCCTGTACGACCTGCCCACGCTGGAACTGCTGTGTGGGCTTATGCAAAATGTTCCTTCACCCACAGATCCCTGCCTGCCTCTGCCATAAAATGTCATTGAGAAACCTTCCAAGGAAGCTGATTGGAGAAGCTCCTCTCCTAAGAGCCTGCTCCAGCGTGGACCTGCTGAGCTGCAGGTAACAATCCCATCTCTGGTGCAGAATTAGGCTGAAAAGTGATGGGGAGGGTTTTTTACATTCAAAGGAAAAACATAAGGACATGTTGTTATGGCAGAGTCACACACTGGTTTGGGTGAAGGGACCTTTAAAGGTCATCTTCTCCAACCCTTTGCCATAGGCAGGGACACCTCCCACCAACCCAGGGTGCTCCAAGCCCTGTCCAACCTGGCCTGGGACACTTCCAGGGATGGGGCAGCCACAGCTTCTCTGGGCATCTGTGCCAGGGTCTCACTGCCCTCACAGCCAGAAATTCCTTCCCAAAATCCCATTTAACCCTGCCCTCTGGAACTGGGAAGCCATTCCCTCTTGTCCTGTTCCTCCATGCCTTGTCCCCAGTCCCTCTCCAGCTCTCCTGGAGCCCCTTTAGGACCTGGAAGGGGCTCTCAGGTCTCCCTGGAGCCTTCTCTTCTCCAAGTGACACCCCCAGCTCTCCCAGCCTGGCTCCAGCTCTCAGAGCATCATCATGGCCTCCTCTGGACCCAGTCCAACACTTCCATGTCATTCCTGTGCTGAGGACCCCAGACCTGAACACAATATTTCAGCGTGGAAGTGCTGCTGAGGGTGGGGCTCCTGCCCCAAAGGAACAAAAGATGCAAGTGATGGGGGTCAATCTCGAGGTAAAACACGAGAAAAGTGTGACCCAGGGGTTTCTATCAAGCATCTAAATCAGAGGCTGGAGAGATAAGAGGAATTTTGATTAAAAGGGTCCTTAAAGGAACAGCTTTTCCTGTGGCTCAGACTTGCCTCTCATTTTCATTTATTTATGCTTTTCCTCATGTCAACAACAGCATCATGTGCTGTTAGAATCAAACTGCACCTTCAGACAAACAAACAGGCAACCAAATGCTGCCCAAGAGGAACTGTTTCATTTTCCTGGTACCAAAGCACAATGCAGGGATAGCAGAGAGGGGGACTGTCACTGCCATGCAGCTGAACTCTGCTCTTTAGCAAAATCCCTCATTACTGCTCCTGCCTGATCTGCAGTCCCAGGAATCCACCACCCCCTGGAAGCACCTCCTGCACAGACGTGTCTCCTGTGGCAGCATCTCCTACTCGCCTGTCTGCTGCTGCTGCAGGATGATAAGTCAGGTTTAACCATTTCCAAGTCTAATTGTTGTGTTTCAGCAGAAATTTGGTGCAGATCAGTAGCTCCTGAACACTTTAAAAGGGCCAATTTCACCAAGTTCATAATAGAATTATAGAATCATAGAATCCCAGAATAGCTTGGGTTGGTATGGACATTAAAGGCCATCTTGTTCCAACCCCCTGCCATGGGCAGGGACACCTTCCACCAAGACCAGGTTGCTCCAAGCCCTGTCCAACCTGGCCTTGAATAGGTATGAGCTGGCAGCAAGCTCTCAGCTAATGTGAATAATAAAGGGGAATTTTAAGGATGTTTTCCTACAGAACTAAACCACCACAAGCTGGGCCATGGAGATGCTCCAGAGCTGGAACCCCTCTCCTTGGAGCCAGGCTGGGAGAGCTGGGGGTGTTCACCTGGAGAAGAGAAGGCTCCAGGGAGACCGGACAGCNGAAGAGAAGGCTCCAGGGAGACCTGAGAGCCCCTTCCAGTGCCTAAAGGGGCTCCAAGAGAGCTGGAGAGGGACTTGGGGAAAGGGCCTGGAGGGACAGGACAAGGAGCAATGGCTTCCCACTGCCAGAGGGCAGAGTTAGATGTGATATTGGAGAAAAATTCTTGGCTATGAGGGTGGGCAGGCCCTGGCACAGGTTTCCCAGAGAAGCTGTGGCTGCCTTATCCCTGGAAATGTCCAAGGCCAGTTTGGACAGGGCTTGAAGGAACCTGGGCTAGTGGCCCCTATGGCAGAGGGTTTGGAACTAGATGGTCTTCACGATCCCTTCCAACCTAAACCATTCCATGATTCTATGATTCTATCACCTTCCAGTGCCTAAAGGGGCTCCAAGAGAGCTGACCATGGGCCTTGGACAAGGGCCTCGAGAGCCAGGACCAGGAGGAATTGCTTCCTATTGGCAGGTGGATTGCAGCTGGAGATCTCTGAAATGAGAAGGGGAGAGGAGACAGCTGGGACACAGCTTTGGGAATGGCACAGGTCACAGAAGAGCAGAGAGCTCAGCCCTGTGGCTGAGGTGTGACCTCTTGCTTTGCATACCTGGTCACCACCACACATTCCCAGGCACATGGAGCTGGTGTCCTGTGCTGGGACCGTTGTCAGTGATCCCATTGTTCTGCACTCAGGCTCCACAGGGGAAATTCATCCTAATGAAATGCTTCCTCCAGGACTTGGATTCCCACTGTAAGTGAAGTCATCGTGCTGGTTGTCCCTGTGCTTTTGGGATGAGACAATGGTAGTGAGCAGCAGCTCTGGCTAAGGGACACATTTCCATATCTCTGAGGTGCAGAGCTAAGTCAGGTGTGTGTGAGATCAGTGTGACCATGTGGCTCCGAATGTTCCTGGATTTGCTCCAAAAAACAGGCAACGAAGAGGCTCTGAAGTGATTTCCGTGGAGGACAGAGGACTTTTCAGGAACGTGTCCAGCTGTGGTGGCATTCCCGGGCACAGCATGCCCTCCCTGTCCAGGCTGAGTGACAGGCACTTCCCAGTGTGTGGCTGGAGAGCTGCTCAGTGAAGGAATGGCTGTATCCAGTGTTGGGAATGCAAACATCTCCTGTCTACAGGATGAACAATGGGAAATGGAGCAGGGCAAGGATGGGTACCAGAAACTGTCAGCAGCAGAAGTGGAATTAGACCCAACCTCCTCCCTCAGGGCTCCATGGACCTTCCTGGTTTTGGAGACCTGGGCTGACCTGGTGTTGAAGATCTGGTGCTGAACTGCTGGAAAAGACGTAAAGAAAATTTTAGGATGCTCTTGGAACACCCACAATTCCAGCTGGGGCTTGAGCACAGCTTTGTCATCATGGTTTGATCAACAGCCTGTGCTGCTGCCTGTGCCATCTCCTCCCCCTTTTGTTTTTAAGGTTCTTTAGTCACATAGGAAAATGTCAGGCTATAAAAAACTCACGGAACAAAATCAAAAGCCCAAGTGAAAATGAAAACACAGCTGCAATTCCAAGGTTGCTTTTCAGGTTGGCTGTGACCAAAATCCTTTCAGCACCTCCTTTCCTACGTCACGTGAAGACAAACCATCTTGAAGACCAAGATGCCTGATTGGGCTGGGGACAGATGATGTAAAACTAACCTAAGTTGATTTATTCAAGTCACTAAATGAGTGATATTAGGACAAATTTCTTCACCAACAGGGTGGTCAGACATTGGAACAGGCTGCACAAGAAAGTGGTGGAATCCCCATCCCTGGAGGAATTTAAAAGCCATGTGGATGTGGCACTTGGGGACACAGGTTACTGGTGGCCCTGGCAGTGCTGGGGGAATGGTTGGACTTGATGGTCTTAGAGGTCTTTTCCAACCCAGAGCTGATCCCAGTTCCCAGGAAGGCTGCAGGGAGCCCAGTGCTGGCACAGCCAGGTTGCCATCACAGCTCTGGGATCATTCACCTTCTCCCTTGTGTCCCCATGGCCAGAGGCCAATGAGCAGAGCAGAAGCCACACACACACTCAGCTGGCAGCTGGCAGGAACTTCCCAAGCCCTGTGGCACTGGAGCAGGCAGGCAATTTATTCCTCTACCTCCCAGTGCTGTGAAGAAGGACCATGTCCCTATGGAGCAGGAGCAGAGCCAGGGCTTGCTTCTGTGAAAGCAGCACCAGTGGGAAGCAGGGCCAGCCCTGGAAAAGTGATGTCTTGGAGATTTTAGTGTTTTTAGTGGAGTTTGGGGCTGTCCAAACCCACTTTTAACACTGGACAGGAGCAACCTGGAGACACAGGATTGTGTCCCTATTATTGAGGCTGCAGGAGCCTGTGGATGCCCGGAGCCCTGACACAGCAGCAGCCACACTGCCACTCCAGGCCAGCTCTCCTGTGCTGTGACAGGATTCTGTGTCCATGGCATCCCCTCCACCTGTCCCACATTCCTTCACAGCACAAATGGACAGATGGGCTCGTCCACATTCCCACCACAGAGCTGCCTCCCCACCACCAGCCAGATGGGATCAGGATCCAGGGCTGGATTCAAGCTGCCAAGAGGCAATGCAGCAATTCCAGAAGCCCTGGAAGAAATCTGGGCTCCCAGCCATTGCTGGAGCAGTGAGCCCAGGCACAGCCTCACGTGTGGAGTGCCTGCACCATCCTTGAGGAAGGTCTTTGGGAAAGCCAAAAGCTGGGGAGACAGAGGTGACTTCTGTAGCCTGTGCAAACAGACAAACGACAGACAGGTGAGGAAACACCCAGGGGTGGGAGAACACCCAGGGAATAAATCACATATACTGTCCTGCTGTGACAGCATCATCTTGACTAGAGTGATGGACAAGCTCTCCTGAGGAAAGGCTGAGAGAGGTGGGTTTGTTCAGCCTGGAAAAGAGATGGTGTAAGGGTGACTTAATTATAGTCTTCCAGTACCCTGAAAGGAGCTACAAGATGAACAGGGACTTGGGACAAGGAATGGAGGGACGGGACAAGGAATGGAGGGACAGGACAAGGGGAATGGCTTCCCACTGCCAGAGGGCAGGGACAGGTGGGATATTGGGAAGGAATTCCTCCTGTGAGGGTGGAGATGCCCTGGCACAGGTTTCCCAGAGAAGCTGTGGCTGCCCCATCCCTGGAAATGTCCAATGCCAAGTTGGAATGGGCCTGGAACAACCTAGGCTAGTGGAAGTTGTCCCTACCCATGGCAGGGGGTGTGATTGGATGAGCCTTAAGGCCCCTTCCAACCCAAACCATCCTGGGATTCTATGATTTGAAGCTGATAACTGGAGACATGAACCATGTGCACCACGGGATGAACAGCATGGCTGTTTCTCTGATCTTACCCAAATGGAGCTCCTAAAAGAGAACTGTCTGGAAATTCAGTCAAAACCAGCAAGTTTAATACACACATCATCAAACAATGCAGAGGGAATGCAATCCCACTGTGCCATTCCCAAAGGGAAGAGGTATGAGCTGCAGACCTTTTTGATCTAATAAAAACACTGCATAATGATCCCCGATGGCTGGAAACTGGAGTCTGAAAAATTCCAGCTGGAAATAAGATGCACATTTTCATTGGGAGGTAATGAATCCCTGCAGCAGTTTGCCAGGGAATGGGGTGGGATAAAGGCTCCGTCACGCAGAGCCTGACGGACACACCTGGCTCTGGGAGGGGGATGATCTTCCATCAGAGCAGTTCCATGAGGAGCCACTGGCCATTATCAGCCCATGCTTGGCAGATCAAAACTGCTTCACATCCTGCCTTAAAATCCAGGATCTGCTTTTTCCAGAGGAAAATGGTCCTACATAGAAACACAGACAGGTGTGGGTTGGGAGGGACCTTAAAGACCATCTCGTGCCACCCCCTGCCATGGGCAGGGACACCTCCCACCAGCCCAGGTTGCTCCAAGCCCTGTCCAGCCTGGCCTGGGACACTTCCAGGGATGGGGCTGCGCGACCTGTGTCAGGGCCTGCCCACCCTCACAGTCAGGAATGTCTTCCAAATATTCCATCTAAATCTCTCCTCTTTTAATTTAAGACCATTCCCCCTTATCCTGTCCCTCCATGCCTTGTCCCCAGTCCCTCTCCAGCTCTCCTGGAGCCTCTTTAGGCTTTGGAAGAGGCTCTAAGGTCTCTCCAGAGTCTTCTTTTCTCAAGGTGAACACGCCAGACCTCCCAGCCTGTCTCCAGAGCAGAGGAGCTCCAGCCCTCGCAGCATCTTAGAAGGGTACAAAGCTGTCACCTTTTCCATACTCAATTTCCATGGCTGTTCCCCTATTATTTCTCCTGCTCCCCACAAAAAACACCAGACACCAGCATTTTACCCCACATTTGACCTACAGTTCTGAACCCAAAGGGATGTGTATGCCCAGCTTGCGTTCAGCTCATCACCAAGACACATCTCTGTTTGCTCAGAGAAATCCTCACATCTTAATCCAGCAGAACACGGGCCCAGGGAATACACTTGTAACACTGTCATTTAATTTATTCACACAATCAGATTAGTAAATGAATATGTGCCGAGCCCCATCTCTGTTACAGTGCATGGATATTTCTCGGAGCATCTGGATGTCTGACAGTTTGTTTACATGATCACCGACATGAATAACTTAAATTATTTGGCTTAGCATCCTGAGCAGCCTCTGTTGGAGCCGCCTGCAGTGGCAGCTCCCAAGGAATTTTAATGAGCTGTTAACAATGCGCGAGGGGTTTGCTATTGTCGGCGGACACGCGCGAAAGGACGGGGGAGTGATACCTATTGCGGGGCACGAAAGGATTAATGATCTCTTTTCAGTGTGTCCTGTGTGGCTGAGCTGCCTGCCGAGGCGGCTCATCCTCCGGCCAGCGGACAGACCCCTCCCCGATCTCCCAGGGAATGTCTGGAGCTGTGCCAGGAGAGGGTTAGACTGGATCTCAGGGAAAGGTCCTTCCCCCAGAGGGTGGTGGGAACCGACCAGGCTCCCCAGGGCAGTGGGTACAGCCCCAAGGCTGCCAGAGCTCCAGGAGCGTTTGGATAACGCTCTCAAGGACAGGGTGGGTTTTTGGGATGTCTGTGCAGGGGCAGGAGCTGGATTCGATGATTCCTGGGGGTCCCTTCTAGCTCAGAATATTGCATGTTTCTATGACCTGGAAGGATGGCAGGAGTTGTGCTGTCACCTCTCTGCTTGCCCTCTTCGATGAGGCTCATGTAAAAACAAAGGGATCATGGTCACTGCCCAGTTCTCCTCCATCCTCCTGGCAGGTTCCTCTCCAGTGCCCACAATCAGCCTGTGTGGAGCTCCCTGGTTTGGAGCTTAAGCCATCAGATGACTGTCACTGGGGCTCTGCCAGCAGCTGGGTTGGGTTTCCAGCTGCTGCAGGGCTCCACAGGGCCTTGCTGCAGCCTTGGGAAGCAGCTTTGCTCTAAACCTCCCCATGCAGGAGGGTGTGCAGCCAAGGGGAGCCACAGGCTGTTGTGACGGGTGTGCCCTGATCAGTTATCTGCTGGAAGAGGGTGGATCCACACGTCATGGATGAGAGATACACACCCCAGGGCTGGGGAATGCAGCAGACACCCAGCAGCACTGTTGGAGTGGTCAGGGCACAGCCTACACATTCTGTCTGTCAGTCAGGAGGGCTCCTCCAGATGCTCCTCCAACCCTGGGTGGGTACCAGGTTTATGTAGGTACCAAATGAAGGAGGGACCTGAGGGACTTGGAGGCATCTGGAACAACATCATGGATCGTCTCCTCAGGGTGGAGATGGAGTCCCCCTTCCCTGCAGCCCTGTCCTCCAAGCTCTTCCCTGTGCCAGTGTCTTCTCCCAGGGGTGAAAGCAGGGACAGGGACCAAGTGGAATCCCCCCAGCACTGCAGAGCCAGGAACACCCAGTAGCCCCAGCCCTGGGGCATGAACTGGAGTACAGCACCAATTAAGGGCATTTTGGCAGCCCCAGCTCCCTCCTGATTCCTTCCCAGCTCCATCCTGTGTGGAGCTGTAATGAGGAGGCACATGGGCTTCGTTCCAGCGGCCTCCCTGGCAGACACTGAGTTTGGATGCTCATGGAAACCAGCAGAACACGCTGGCAAAGCTGGTTAATGAGGAGTGACACAGAGCATGGTCAGGTGGTGGGAAGGTCTGCTTTGGGAGCTTGGGTTATTCATCCCATCTGATGGGCTCCAGAGGAGGCCACAAAAACCATCAGAAGGCCACAGCCCCTGTTATGGAGACAGACTGGGAGAGCTGGGGGTGTTCACCTGGAAAAGGGAAGGCTCCGGGGAGACCTCAGAGACCCTGGCAGTGCCTAAAGGGATTCCAAGAGAGCTGGAGAGGGACTTGGGACAAGGAATGGAGGGACAGGACACAGGGAATGGTTTCCCACTGCCAGAGGGCAGAGTTAGGTGCGATATTGGGAGGGAATTGCTGGCTGGGAGGGTGGGCAGGCCCTGGCACAGGTTGCCCAGAGAAGCTGTGGCTGCTCCATCTCTGGGAGTGTCCAAGGCCAGGTTGGACAGGGCTTGGAGCAACCTGGGCTGGTGCAAGGTGTCCCTGCCCATGGCAGAGGTGGAATGAGATGGTCTTTAAGGTCCCTTCCAACCCAAACCATTCTGGGATTGTATGTGCAGGAATGGCAGAGTTTGTCTCATGGTTGCAAAGGCAATAGCTGTCCTGGAGGATGGGATTTCAGACAGAAAGGCATCAAAAATTAAAGGAGAAAGGTGAGGATTTTCTCTTAAGATCTCACAAAGCAAGACTTTACAGTGTAAATATGGCATTTCTGCACCAGAGCCAGGAGACTGTGACCAGCACGTGGGAATAGGGCACATCCAGTTTCCCCCACGCCAAGGAGCTTCTAAAACACCTTTTATATTTAGTCAAACAAAGTCACATCTTCACCCCCATCTTCACACCCCTCCAGTGAGGGCACAGCAACATCCCAGCAATAGAAGCACCCACCTGGACACACGTGGAGCATGTCCAGGGCGAGAGGGGGTGTGAGACACCAGCCCAGCATGGATGTGCAGTGACAGCCCTGCAGGAGGAGAGGCAGGAGGCTCGGGAGGAGCAGCTAAAACGGGATTTGCGCACTCTCCTATTTTAGCAGTGCCTTAGTCAGAGCAACGCGTATTCCCGGGATATTTTTGTCTGTTGCAGTTCGGGAGCGCGTTCTTTGGGAATGCAGCTGCCTTATGCAACATAGAATCATAGAATGGATTGGGTTGGAAAAGACCTCCGAGATCATCAAGTCCAACCCTTGGGCCAACTCCAGTCCCTTTACCAGATCATGGCACTCAGTGCCACGGCCAAGCTCACCTTATAAACCTCCAGGGATGGGGAATCCACCCCCTCTCTGGGCAGCCCATTCCAATGCCTCAGCACTCTCTCTGCAAAGAAGTTTTTTCTGCTCTCCAACTTCAATTTCCCCTGGCAGAGCTTGAGCCCCCCGTGCCCCCTTGTCCTATTGCTGAGTGCCTGGGAAAAGAGACCAACCCCCACCTGGCCACAACTTCCCTTCAGGAAGTTCCAGACAGTGCTGAGGTCACCTCTGAGCCTCCTCTTCTCCAGCACAAACACCCCCAGCTCCCTCAGCCTCTCCCCACAGCACTTGTGCTCCACTCCCTTCTCCAGCCTCGTTGCTCTTCTCTGGCCCCGCTCCAGCCCCTCAATCTCTTGCCTCAACTCAGGGGCCCACAACTCAACACAACACTCAAGGTGTGGCCTCCCCAAGGCAGAGTCCAGGGGAAGGCTCACTGCCCTGGGCCTGCTGGCCATGCTAGTTTGGATCCAGGCCAGGATCCCATTGCTCTGCAGCCTCTCTGTGCCCCCTGGACGCTCCATCCCTGTGGCACCCATGCCCCCATGCCATGAGCTCAGGCAGAGTTTGGGGGGTGCCAGGAGCATTGCATGTCCTCACTGCTACATGTTAAAGGAAGGAAGAGCCTTTCTGGGGCTTGAAACCTTTGGAAGTTGAATTGTTTCCCTCTGTAGTGACCATTTTGGAGGGGAGCTTGGCAGGAGTCATCCTTCACATCCATGGAGAAGCCACAGCTCCCTGAGAGCCTCCCTTCACTTCTAAATTCCTCAGACACGTTGATCAGGCTCTGAAGGGCCACCTCTGGCTTCTGCCTGGCCGTGGCTTTCCCTGCTGCCTATCCTGGAGGTGGCACCTTCTGCTGGGCACCTCTCATTGCCAGGAGGTATCCCTATGTAATTTTAAAGGCATTTTGGGGAAGGGATCAGCTGAGCTAAGGCTGGCAGCCCATGGAAGTCCAAATGCAGATGTCAAGGGTGATGTTTAGGAATTAAAACCAACCATCAGTGGGGTCTGTGCTGTATTTCTTTGCCTGCAGATTAAAACTTCCTGTGGCTTCTTGGAATTTTGCCATGAAAAGTAATTTCTCCTGTAAATATAATGAGTCAGAGATGCCTGGGAACTGTTGTGTGGAAGAGTTTTCTTACCTCCAGAATCATCCTCTTTCAAAAAGGCAAATGTCTTGTTTATTCCTTACTTGGATAAAGATTTTTTCTTTTAGCATTTATTATTTCCTGCTGCTCCTCTGTGAGTCAGGACACCTTGTACAGACACTGGAAGGTTGTGTCATGCTACAGCTGGTTATTTATGTAAGGGTAGATAATGACAACCATTAATTGGGAAATAAGGAATTGTATTCAGTCCTGCAGCAGCTTTTGTGCTGCACAAAGGCAGAACCACAGCTGCAAAGAGCACCAGGAGAGAAGATCCTCACCAGGGCTCCTCAGGGCTAAAGAAACACCCTAAAAATTGAATTAATGGCCTGTTTTGAAAGCCAGTGTAAGGGTGATTGAAGCCATTTGATGCCAAGGTTGGTGTTCCACGGAATCTCACCAGACACTGGAAAATATTTTCAAAATACAGATTAAATGAGGGGAACTTATAAAGTATTTCCAAACCCCTAAATCCTCTGTGTGAAGCACCAGGTGGAGAGAGACACAGTATTCACCAATCCAGATCCAGAGACCACTCTGGGAATGGTTTGAATTTTAAGGCTTTGGGATGCACCTGCAGCTGCTCCTGTGTTTGGTACCATGGGATGTAACAGAGACATTGCCCAGAGAAGCTGTGGCTGCCCCATCCCTGGGAGTGTCCCAGGCCAGGCTGGACAGGGCTTGGAGCAGCCTGGGCTGGTGGGAGGTGTCCCTGCCCTTGGCATTGTGTGGGATAAGATGTTTTTTAAAGTCCCTTCCAACCCAGGCCAGTCTGTGATTCTGAGAAAGCATTTCCATTTTTGCTCTAACTGTTTAGGTAAGCACTGAGGCTCCTCTCAGCTTAGAGGACTTCATTGCACAGCCAGCCAGCATTTGCAGTGTGGGGATATCTGTCAAAAATGATTCATTCCTTCCCCTCCTCTCTCTGCTGACATTTTCCTCCAAACCATAATAAGATGCATTTTTCTCTGTTAATCTTCCTCACACTTCGTGTTTGGGATATTTCATGCCCAAGGAAGGGGCTGGTGAGGAAGAGGTGGGTTCCCCCTTTGCAGAAAGGGGAGACCCAGAGTGTGGCACTGGGAGTTGTCTGGCAGCCACCTCCTCTCCCTGGAGATCACTTATAGAGTCCCAGAATGGTTTGGGTTGGGTAGAACCTTAAATCCCATTTCATTCCACTCCCTGCCATGGACAGAGACACCTTCCACTAGCCCAGGTTGCTCCAAGTCCTGTCCAACCTGGCCTTGGACATTTCCAGGGATGGGAAAGCTACAGCTTCTCTGGGCAACGAGTGCCAGTGATATGATACAGCCAAGCTGGCATTGCCTTCAGCACTGTGGGACAGGCAGTCAGCAATAGGACAAGGGGGCACGGGGGGCTCAAGCTCTGCCAGGGGAAATTGAAGGTGGAGAGCAGAAAAAACTTCTTTGCAGAGAGAGTGCTGAGGCATTGGAATGGGCTGCCCAGAGAGGGGGTGGATTCCCCATCCCTGGAGGTTTTTAAGGTGAGCTTGGCCGTGGCACTGAGTGCCATGATCTGGTAAAGGGACTGGAGTTGGCCCAAGGGTTGGACTTGATGATCTCGGAGGTCTTTTCCAACCCAATCCATTCTATGATTCTATGTTATTCCCAAGCCAGCACAAGACCAGGACAGACCTCCCTTATTATTACCACTTGGAGTTATATATGAAAATGCTCCAGGGCTGGAGCCCCTCTGCTCTGAAGCCACGCTGGGAGAGCTGGGGAGGTCACCTGGAAAAGGGAAGGGAGACCTGAGAGCCCCTTCCAGTGCCTAATGGGACTCCAGGAGAGCTGGAGAGGGACGGGGGACAAGGGCTGGAGGGACAGGACAAGGGGAATGGCTTCCCACTGCCAGAGGGCAGGGTTAGATGGGATATTTGAAGAAATTCCTGGCTGGGAGGGTGGGCAGGCCCTGGCACAGAGTGCTCAGAGAAGCTGTCGCTGCCCCATCCCTGGGAGTGCCCAAGGCCATGTTGGACAGGGCTTGGAGCAACCTGGGCTGGTGGGAGGTGTCCCTGCCCATGGCAAGGGGTTGGAATGAGATAATCTTTAAGGTCCCATCCAACCCAAACCGTTCCTTGTTTTTATGGTATTTAAATCCCCTTGGACCAGCTTTGGAACCCACAGCCCAGGCCCCTCAGAGACCCATCACCCCATGTGAAGGCTCAGGGAAGCAGCTGCTGAGCAGATATAAATAGGGAGCTTGGGGAGCCTGTTTCCAAGTGCGAACGGCAGAGCTGCAGGAATGGCTTTGCTCTGTTTGGATGGTGCTAAATTTTCCTGAGCTCAGTGACAGGGAAGACAATGGAGATCTCAGACTTTGGGATCCCATTTTCCACCTGCCTTCGCCTCAGTAATTTCCTCTGCCCACCTCCTGCTCCTCCTCCAGCCAACCTCCACCTCCAGACATGGATGGAGCTGCAGCAACTGCCAGGGAGGATTAAGAGAGACAGGGAGTTGGGAAGTCACTGCTCCTGCCTGCATATCCCTCTTGGAAAGCAGGCTGCTCTGATGGGAGATGTTTGCACTCAGTCTGGCAGCAGGACGGGATATCACACATCCTCCCACACTCCCCACCTCCCCGTGGGGCCTCTCTGCTCCATCCCATTCCCTCCCCAGCTCTGACCACATCCCACCTGAGCCCACAGTCTCCATGGGGTCTTCAGGAAAATATCTCGATTCAGATCCAAGTCCCTGAACCAGCAGAGGAGTTCACTTGGAGAAGGGTCACTCAACTCCATGTTCGCTGCTGGAGACACTCCCAGCCCAGAGTCCACCACCTGTGGCCATCCTTAAACGTACACCCCTTCCATTCCAGACATCCTCTCCCAAATCCTTTCCCTTGTGCACTCTTGGCATCAGCGACGCTGCTCCTTTTTGATGCCTGTTCCAGATGGGATCATTTGATCTCCAAATTTCTCAGTACAGTCAAGTCAGAGCTTGCAATTTCCTTTCAGATGTGTTAAGTTCCTGCATAATTTTCAATTCACTCTTCTTTTGTGGGTAATGAATAGAGAAGGGTGTTCTCCATCAAAGGCAGTTTATTAAAATGCAAATAAACTTCAGGCTGAAGGTCCATTTGAGCACTGAAAATCACATACAGCAACAGGGAATATGAAATCTGGTCCCAAAATGAACTGAGGAGCAGAATATTTTTAAGGAGAGGAGGCAACATCAACCCCCACCACAAACACTATCCAACTCTTCCTACTGAGAGACATTTTTGGTGGTTTAAGGCATCACTTCAAGGTCTGGGCAGCCAGAGCTGGCATTTCCTATGCCAGGTTTCCTACCCGTCTCCTTGGAAAATTCAGTCAGAGCAGGTCAGCCACTTCTGAGGAAGGAATAAAAGCTGCAGGGGAGGGTGGACAAGTCCCTGGGTGAGAACTCAGTGGAGACTTGACAAATTCATAGCAATGGCAACTGCCTGAGCTGGGCATAAATGGTGTCTGGGAAGGTCTCGTGGGAGAGATGTTCCAACTGCACACCTCGAGTCTCCCTGGTGTTTTCCATATTCCAAATCCCACAGAGCCTGGAGCTGTTCCTTGATAGGACTCTTTTGCTGGAGTGGGGGTGTTCACCTCTGTCCCCTGATCTCAGCAGCTCTTCACTGAAAACACCACACATGAATGGTGGTCTCCAAGCCTGGTCCTGCTGCCAACTGATGAGTCCCGGGGTGTCCCAGACCCCCCAGGTGTCACCCAGTGCCACCCAAACACAATCCCTATCCTGGTCACAGGCAGCACTCAACACCCACAGCTCTGGGAATTCAGATACTGAAGGAGCTCATGGATGCTCTGGATTCAGGAACACAGGATGGGTAAGGTGGCCACATCTCCTCCCCATCCATGGCAAAAGCTGTCTGGTAGTTTTGGGAACCCAACAGGTTGAGCAGGGTGGGAATGGTCATGGGTTGCCTTCCAGGGGAACCAGTGACAGGACAAAAGGGAATGGCTTCCCACTGATGGAGGACATGATTAGATGGGATATTGGGAAGGAATTCTTGGCAATGAGGGTGGGGAGGCCCTGGCACAGGGTGCCCAGAGAAGCTGTGGAAGCTCCATCCCTGCAAGTGTCCAAAGCCAGGTTGGAGCAACCTGAGCTGGTGGAAGGTGTCCCTGCCCATGGCAGGGGGTGGAATGGGATGATCTTTAATGTCCCTTCCAACCCAAACCCTTCTGGGATTCCATGATCCTGTGATTCTAAGGATCATGACACACAGACCCAAGTCCTGCCATCCCAGGTGGCCACTGCCCAAACCAGACCCCTCAAAGCCTTCCAGCACCCAGCCCTGGAGGAGCTACAGCCTGAGTGAGAAGGGAGCACATCCTGGAAGGGTGAGCACTGCACAGCCCCTGCCCACAGGGGACATTCCCAGCTCTGCTGGTCCCCAGGGAGCTGTGTCACTTGTTGGTTAATGTTGCTGTGGTCATTTGCAGCCAGGGAGGCCAAAGCCGTGACCAGAATGTATCCAGGTTGCCATGGCAGCAGGAACAAAAATTTTAAAATATAAATAAAAGCAAGGAAAAAGCAAACCCTAAGGATGGGAGAAGGGATGTCCAACACAATGAAAAGCCAGGATGATCTCAGTGCCAACACAAACCCGGTAGAAGCTCCCGGGAGGAGAGGCAGGGGAGGTGTTGGCACAGGGGAGGGATGATGGATAGATGCAGGGCAGTCGTGGGAGAGGAGGAGGAGAAGGAAGACAAGCACGGGGTTACCTGTTTGTCACTCTGCTTCAGGGAGGAAAAAAGCCCTTTGGAGCCTTATGGGATGGCTGGAGGAGGTGGAGGTGGTGCCACAGCCCATGGACTCGGAGAAATTCCCTTTTTTAACATGCAAAAATGCTGCAGTGCTTCCTTGTCCTGGCCCAGTTGCCTGTGCCTTGTGCTGGAGTCCCTGGGGCCAGGCAGCCACACTCACCACCAGCTCCTGGATGTCCAGTGGTTGAAAGAGCCCATCAAAGTGGATTTGTTCCTCACCTGGGCTTTTCCAAGGTCCAGAAGGATGAAACTGACTTGTTTGAACTCTTTCCTTTTTCTTTTGCAGGTTGATTTTTCCCACTCCTGTTCCTCCCACCCCTCTCTGCTCCCAGCAGCTCTGCCCTAAGACACATAGTCATGGAATCATGGAATCCCAGAATGGTTGGGGTTTTAAGGGATCTCAAAGACCATCTCCTTCCACCTGCTGCCGTGAGCAGGGACACATTCCACTATCCCAAGTTGCTCCAAGCCCTTTCCAACATGGCCTTGGACACTTCCAGAGATGGGACATCCACAGTTTCTTCGGGCAAAGAAATCCACAAACATTTCATTTTACTGGTGTTTCAGCAGCCCTTTCAAATGGAATGGTTGTGGTGAGTGGGTGGCTGAAGTCTCTGTACAAATGATGCCCTTTTTGCTTTCCTGGAAAAAGCCTTTGTTGTTTCTCTGCTAAAAATCAAAGCCAAAAGCAGGGAAGAAGAGTGAGTTACAGGCAAGAGCCTTCCAAAGAGTATCCAGAAGATCCTGGCCCTCTGATTCATCCATGCCAGGGACAGGGCTATGCCAGGGACAGGGCCATGCCTGGTCACTGCTCTTCTTCCAGCCAGGAGACTCTTACCTGGCTGCTGTTGAACCCATGGGAGTTACACACGTCTCCTCCTGGCTGTCTGTGAGCCTGAAGTCATTTACTGTGGAGCAACTATGGAGCATCAACATCCTCATGCCCACCTTCTCCTTTTTCTGTGGTGCAGACATCTCCTTTCTCTCAAACTCCTTCAGGATGCTCAGGCTGGAGAGCTGCCTCAGCTCCAGCACAGCAAAGGCAGTCAGGGACAAAGGGGAAAGGTTTTGCTTGGAGACGGTTTGGTACCTGTATCAGGGGACTGGCAGGTGACATTCCCTTGGCAAAATCCCAATGCCTTGAGGTATGTCTGCCTGGAGCAATGCCTGAGGCAAGGAGTTACACAGCTCTTCCCTCCTAAAATCCTGCTGCAGCACCAAGACAGCAAGAACCCTCTGGGAGAGAAGTGTCCCCGTCACAGAGAAGGTGCAGTGAGGACAGCTCAGCTTGCAGTGAGAGGATGCAGCAAATAAGGTGCCCCATGAGATGTTTTCTTCCCACATCCTCTCCTGTTCACCTGCTCCACCATCTCCCCTCACTGTGTCTGAACTGCAAGGGATGCGCATGTTCCTCCATCCCTGAGGCCAGGCTGGATGTCTGGGTGCTGGATCCCCTAAACACACAGGGAATGTGTGTGTGGTTGGCACTAACACTCCCAAAGGAGGATTTCCAACTTTTTTGATGTTAAGCTTGGTAACAGAATAGCAAGATATTGCAATGGTGTGTAAGAGCAGCAACACTGGACATTCATGGGCACACCCTGGTGGGCTGGATGTTGGCCTAGGATGTTGCCCAGCATCCTCCCTGAGCTCCGCTGACACCCAGGAGGAGATCAAACCAAAAAGTCATAGGATATCTCAAAATGCCAATTTATCTCTGTTTTGCCCTTTTATTGAGATTCAAAATATGACTTTGCCAGCCAGAGGTGGGTCTGTGTGAGGAGTGGGCTGTCAGGAATGGGAACATGCCCAGTTTGCTTCCCTCACATCTCCTCAGCGCTGCCACCGCCTCCCTGATTCATCTGAGCGTGTCACTGCACGGCAACAGCCTGGTGGGAACACCCACACTGTGTTCCCCGAGGTGGGAAGAGGGGGAGATGTGCCAGGGAGTTGGAAGCCATTGCTATGTGAGGGGTGAGCGTGGGATCAGTGACACAGATCCCACCAAGAGCTGGAGCATGGGATCAGTGCCACCAATCCCACTCAGGGCTGGAGCATGGCATCAGTGCCACCAATCCCATCCAGGGCTGGAGCATGGCATCAGTGCCACCAATCCCACCCAGGGCTGGAGCATGGCATCAGCGCCACCAATCCCACTCAGGGCTGGAGCATGGCATCAGTGCCACCAATCCCACTCAGGGCTGGAGCATGGCATCAGTGCCACCAATCCCACCCAGGGCTGGAAACTGGGATCAATGTCATCAATCCCACCCAGGACTGGAGCATGGCATCAGTGCCACCAGTACCACCCAGGGCTGGAGCATGGGATCAGTGCCACCAATCCCATCCAAGGCTGGAGCATGGGATCAGTGGCACCAATCCCACCCAGGACTGGAGCACGGGATCAGTGGCACCAATCCCACCCAGGACTGGAGCATGGCATCAGTGCCACCAATCCCATCCAAGGCTGGAGCATGGGATCAGTGGCACCAATCCCACCCAGGACTGGAGCACGGGATCAGTGGCACCAATCCCACCCATTGTTGGAATCTGGCATCACTGCCATCAATCCTACCAAGAGCTGAAGCATGGGATCGGTGACACCAACCCCACTCAGGGCTGGAGCATGGGACCAGTGACACTGATCCCACCTGGAGCTGGAGCATGGGATCAGTGCCACCAATCCCACCCAGGGCTGCAGCATGGGATCAATGCCACCATCCCAGCCCAAACGGGCAGCTGCAGAATTTGTGAAGGTCTATCTGCTGCTGTCCCGTCCCACAGCCTTCAGTTTGGAGCTGTTGGCTCCATGAGCAGGTCCCTGTGGCTGCAAGGGGGAAGGGTTGATCCTCTCATTGTCTCTGCCACAGTCTGGTCACCCCCATGGCTTCAGGTCAGCTCAGCTTTTCTCTGCCAGCGTTTGGCATCCAGCCACCAGACTTGGGATCTGAGGCCAAGCGACCCCAGGGAGAGATCCATCTCTCACAGCACCTACTCAGGACATCCTGCCTCTTCACCCTTGTCTTCCTCGTGGTGAGAACTGACCTCCCCTGATGGCACCTCTGGAAGGGAGAATGCACAGCAGCATGAGCAGGACCAATTCCAGGCCAGGCTGGAACAACCTGGTCCAGTGGAAGGTGTCATGGGCAGTGGGTTGGAACTGGATGGTCCTGAAGGTCCCTTCCAATCCAAACCATTCTGTGATCACATGATTCTATAAAATCCACAGTGAGACATGAAGGCACCTTCTGTTGATCCTCAGCAGAGACATTGCCCAGCCACTGGTGAAAGGTCTGCACCAGGGTGAGTGTCCTGGAGCCATGGGCTTCACCTGGAGGCCACTCAGAGCAACAGATGGACTCATCCCATGGGAATCAGCCCATCTATCTCATCCCACCTACCATCAGGTGTCCACCATGAAGACATCAACAACTCAGCAAGTCTCCCCAGGCTCCCTTCCCAAGCCCCTGCCTGATTTAGGAAGAGGTGATGGAGCAACACCTGCATACCCAGGAGGGAGCAGCTAAAACACACCAGCCCTCCAGGCTGGCTCTCCAAGCCCACATGGAGCTGCCACCTGCACAGGGAGCTTCTCCAAAAGTCCAAAAGATTTTGGATTTAGTGGTTTATTTAGTGGTTATTTAGAGCAGATGGACACTGGCACAGGTTCCATGAGTGTGATGTCTCAGGTATTAAACAGCTGCTCCAAGCACTTCTATCTCATTACCAACACAGATCCTGAAGAATACAGGGAAGCAGAATGACTCCCAAACCACCCAACCTGGAGACAATTCTCCCATGTAATTACTGTGATGTTAAACACCCTTACATAATGATTACAGATTTCAGGTCAGATACTCCATACGTCACAGAAGCATGGAGTGTTTTGACATTTATGGGAATACTTTTTATTTTTAGTTAGTTTGGTTGCCATGGCAGCGAGAAGAAATCTGCACTAGGCTCAGCTATACATTAGATTTGAGCCTCCCACTTGATACATCCAAAAAGTTTCCCCCAAAGTTGTCAGCCAGAAGCTGTGAGGGGTAGAAGGAGGTTGGAAAGGAAAACAGCCCACGGGTCATAATTTAATGTGGAAATTATTCCTGAAGGCCCTCTCTAATGCCTGGGTGAATGCAGGAACTCATCAGCAGAGCAAGTTTTATTATTATATTTAGATACAATTTAGATTATGTTTAGATTTTAGAATTTAGACCTTTTAGAATTTGGATTTATTGAGATATCTTAACAAAGCAGGTGGTACTGCAGAGGTTGGTAGAGGTGGAACAGGTCTAGATCCTCATGAATAAGCCACATTCTGCTCAAACGAAGATGGAATTGTCTGAAAATGGGACTATCATGGAATCCCAGATTGGTTTGGGTTGGAAGGGACCTTAATGGGTCATTCCACCCCCTGCCATGAGCAGGAACACCTTCCACTAGATCAGGTTGTTCCTAATCCCATCTAACCTGGCCTGGAACACTTCCAGAGATGATTAAACAAGCCTTGAGTTCTTTGTGAAGCCAAGAAATTTTGATGAAAGTTTCCTTTTCAACGTTGAAGACACAGGGAACATCACACCTTCAGCACATCTTCTGAGCCACCAAATGTTACCAGCTGAGTCTTTGGGCAGCAGGGAAAGGAGGATGGAGACAAACCCAGCCTGTGGGAGGAAGGACAGATTTTTCTGGTGGAATGAGTTTAATATTGCTGTTCTCTGGGCTGAGTCACAGGCTGGAGAAGTGGGGCATTAATCTCAGGGGAGATGAGTAAGTGGGCAGGATGGTCAAAGGAGCATCACAATTTATACCTTCCCGTGTGTTACCACTGGTTTCTGCTCTCTCTTGATTAAGATCAGAAATTTTCCACTACTCCCCCAAGTGAAAAAAAGAAAAACAACAAACCAATAATAATTTAAAAATAGATGATGTCACCTTTGAAAGCAAGCAGCAAATTTAGATTTAGAGATTTTTCAATACATCTCCCTCTGAGGCATCCTTTGGCTTCCCCCTCGCAGTCCTCCTGCAGCAGTCAGACATCCCTGGGTCCTGGCATCTTGCCAGCCTGGCACTTACTTCATGGAGCAATTTTGCCATCTTATTTCCAGGAGTGATTTCCAGAAGAAGTTTTCTGGGAGCTGACAGAGAAGCATCACCCTCTGCCAATGCCCACGGTCATGGCTGGAATTGATGCTGGAAAGGCCTCAGAGAAGAGCAATTCTTCAACATTTGGGAGTTTATCCATACACTTAGTGCTGGTTTTAATAAGGGAAGTGTGTGCTCAGCAATTGTAATTAAAGTCTGTTAAAGGAAAAAAATCATTAAGTATTTAAATGGGTTACACAGTTAATGTTCTCATTAGTGTTTCTCAGGACGTGGCCCTGAGCAACAGCAGCCTTGGCCACCTCCACGGGTTCTCCAGAGGGGTTTGAGGAGGTGGGAACCAGGGGGCTGTTTGACACCCACTCTGTGTGGGTGGTGAGTGACTTTGCTGCAGCACTGGGCACACAGGGCTGGGGATGCTGCTCATCAGCCAGAGGAGCCCTGAGTGTCACTGTCTGGGGGACAGGGAGGTCCCTGAGTCACAGAGTGCTTTGGGTTGGAAAGGATCATTAAAAGCCATTTAGTCAAACCCCTGCCATGGGCAGGGACACCTTCCACTAGCCCAGGTTGCTTCAAGTCTCATCCAATCTGACCTTGGACACTCCCAGGGATGGGGCAGCCACAGCTTCTCTGCCCAACCTGTGCCAGGGCCTGCCCACCCTCCCAGCCACCAATTCCTTCCCAATATCCCACCTAACCCTGCCCTCTGGCAGTGGGAAGCCATTCCCTGTGTCCCATCACACCAGATCCTTGTCCCCAGTCCCTCTCCAGCTCTCCTGGAGCCCCTTTAGGCTCTGGAAGGGGCTCTCAGATCTCTCTGGAGCCTTCTCTTCTCCAGGTGAGCCCACCCAGCTCTCCCAGCTTTCTCTTCATAACAGAGGGGCTCCAGCCCTGGGAGCATCTCCATGTCCTCCTCTGGACTCACCCCAGCAGCTCCACATCCTTCTTGTGCTGGGCATCTTTGCCTGCCTCCTGCACAACTGGAAAAACTCTGACCCCAAGTGTTTTGCCATTGGGAAGCTCTCCTCTCACCTCCATAATCCATCCAACCACAGGAAACCTCATCACTATCCCAGGAAGCTGCAATTCCCTGCCAGGGGAGGGAGCAGAACTGGCAACAGCCTTCAGCCTGGCCCTGAGTGGTGGGAAGGAACCTGTCCTGGGCAAAGGGAAATTGATTCTGGAGAACTAGCCATCAAAACATCCAAAAACATGAAGGTTTGGCTACAGGCAAAAAGTATTTCCTGGATCCCTCATGTTGGGGACAGTGAGATAAAGTGGGCAAAGATGCCACTTGGGTCCAACAAAGGTTGATCATCCACAATAATGTGGCATTTTTCCTTGCAAAGAGACCTCAGAAGCAAATGGGAAAGGGTTTCAACTCTCTGAGCTCCTTCAGTGCACCTGAAACAAGCCCTGGGACCCTGCTAGACATGTCACCAGCATCTTGGCACCAGAGATGAGGGTGACCTCAGCAGCTGTCCCAATGCCAGGAGTCATCCTCAGGATGGGGAAAAGCAGGACATGCTGAACACTGTGAGTGACCTGAGGGAGTGGAACCACAGCAGGGATGCGGATTTCAAGGTCATCCACACAGGGACTAATAAACAAGGGTTTCTCCTGTCAGCCAAGAGCTCATCCTCTCAAAATGATGGAAGAGGAGGAGGAGGAGGAGCAGGGTGTATTGGTTGGGGAGAGGATGAATTATGAGCTGCCAATGTCTTGAAGCCATAAAAAGGCAGCTCTGGCTGCATCTGCTGAGGTGTTTCCAGCACACACAGGGAGACAGGAGTGCTCCTTTACAGGAACACCAGAGGCCCTGAGTAGCTGACAAGGCACCACATGTGGTACCTCCAGCCATGAGAGGAAACACATTGTCAGAGCCTGAAACAGGTTTCCCACGTGGTAGTGTAAGATCTGCTTCCACCAGTCACCTGAGGCCTCTCCAGTGATATGGGAGCACCCTGGGAAGGCCCTGGGGATCCCCAGCCATGTCCCAGCCTCTCCTCTCAGGAGCCCTGAGCCCTTGTCCACTCTCTGATTTGTCTCTTCAAGGTGTTACAGGCATGGGATGAATAAAGGGGCTGCAGAGCTTGTTGTCTTGGCTCATTCCTCTTTTATTTATTAGCTGTAGCCCAGCTCAGGGCCTCATAAATCAACCCAAACTCACCCACCTGGCCACCCATTACCTGCACACACACCCCTGTCCACCTGTCTAGTCCTGGTGAAATCCCACCCTGGACCTCAGTACCCTGTGCCAGGGAGCAAAGGTCATTTGTCACCTTCCCAAGAGCCTGCCAGCAACACACCTGTGGGAAGATCCCATCAGGCTCCCGGTGGATGAGAGATTGATCCATCACAGGGATGTGGCAGGCAGATTAATTAGCGACAGACAGCCTTCAGCTTTGTGTCCCACTGCTCCTCACGCTAAAGACACGAATCCTATTGATTTTCCAAGTCCTGCCCTCCCTCTCTCCTGCAATCCCTTTGCTGGTGGGGATCTCAGAAGCAGATTTGGAGCAGCACGTACACCTGCACCAGTGTAAAGCCATGGAGGTTTCAGAACTTACTGTTGCCCAAAGCAAGACAAGTTTAGGTTATTTGTCACCAAAATAATAATAACAACATGGAAATACTTGTTAAAATGGGGAAAAAAACAGCCCCTGCCTCCCAAGAAGGATTTCTAAGGGAAAAAAATCCAGGTTTTTTACTATGAGGGTGGGCAGGACCTGGCACAGGTGCCCAGAGAAGCTGTGGCTGCTCCATCCCTGTAAGTGTCCAACTCCAGGTTGGATGGGGCGTGGAGCAACCTGGGATAGTGGGAGGTGTCCCTGCCCATGGCAGGGAGTTGGAATGAGGTAGTTTTGAAGGTTCCTTCCAACCCAAACCATTCCATGATTCTATGATATATGGAGGCTGGCAGGGCATGGAGGGGAAGGGTCAGGAGCAGGTGATTGATGTCCCCATTATTATGATTCCCCAAGAGGATCCAACAGCACTTACAGAATCCCAATGACTTTAATTTATCTCAGCCCCACAGTGTCTTCCACAGCCCCCAGAGCAGAAGCTGCTTGCAACAGAAACAGGGATACCCTGTTCCCATGACAGAGGTGGAGCTGCTTCTAAAGCTGGAAAAGTCAGGAAGAATTTCTTCATGGAGTGGGTTGTCAGACATTGGAAGGGGCTGCCCAGGGAGGTGGTGGAGTCCCCATGCCTGGAGTTATCCAAGGAATGACTGGATATGGCACTCAGTGCTCTGCTCTGGGTGACAAGGTGGGGATCAGTCCAAGGTTGGACTCAATAATCTTGGAGGTCTTTTCCAACCTAAATGATCCCATGATTCTGTGTAAAGGTGAAACTGCTGGCAAGAGCCAGACGAGAAAAGCAGGAGCCAGCTTAGATCAGGATGACTTCTCCATCCTTTAACTTGGAATTGCTGATCACAGTGACATCAAACAAATGAATGTTGAAGCTGGGACAAGTAATTATTGCAGGTTCAGAGCTGCACAGATCTCAGGACAGTGACAAGTGTGACAGCTGTAAATAATACCCAGCCAGAGCACGGGAATGCTCACTGGGCCAACAGGGAAAGCACAAGCTGCAGTGCCAAGAAGAAAACAACTGAATGTTTATGACCAAGCGTTGCTTCCAAATGTGCTGGCTGAGTTCCTCTTGGTAAGGCTTTCTCCTCTTTCTGCCTGTTTCCACAATCACCAGGATCTCTCCAGCAATCCCAGACCTGCCAGGGTGAAAAATGGCCATGGGAAACGAGAGGCAAACAAGGAGTGATGGTTTTACTTTGGAAAAAGGGCAGCTCGAGGAATGAGAGCAGGGAAAAAAATGACCAGCTCTGAGCAGACACCAAAAGGAAGCAAATGAGGAGTGCACAGCAGAGTCCAGGGGAAGCCACGGTCGATATGGAGCCAGCAGGAGCCTGAGGAAGCAGAAGGAAAAAACAAAGAGTGGAGCAGAAAGGAAGAGCACTCAGAAAGCGCTTTTCTCCTTATTGTTTGTCCTTCCTTATCAGGCTGAGTGATGGGGGTGCCTTCCTTGTGCAGCTCAGCTCGTGAGCTTCTTCTCCAGCTGAATGCCAGTGTGGGAGCTTGGAATTGCACCAAGGAACTGCACAGACCCACAGAGCCCCTTAGTGTATCCCATCAAGTACTGGACACACAGCTCCAGGGTGTTCCCTGGTACTTCTGCCATTTCCCCACCATGGAAACAGGTGCACCCAAAAGTGGTGGCCAGTGGTGGCTTGACTGTTTCAAAAACTAACCTTGATTTCTGGGATAGCAGGACCCAAACCAGTTCTATGCACTCTGGATTTGGATGTACAAGCAGCCAGAGGAGCCCGCACTGGTGACTGTCCCATTTTGTCAGGACATTTCCAGGGCCAGGCAGGTCCCTGCCTCTCCTGGATGCCATGAGATCATCCCCACCAGTGGGACCATCACACCAAGACGGGGCTCAGAGAGCACTTAATGGCCCAGAGGAGCCTCAGAAGAGGCCCTCTCACCTCTCAGCTCATGGTCAGGGAGCTCCAGCTAAGTTCAGGTCTTGGTCCTTAGTCCTGAACTGGCCAAAACACTCAGCACAGGGACCTGTCTGCATCCAGCCCTCACCCCCTCACAGTTCCTGTGGAGTTCCTGTGAACCTGTCTCAGTTTCCCCAGCTTTGCCACCAGTCCCCTTGTGTCACACCAGGGCTTAGCATTGAGCATCAGGATCCCAAAGCCAGTATTCCTGCATCCCTAGAAACAGCCCTGAACTCTGGCAAGGGTCATTCTTTCCCTTAGGCCATGGCCCCACACCCCACATACAGGATCAGAAGCTGAACTTCTGCCCCTCACTGCCCCAACAGTGGCTTTGCAGAGACTCTGCAGCCCCTCTGAGCTCCAGATTCCAGCCCCAGGCTGGACTCTGCTCCCAAGCTCCCACACTGTTCTTCTCAAGTCACAGCTCCTCTCCCAAGACAAGTCATAGAATCCTACAATGGTTGGGGTTGAAAGCGACATTAAGGATCAACTTGTTCCACCCCCTGCCATGGGCAGGGACACCTTTCACTATCCCAGGTTGCTCCAAGCCCTGTCCAACCTGGCCTGGGACACTCCCAGGGATGGGGCAGCCACAGCTTCTCTGCCCAACCTGTGCCAGGGCCTGCCCACCCTCCCAGCCAGGAATTCCTTCCCAATATCCCATCTAGCAGTTTGAAGTCATTTCCCTTGTCCTGTCACTAGACACCCTTGTCCCCAGTCCCTCTCCAGCTCTCCTGGAGCCCCTTTAGGCACTGGAAGGGGCTCTCAGGTGTCCCTGGAGCCTTCTCTTCTCCAGGTGAGCCCTCCCAGCTCTCCCAGCCTGGCTCCACAGCACAGGAGCTGAAGCCCTGGGAGCATCTCCATGGCCTCCCCCGGATTCATTCCAGCAGCTCCACATTCTTCTGATGTTGGGGCCCTGGTGCTGGACACCATCCAAAGCCACCAGCATGGGAGGCACAGAGGAGCTGGACCAATGGGCAGCCCCAAATGTGTGCAGAGAGAGAGAGAGAAAAGAGACAACACCGAGACATTCCAAGCTATCTTATTTTTCCGTTGACTGAACAGGACCCGCTATTCCACACTGCCCGTTGCCAGGATATTTTAAGACCTTAGCAGGCTTGAGATTGGGAGCCCCCCGGAGCCGCATTCCCGCTCTCCAGTGGCGGAGCGTGTCCCCACGGGGGCGTCGCAGGCTCAGGGACCGCGTCCCACTCCCCACGCAGGGCATCCCCGCATCCCACCGGCGCGAGCAGTGGGAAGCCACAGGATTACGGAGCCTGATGCGATTTATCGCACACGTGCGGCCGCTCTTAATAATTACCACTACAGCCTCATCACCTAATCCCTCAGCAGACTCCTCGTCTCCAGCACTCCCAAAGTCACCTTGCGCTGCCAAGAGGGGGAACCGCGGGAGCGTGGCTGTATCCCAGGGGCGGGATGCTGCGGGCACCGCGGGCTGCCCGGAGGGAGGGCGAGACACACGGGGTCGGAGGGCGTCAAGGCGCGGGGGCACTCCCCGGGGGCCAGGGCGGAGGGGAGGGGAGGAGAGGGGAGAGCCGCAGATCGATGCACGGCGCCCCCGCGCAGCCCCCGCGCCTCGCACCGACCCCGCACCGGCCCCGCCGCAGCCCCGAGCGCAGCGCCCGCAGCGCCGCTGCCGGG
>VWZD01007184.1:40841-111560 GCA_013396695.1 Sakesphorus luctuosus | reverse complement strand
TGCGGTGTGGGTCACGCTCCTCGGGCTCTGCCGCGACCCCTCCGTCCCTCCCCTATGGAAGAGATGGAAGAGGAGCTGAAATGCCCGGTGTGCGGCTCCTTCTACAGGGAGCCCATCATCCTGCCCTGCTCGCACAACCTGTGCCAGGCGTGCGCCCGCAACATCCTGGTGCAGACGCCGGACTCGGAGTCTCCGCAGAGCCGGCGCGCCTCGGGCTCGGCCGTCTCCGACTATGACTACCTGGACCTGGACAAGATGAGCCTGTACAGCGAGGCGGACAGCGGCTACGGCTCCTACGGGGGGTTCGCCAGCGCGCCCACCACGCCGTGCCAGAAGTCCCCGAACGGGGTGCGGGTGTTCCCGCCGGCCGCTCCGCCGCCCCCGGCCGCGCTGGCGCCGCCGCCGCCGCCGCGCAACGCGTGTCTGACCTGCCCGCAGTGCCACCGCAGCCTGGTGCTGGACGAGCGCGGGCTGCGGGGCTTCCCCCGCAACCGGCTGCTCGAGGGCGTCATCGACCGCTACCAGCAGGGCAGGGCGGCGGCCCTGCGGTGCCAGCTCTGCGAGAAGGCACCCAAGGAGGCGGCCGTGATGTGCGAGCAGTGCGACGTGTTCTACTGCGACCCGTGCCGCCTGCGGTGCCACCCGCCGCGGGGGCCGCTGGCCAAACACCGCCTGGTGCCCCCGGCCCAGGGCCGCGTCAGCCGCCGGCTCAGCCCCCGCAAGATCTCCACCTGCACCGACCACGAGCTGGAGAACCACAGCATGTACTGCGTGCAGTGCAAGAGCCCGGTCTGTTACCAGTGCCTGGAGGAGGGCAAGCACTCCAGCCACGAGGTCAAGGCGCTGGGAGCCATGTGGAAGCTCCACAAGGTGAGCCCCGGCCTCGGGATGCGCTCATGCCCGGCACACCTTGACCCGCATATCCCATCTCCCGCAGCATCCCCAGCCGCCCTCTCCCACTGCGTTTTGCACCCTTGCGGGAGAGGAGTGTTGCTCACCCGGCACGAGGAGTTTGGCATCGCGCAGGTGATGCTCCCCATGGGGCCCCAAACCGTTCAGGTGATGCTCCCCAAACTGTGCAGGTGATGCTCCCCATGGATCCCCAAACCGTGCAGGTGATGCTCCCCATGGGTCCCCAGACTGTGCAGGTGATGCTCCCCATGGATCCCCAAACTGTGCAGGTGATGCTCCCCATGGATCCCCAAACCGTGCAGATGATGCTCCCCATGGGTCCCCAAACCGTGCAGGTGATGCTCCCCAAACTGTGCAGGTGATGCACCCTGTGCGTCCCCAAACCGTGCAGGTGATGCTCTCCATGGGTCCCCAAACCGTGCAGGTGATGCTCCCCCCATGGGTTCCCAAACCGTGCAGGTGATGCTCTCTATGGATCCCCAAACCGTGCAGATGATGCTCCCTGTGGGTCCCCAAATCATGCCTGACAGGATGTGGAGGTGGATCAGGGACATTCGCACCGCAGAGCTGGGAAAGCAACAGGGAGCGATGTTTTGGGGAGGATGGGTGATGTGAAATCTCCGGGATGTGGGAGCTGTGTGCCATGGGGTGCTGCTGGGGAAGGGGTGCCACCTCCTCCGGCACATGGAGCCACAGGGAGGAGGAGGAGGAGGAGGAGGAGGAGGAGGAGGGATGGCAGCGCGATAGAGGAGCCTTTCCCTGAATACCGATCAGCTCTCCGGAGCGTACTCACTCCCACACACGTCCACGCTGGACCGGAGCATCCCAGCGCTTGGGGCAGGGATGTGCCATCACCACCAGCTTCAGCTCCGCTCCATCCGCACTGCCGCCTCCCTCCCTCCTCCAGTGACCGAAGGAACTGGGGCAGAAGTGACTGGGACGCGGACGGACAGGGCACAAGGGGATGGGCGTCACTCCTTGGATGAACATTGGAATAATTGGCCCCCTCTCCAGCAAATCTGAGCGGGCAGGAGCAGGTGGGAGGACCTGTGAGAAGGAGCTGGGGAGTGATGTGGGGCGGTGTGACCTACCTGGTGGAAGGGACTCGGCTGGATTGCTTTCCAGGAACGTTTCTGTCGTGCTTTGGAAGTGTGTGATCTGTGGAGGATGAGGATTGCTGGGCTGCAGCTCTGTGCCCCAAATTGGGTCACTGGGGGCACGCAGGGACAAGCTGTCACTTGTCATGATGCCCCAAAAAGGGTAGCACATTATGTTGTTGTGGGAGGAAGGGTTCAGTGGTGCCTCTTGCTGCTGGAGGGGGCTTTTCCTGACCCCTTTTTGCTGGGAGTGGGGGCACCTCCTCCCTGGCTTCCCAGTGTTCCTGCAGGGATGAAGCCCAAGTGCCAGAGCAGTTTGGGTGCCCGTGCCCTTGTCCTCATGCACAGGGTGCAGTCACTGATCCCAAAGCTGGCAGGACCACCCAACTGCTGCCCAGGCACTGCTGCCCTGGTCACAGGAGCACGAGGGCTCTCAAGGAGGGTGCCAGAGGATGGAGCCAAGAAACAGGACAAGAGCCAAGGAACAGAGACTGGAACACAGGGGTTTCCACCTGAACATAAGGAAGAACTTCTTTACTGTTCAGGTCAGGCTGGACAGGGCTTGGAGCAACCTGGTCTAGTGGAAGGTGTCCCTTCTCATGGCAGGGAGTTGGAATGAGATGAGCTTTAAGGTCCCTTCCAACCCAAACCATACTGGAATTCTGTGATTCTAATGTGGCTGCCCAGAGGAGTTGTGGAGTCCCACTCAGCAGAGATACTCAAAAGCCACCTGGACACAATCCCAAGGAACAGGCTCTGGGAGCAGGGAGGGTGAATCAAATCCTCACTGTGGGCCCTTTCCAACCTTACCCATTCCATGACTCTGTGTTAGCATGGCATGAGCCATTGGATGCTGTGACCATCTTATTCCTCTTGCCTGGTACAAAACCCAGGGAGTGCTCTCTGTGCCAGAGCAGCCTGTTCTCCAGAGTCTGGCCCTCCTGGCTCAGCTCTTGGTGGAGGATGAACCCATTTGGTCTGTGCTGACAGAGCACCAGCAGAGCTGGGTCCAACTGTCAGTGTTGGACTCCAAAAGAAGAGAAATCTGACAGGCATAAGGTTTTGGCTTTCCCTGCCTTGACTGAGGTGCAGCAAAGCACTGATACACATGTGAGCATCTGGACAACTTCATATGCAAGCACTCAAATACTTCAGGCCCTGTGTTCTTGATTAAGGTGGGTTATCCATCCCTGAATGCTTCCCTTTTCCTTCAAAATACCTTTTCCCAGAGGAGAGCTGTAGCCGTGCAGGATTCCATTGATGCACTTCACAGACGTGGAGCTGTAACGTTATTTCAGGTAACGATTTTCCTGCAATTGCTTTCAGACTTCTGGAAATGGAACAGCAAAGTCACACCTGCTTTGAGTGAGCTGTGTCTCTGCAGGGGTTCCTGGCTCTGCCCTGGTGTTGCTTTGTTGGGGAGGGAAAAGAGTCTGTTGTGTCAAATGTGTTGTTATGGTACAATTGAAGGAGCCATTTCAGGGCCAGAGCTCGGATTGCTCCCTGAGGTGCCATCTAACAAAATCAAGGCAAGAGGCTGTTGACCTTGATATTTGTTATCCAAACTATTAAATCAATACTGTTGAGTTCCAAGCTTTATATTGGGTGAGTCTGGGCATTAGGAATCAAAACATCTGTGGATTTGAGCAGTGAAACTCTGGGAAAAGCATCTGAGTGTTGTTTTTTGAAGGGTCAGGCCTTTGGCACAAGGCAGACTTGCTGAAAGGGTGTCTGTCCCTTTTTGCCTGATCTTTTCTCCCTGATGAGCAGTGGAATGATTCCCTACAGCTCTGAGGAAAGGACAGGCTTATGAATCATGGAATGTTTTGTGTTGGAAAGGGCCTTAAAGATCATCTTGCTCAAACCCCTGCCATGGGCAGGGCCCCCTTTCACTGTCCCTGGTTGCTCCAAGCCCTGTCCAACCTGGCCTGGGACACTTCCAGGGATGGGGCACTCTGTGCCAGGGCCTGCCCACCCTCCTAGTCAGGAATTCCTTCCCAATACCCCATCTAAATCAACCCTCTTTTAGTCTACACCCATCAGCCAGCTCCTGAATTCTCTCCTGCCCTTCCCACACCTCCCGGTGTGAAATGCTCCTTGCCATCCATCTGTGCTCCTCATTCCTGACCCAGGGAAGTTGTGATTGTCCCTGCAGCCTGCCCTGACCCCAGAGAGCCTCCATCAGCTGTTGTTCTCGAAAGCAGCCCCGTTCACGCCCCAGTAGGTGATTGCCAAGCCCTGGGCAATCCGTGTTAAGTGCAGCGTGGAACGGAGAGCAAAGGGCTTCTCCCAGCCCTCTTTGGGCTCTGCCCCCCTTTTCACTTGTGTGGCTCTCACAGATGATCCTTTCAAAATAATCAGTTGTAATTCAGGGAGCTGAGATTTCTAAGCCAGACACAGATTGTGGGAAATCCTCTCTTTTCCTGTCTCCCTTTCAGGAGAGTTGTCAGGAGAGAGAGGTAAATATTCAGAGGAAAATGGGGTTTTAATCTGAATTGTCCCAGTTTTGTACAGATATTGCAGCTGTCTGGATTTTATCCCCACGAGCTGGAGTGCTGCTTGGCATGTCAGAAGCAGAAGCACAAGATGGAGCTGAATCATTTATTCTTTGCACATCCCAGTCCCTCTTGCTTTTGCTGGGAAATGTGTGCTGAGTGCAGGCTCAGCAGCTTGGTAATGTGTTTTTACAGATAGATGGATACAAAGATGGATGGATGGATGTGGATGTGCAAATACCCAGGGACTGGAAGGGGTCTCTGGGGTCTCTCCTATCTCTGACAGCCCTGGAATCTCATCCATCAGCTGATCAAGCTCTGCCTGAAAAACATTTTACCCATGCTGGTACATGTTGAAAATGTCTCCAGGAGTTTGTGGGTTCTGGTAGGAGGTTTTAAGCAGGTTTGAAAGCTTTCTGGGTTAGGCAATGCACAGACAGTGATGCAGAGCAGTTATTCCTTCCTGCCCCTTTCCCCTGTGGTCCACACCACTCTTTTATCTGGCTGTGCCCTGCAGAGCCCCTGGCACTTCTCACCCTGTGGCTGGGCACCCTCCCTGGGGTGGCTCCTGCCTGCCAGAGGTTGCTTTTGTCTTGGAGATCAGTATTCCAACTGCAGCAGGGATGAACCTGGATCTGCTGTGCACAGAAAAAAGGGCTGAAGAGGTCAGTGCTCATGGTGAGGAGCTTCTGCCCTCGTTTTGAGCAGTGGAGCAAAAAGCTTCCCTCTGCTTTGGGTTGGGATCATGGGATTGTCCACAGGGGCTCACAGGGCTTGCCCTCTTCCCTGCACTGCCATCCCATTCCCATTCCTTGTGCATCTAAAGGAGGGCAGTGAGGCAGGTGAGGGGTCCTGTAAAGGAATGTGGTGGCTTCACCATCCCTGGAGGGATTTAAAAACTCTGTGGATTTGGCACTGGGGAATGGTTGGACTTAAAGATCTTTTCCAACCCAAACAATTCCATGATTGTACCCCAAGGCTCTGGGGTGGGACCACTCTCTGTTATGCCTTGAGGAGCAGGTCAGGCAGCCTGTCCTGCTCTTGGAGTGGAGCAGAAACAGGTCTTGGCTCCAGTGGAAGGTAAATAATGCTGTCCATTATAGTTTTCCATAGGATTTCACTGTCTGGGATGGGGAAAAAAAACTTCTTTGCAGAGAGAGTGCTCAGGCATTGGAATGGGCTGCCCAGAGAGGGGGTGGATTCCCCATGCCTGGAGGTTTTTAAGGTGAGCTTGGCCGTGGCACTGAGTGCCATGATCTGGTGACGGGACTGGAGTTGGCCCAAGGGTTGGACTTGATGATCTGGGAGGTCTTTTCCAACCCAATCCGTTCTGTGATTCTGTCATTCTATGGATGTGGCACTGAGTGAGAATCCACCACATCTTGATCCAACCCCACTGTGATCACCAGCCCAGGGCACGGAGTGCCCTGGGCTGGTGATCACAGTGGAGTTGGATCAAGGGTTGGACTTGATGATCTCAGAGGTCTTTTCCAACCCAATCCATTCTATGATTCTGTGATTGCAAAGCCCTGGGAATTTGCATTCTACACTGTGTGGAGTCAGCTGTGTGGAATCAGTAATGATGGTCAGCAATCAGGGGCTAATTAGGTGTCACCTCAGCTCCTCCAGACTCTTATTAGCACAGATGGGAATCAAACCCTGTTAAAAATCAAAAATCCTGTGCACAACAGGACTTTATTCCAGCTGTTCTGCACAGGGGTGGCAAACCCTGCCAGTCTCTGAGTGTGGGCACAGGAGCCAAGTCAGGGGTGAGCAGGCAGAGCTTTTCATTGGCTCCCTTGGCCGGACTCCTGTGTTGGAACTTCTGGAGAGAGTCGGTTTTCTGAGCCCTGGGAATGTGGTGCTGTTGGATCTGTGGGAATTCCTGTAGCCCTGCAGTGCTTGGGGAGGTATCCAGGGAGTTGCCCTATGACCAAGATCTGTTTGCTTTTGCAAAGTAAAACATTTGCTGCTAAAACAGAAGCAGGGAGAATCCTTAATGTTTCCCTGTGTCCAAAGTGCCCTTTCCCAAGCCTTGGTGGGATGGCCTTCCCAAATCCCACCCCCCTGGCTCCATCACCTGCTGTCTGCAGCAGGAGGGTCTGTCCTGTCCTCCAGCAATGCCCAACAATTCTCCTGGGGCTGAGAGAGGGGCAAACAGGCTGGGATGCCTTAAAGTTGGAAAAAGCAGCGAAATGTCGGGATCTGGAGCACAACTAGGGAGCTGAGGAAGGGTTTGGAGCACCAGGAGGTGGCTGAGGAAAGGTCTGGAGCACCAGAAGGGAGCTGAGGAAGGGTCTGGAGCACCAGGAGGGAGCTGAGGAAGGGTCTGGAGCACCAGAAGGGAGCTGAGGAAGGGTCTGGAGCACCAGGAGGGAGCTGGGCAAGGGTCTGGAGCACCAGGAGGGAGCTGAGGAAGGGTCTGGAGCACCAGGAGGTGGCTGAGGAAGGCTCTGGAGAACCAGGAGGGAGCTGAGGAAGGGTCNTCAGGGAGGACCTGGCTCTCTGCAGCTCCCTGACCGGATGGGGGAGCCAGGGGAGGGGTCAGGCTCTGCTCCAGGGAACAAGAGACAGGACAAAAGGAAACATCCTCAAGTTGCACCAGGGGAGGTTTAGGTTGGATGTTGGGGAAGATTTCTTCACCCAAATGTTGTTCATCCCTGGCACAGATACCCAGGGCAGGGGTGGATCCCCATCCCTGGAGGGATTTAAAAGCCCTGTGGATGTGGCACTTGGGGACACAGGTTAGTGGTGGCCTTGGCAGTCGGACTCGATGAGTTAAAGGTCTTTTCCAGCCTGAATGATTCTGTGATTCCCACCAGCTTGTGTTTGCCCTGGATGTGGAGATGAGGCTGCCACCTTGTCTTAATTTATTTAGAAAGCAGCTTTCTGCCAGGTGGCTCTTTCCTCTGCACTTACTGCAGTTAATGGAGGAAGGAGCAAACACAGATATCCTGTTAATCAAAGGTAATGTGGTACAGCAAGTCCTACGAGGTGTTCCTGGAGCCTGGGAAGCAGCTGATGCCAGGAGATGTCCTTATTTGCAGATGGAAATGGGCCCAGGGCCATCTCAGAGTGACTGTAAATCACTGCAGCTTCATCCATTCCAGTGGGAAGCTTGGATGAGATATGGGGAAGAAATTCCCTGGGAGGGTGGGCAGGCCCTGGCACAGGTTGGGCAGAGAAGCTGTGGCTGCCCCATCCCTGGGAGTGTCCAAGGCCAGGTTGGAAAGGGCTTGGAGCGACCTGGGCTGGTGGGAGGTGTCCCTGCCCATGGCAGGGGTGTTGGAAAAGTCTGGCCTTTAAGGTCCCTTCCAACCCAAACATTCTGGGATTCTAAATCTAAAAATACCCTGACCTGACAGGGTGATGCTGTTTTGCATCGTTTCTCTCAGGCTTTCCCAAGGCTTCAAAGCATCTCAACATGGAAATTGATCTGTGGTGGGATTCATCTTCATCCAGAAGGTTCCTGCACTCTGTAAATATCAAACCTTTTCCAATCTCTCCACATTTCTTTTCTTCTGTTGGCCACTCTATGAATGAAGGATCCCCATGGCTTGACATTGCTGCATTTACTGTGGGGCAAGTCAGGGAGGTCACCACAGCTGTAATGAGTAAAAAAATCATTCCTTGTGTCTCTTCATGGAATTTTCAGCAGAGATTCCCTTGTCACCACATCCCTTAAGCTTGGAAAACCAGGAGAATCAGCAAGCAGAGCAAACACTGCACCTGGTGTTAAGTAAATGACTTGAGAGTGAGAAAAAGGCTTTGCTGTTTATTGACCAGGTTTCACAGGCTGCACTTGGAGAGCTGACAGTGGTGCAGGATGGATCTTTGCTGGGGACATGATCTCAAGAGGCTTTGGGGCTGCTCTGCTTGTCCCTGCTCTTCTAAATAATCCAGCACCCTAAAATCTTAGTTTTTTAGAGGAAAAACTCTGCCTGGTGTCACTTATTGAATCACAGATGGGTTTGGGTTGGAAGGGACCTTAAAGACCATCTTATTCCATGGCAGGGACACCTCCCACCAGCCCAGGTTGCTCCAACCTCACCGGGGACACTCCCAGGGATGGGGCAGCCACAGCTTTTCTGTCCAACCTGTGCCAGGGCCTGCCCACCCTCCCAGCCAAGCAATTCTTTCCTAATACCTATTTTAAATCTCTCCTTTATTCACAAATATGTTCACATATAACTCAAACATCTTCTTTGGGAGCCGTGTGATGCACTTTCTAGAAATCTAAGACATTTCTGGAGAAATTTCNGTTGGACTTGATGATCTCAGAGGTCTTTTCCAACCCAATCCATTCTATGATTCTGTTATTCTATGGATGTGGCACTGAGTGAGAATCCACCACCTCTTGATCCAACCCTACTGTGATCACTAGCCCAGGGCACGGAGTGGGGTTGGATCAAGGGTTGGACTTGATGATCTTGGAGGTCTTTTCCAACCCAATCCATTCTATGATTCTCTTTCCTTTTCCTGAAGTTTGAAGGAACTTTGGGCAGCCCTGGCTGAACCTGTGTGATTCACACACATCCTCACTTAGCTCAGAGTGCTTTTGAATTGCTTTGCTCTTCGCAGCTGTGGGAAAGACTAATTAAAGCAAAACTCAGCTGAAACATAACAACTCTCATAACTTCTCTTTTGTCAGCCTTGTTCCCAGCTTTGTTCTTGGGATGAAGCATTCCACAGGGCTGTGGGATGCATTTTACCTGGTAATTTGGTTTATAAATAAACCAGCTCATTCCCTGTCCATTGAGATTGTCCTGCTGGGATGAATTGGATAAATATCTATTTAGAGCAAGCACATAAGCCAGAGAGCTGGTGCTGTAAATCTCTGGTGACCTCAGCTCAGGTAATGTCCTAGAAGGAGAGGCAGAGGCTGGTGTGGAATTACTGTCAAGAGTAAAGCTCTCAGGATGAGTTTCTCCAATCCCTGTGGACCATCCAGGGTGTATCTGGAAAGGGCAGGATGGTTTGGTAAACCAGAGCTTTGGGACCACCATTGAGGGGTGTCTGGGTGGTCAGAAAAACCATTGAGGGGTGTCTGGGTGGTCAGAAAAAGAAAAGACATTAAACTCTTTAACTGGCAGACACATAGATAGGAATATATAGAAACTCTCCCCCACAGCAGTGGCACCTCCCTGATTAGTGCAGAAAGGAGACCAGAACTGAGAACAGCAGGTCAAAGAATTCAGCTTTCCCACCAAGGGAAAATTTTGTTTGTGGTCTGAACTAACTCATATTTTGTCTTCAGAACTGGGTGCAGCTTTGGGAACAGCCTGACCTGGAGCTGGCTGGAAAAGCTCAGCAGAGGTTTGATTTTTCCTCCTAAGAGAAGAATTTCTGATAAATTTGAGATTTTCTTGAACCAGCACGTGGCTGTAGCAGCAGGTGAGGGCAGAGAGATCCCTGCCTGTGAGGGAGGGGTGATGCCAACCTAAAGCACAGTAGGCACAGCATGGACTGGAGTTTGGGCCACATTTTTGCATTTAATTAGCCATTAAATTCCCTGGGTTATAGAAATACAGGGATGTGTTAATTGGGGCACACTCAGTTCTGCAGCAGCACAAATTGCTCTGGGAGGGCTCTAGTGGTTGAGGGATTTCCCATCAGTGCTAATTACCCTTTCCCCTTTCCTAACCTTGTATGAGTTGGTGGATTTAAAAAAAAAGAAGATGGGAATTGGGTTGTTCATAAGGCCTGCATGGATGTGGCTGGAGTGCCGTGGGCTGGAGCCTTTCCCAAGAGGAGGAGAGGTTGGATCCACAGCTAGTGGAAAGCCTCAGTAGCTGGGAAATACCAGTTAAAGTGTTTGCACAAGCCCTGAGACTGTGGAGCATCTTTGAACCATTGATCCCCTTTTTTTTTAAATTTTTGGGCGTTGGACCCTTGCACTTAATTCCATCTTTTTCCCCTTGCTCCTGGCTGGCCCTTGTGGATTTACATGGTCAGTTCCCTTCTCTTGCAGTGGTGCCCTGCAGCAGGATTGGGGTGTTTGTGGGAATTAATGATGTTTTGTGGCTGTGCTTTCAGCTCCAGGGTGCCTGATGCATCCAGAGCATCACTTCTGTGCTTTCCACCTGCAGCTCTCGGGGTTTTCCCTGGTGAAATCCCTCTGTTTTCCCAGGTAACCAGTGCCCCTGGATTAAAGATATATCAATTCCCTACTTCTGTTACCTTCACCATTTTTCTTCTCTTTGCTTTTTACCTCTTGACCTTTGCAGGCTGTAGGCAATGGAAGGAACTGCTGCTCCTGCCCCATCCCTGGAAGTGTCCAAAGCCAGATTGGATGGGACTTGGAGCAACCTGGGATAGTGGAAGGTGTCCCTGCCCATGGTTAGAGCAAGATGGTTTTGAAGGTGCTTTCCGGTCCAAACCATTCCCGGATTCTGGGATTCCTGGCCCAGCACTTGGGGCACTGCCTGTCCAGGGTCTCTGATCCTTTGTTAGCTGGAGGCTTTGCTGTGCCACAGGGATTTCTCCTTGGGAAGGACCTTTCTATCCCTAGAGCCAAACTCCAAGGCCTGGTTTTGACTCCAGTGTGTTGTTAAGAAAACATCCCTTCCCAAACAGGTTTCTCTGATTCTGTACTGTGGGTCTGTCCATTGGAGCTGGAGAAAGGGGGGTTGTGTCAAGCTTTGAAATGGATTTTTTCTAACAAGGCACATTATTGATCCCAAGATGAAGATGGACTGCTTTGGGGTCAGAGCCTCGTTCCCTTCCTCCCCTAATTGACAGGAAGCTCAAGAGGAGCCAAGAGTGTGCCCAGGTGGCCAAGAAGGCCAATGGGCTCCTGGCCTGGATCCAAAGTAGCGTGGCCAGCAGGCCCAGGGCAGTGAGCCTTCCCCTGGCCTCTGCCTTGGGGAGGCCACACCTTGAGTGTTGTGTTGAGTTGTGGGCCCCTGAGTTGAGGCAAGAGATTGAGGGGCTGGAGCGGGGCCAGAGAAGAGCAACGAGGCTGGAGAAGGGAGTGGAGCACAAGTGCTGTGGGGAGAGGCTGAGGGAGCTGGGGGTGTTTGTGCTGGAGAAGAGGAGGCTGAGAGGTGACCTCAGCACTGTCTGGAAGTGCCACATCAGGGAAGTTGTGGCCAGCTGGGGGTTGGTCTCTTCTCCCAGGCACTCAGCAATAGGACAAGGGGGCACGGGGGGCTCAAGCTCTGCCAGGGGAAATTGAAGTTGGAGAGCAGAAAAAACTTCTTTGCAGAGAGAGTGCTCAGGGATTGGAATGGGCTGCCCAGAGAGGGGGTGGATTCCCCATCCCTGGAGGTTTTTCAGCTGAGCTTGGCCGTGGCACTGAGTGCCATGATCTGGTAAAGGGACTGGAGTTGGCCCAAGGGTTGGACTTGATGATCTCGGAGGTCTTTTCCAACCCAATCCATTCTATGATTCCTGGCAGGGCTGGGCTGTGTTACCCAAAGCACTCAGTGATCCAGCCTGGAGCAGGGGAGGAGTGGGAAGCTGCTGGCAAGTGCAGCTCTGGTTGTTTATCCTTCACTGAGAGAGGGAACTGTGGCAACATTTCCCTGAGGATGCTGGAAAAGGAAAGGGTGGGCTGGAGATCTGTTCTCCCTGCAAGGATTTGCCTCATTCTCCTGGGCAAATAATTGCCCAGCCTCCCTGTGTGTCCTCTCCCTGCTTCCAGCTGCCCTGGCAGGGTCACAGTTCCCTTCCTCCAGCCCAGCATCCCCATGGTGGTGTCATGGGAATTCCTAAGGGAACACGTGGAGATGTTCTGGGAGCTTCCAACAACGCGGAGGGCGCCGGAGCCGTCAGGGCTGGGTGAAATCCCATCAGGGACATAATGGGAGCATCAGCCTCCCTCCCTGGGAAAGCACTTCCATGCTTGCTCAGTCTGAAATGGAAGTCACAGAGATTTCAGGGCATGACTTAAATGTTTTCTGGGCTTGGGGCATCTGAGGTGGTAAATCGGTGAGAGCCCTTGATGTGTGAGCAGCGTGGGATTAACGCCGGGAGCTGTTGTTGTCCCTTGGCTCCGTGACAGATGCCACTGTTTCCTGGGAACACAGAGCTCTTTCTTTGGCAGGGTACAAGACAGGAGTGTAAAACAAGCTTTGACTTTCATGGCAAACCCTCTGAAGTCTTAGCCCTGCTGTCTGAGGGAGCAGCCAAAGTGCCTCTGATTGTCCCGACACAGATTTCCTTGGTGCTCCTTTGTGGCTCGGTCGACTCCCTCTTTCTTGTGCTGTTTTTAATCCCCAGCCAGCTCTTTGTGAGGCTCCTTCCAGGAGGAGCAGCAGCAGTGCTGGTTCGTGTCACACTGTCACACAAAACTCACACAGCTCCTGCATCCACCCTGCACCAACACTTCTCCCATCCTGACGTTGAGTTCCAAGGAAATGAGGCCCTGAAAGGGCATCTGCTGTGCCCACAGCCTGGTGAATCACAGCGAGTACAGAGACAGTTTCTCACCTCTGAGATTATTTCTCACCTCCCCCAGAACACAACAGCTAAAATTTGGAGATACAGGATTTTTATTTTTTTCTTTCAGCCAACAACAGAGAGTTGTGATAATGTGTCATTTCAGACAGTGCCCTCTGGCAGGACGGAGGGCAGCGGGCACTGCCCCTTGCCCTGCTCTGCTAACAACAGATGACAGCCCAGATCAAGGGGCAGGGAGGTCATTTGCTGGTGGTGGCTGTGGGAATCATGCTGTGCTTCTGGAGCTGAGACCAGATGACCCACCAGCCCATCCATCTGTGCCTTGTGCTCTCTATTGATTTCCTGCCGCAGTGCCAGGCTGTTGGATGGGCCAGGACATGCTCCTGGCAGCTCCAGGGAGGATCTTTCCTCCTTTTCTGGCTGGCAGGTGACTCATCCACATCTCTGGTGGGCAGACCCTGCCAAGTTGCCATCTGACCAGCTGCAGCAGGTTTCTGGCTCGTGTTGCCGTGCCCTGCTCTTTGCTTGTGCCAGCTGTGCCAGGTTGGCCTGAGATGGGATTCCTGGATGAGCCAGGAGCGGTAGGAAGGGCCAACACACTGGCCTGTTTTAGCCTGGACAAAAGAAGCCTCAGGGGAGACCTTCTCACTCTCTACAACTCTGTGACAAGAGAGTAGAGCCTGGTGGGGGTTCAGGTTCTTCTCCCAGGGAATAAGTGACAGGATGAGAGGAAACAGCCTCAAGCTGTGCCAGGGGAGGATTAAGTTGGACATCAGGAGGGATTTCTTCATGGAAAGAGTGGTCAGGCATTGGGAAGGGGCTGCCCAGATGGAATCCCCCTCGCTGGAGGTGTCCAAGGAAATACTGGACATGGCAGTCAGTGCTCTGGGCTGGGTGAAAAGGTGGGCATCGGGCACAGGGTGGTGGGCTCCATGGTCTTGGAGGTCATTTCTAACCTCAGTGGTTCTGTGATTCTCTGGGATCACAGAATCATAGAATGGATTGGGTTGGAAAAGACCTCCGGGATCATCAAGTCCAACCCTTGATCCAACCCCACTGTGATCACCAGCCCAGGGCACTCAGTGCCCTGGGCTGGTGATCACAGTGGGGTTGGATCAAGATGTGGTGGATTCTCACTCAGTGCCACATCCATAGAATCACAGAATCATAGAATGGATTGGGTTGGAAAAGACCTCCGAGATCATCAAGTCCAACCCTTGGTCCAACTCCAGTCCCTTTACCAGATCATGGCACTCAGTGCCACGGCCAAGCTCACCTTAAAAACCTCCAGGGATGGGGAATCCACCCCCTCTCTGGGCAGCCCATTCCAATGCCCGAGCACTCTCTCTGTCTCATCCTTGTGTGAAGCCTTGAGGAATGTGACTTGCAGAGTGAAAAGGTGAGAGGAAGAAAGGGGGAAGGAGGTGGGATCCCACCTCATGCTCTCAACATTCTCCTCTCCACCTTGTAGTGTCTCAGCATCTGAGGAGGGTTCAGGGGCAAAGAGATTTTGTTCAGTTTGTTCCAGGCTGAGTTGGATGGGGCTTGGAGCAACCTGATCTGCTGGAAGATGGCCTCAAACATAAGTTATGTTTGGGGGAATACCTCCTGCATTTATGGGATGTTTCTTCAGCCCACGGGCAAGAGAGACACTTTTATGGTGCTGTGGCAGCTCCTGGGGTCACCTACAGCTTGGCAGGGGCAATGACAGTGACACTGCACAAGGTCTCTCGTGGCAATTAGCACAGGTCATCGTTCAGCAGGACCTCGTGCCCTCAGTGTTTGGTTCATCTTGAGGTGCAGCAGAAGGAGGGTCAGAGGAATAATTTATATCCTGGCTGCACAGGGTGTGTGTGGTGGGAGAAAAGCCCTTCCTGCCACATGTCACAGCTTTGGCTTCAGCAGAGCTGTCAGTTGTTGCAGTTGTCATGAATCATGGGCAGGTCCGAGAGCTTTGGGTTCACAAACCAGGCAGTGGCCCCAGGGGAGGGGACAGACTCCTTAGCAGGGCTTGTAATAGGATGAGGGGTGATGGTTTGAAACTAAAAGAGGGTTAATTCAGTAGATGTAAGAAAGGAATTCTTTATTGTGATGGTGATGAGGCCCTGGAACAATGAAGCTGTGACTGCCCCATCCCTGGGAGTGTCCCAGGCCAGGCTGGACAGGGCTTGGAGCAGCCTGGGCTGGTGGGAGGTGTCCCTGCCCATGGCAGGGGGGGGGGTGGGATCATCTTTCAGGGCCCTTCCCACCCAAACCATTTCCAGGACTCCATGATTTCAGCCTGAAGCACTTCAGATTCTCCTCTCAACAGCAGTGAAAGGATTGAGACACAAAACCAAATCAGGAAAAATGCACTTGGCATTCAAATTCCTTCTGCCTGCAAATCCTTCCAAGAGCTGCTGTTGAACAGGGAGTGTTGGAGCAACCTGGGGTAGTGAAAGGTGTCCCTGACCATGGCATGGAGTGGAATGGGATGAGCTTTTATGTTCCTTCCAACCTGAACCATTCTATGATTTATTCAGAGCTGTCACCAGGTAGGTCATGGATCAATTCCTTTCTAGTGAATGTGGTTTTCATCACCTTTTTTGTGTTACAGACACACAATAATTGGAATTTGAACCCAAACCCTACCCATGTGGTTTGTATTTATACAGCCCTTCCAGAAGGGGTGACATCACAGCAGGGCCCTGAATCCAAGAAAACATCCACTTCACTTGTACATGCCCCAAAATACAGTTGATTTAAATTAAATATAATGAAGTTTACAGGGCCAGTGTCATCACCTGGCCTGAGCAGTGTGAAGTTCAGGGGGCTGTGCTGATTTAAACTGCTTTAAACTCTGCTGTAATATATGACCTGTTCCTAAATGTGCTTTGCAGGGGATCCAGGGCAGAGTTGTTTGCCTAATGACCATCCCTGGGAAAAGCTTTTCACTTCAGTAAAATGCCTATAAAATCAATATTTATTCTATTCAGTCATTTGGCTTAAACAGTTTACCTGGTTTGGGGTCTCCAAATTGATTTCAAGATCTAGTTTGAAGAAGCCAAGAGATGTCTGAACACAATATCAGAAATGTGTGTTGAGTGTGTAATGTAGGGCCAGATTCTGCCTCCTTCATTTCTCCTGGATATCGGGAATAACTGTGGTGACTTGGAGTGATTGAATCCTTCAGTGTGGGCTTGGTGGAATTTGAACATTTCTGTGCAGTTGGTGGGTAATTTATGTAACAGTTTATGTAACAACTTGCTGCCTTCACCGTTTTGCATGTGCATAAATACATCAATCTACCTCTTCACTGGAGAGAATATTTTAAAATCAGGTGGTCTGGGTGGCTGCACAGCTCTGCAGCAAAAAATGGGTATTTATTCTCAGGCAAACTTAATATAGAGATGATTATTTTTAGTGCCTGTGTTCAGAGTGGCAGATAATATAGTCTGTAATTAAATACCTCTGCCATCCCTGGGATGGGATGGATGGGATATGGAGATGCTCCAATGCTCCCTCTGCTCTGGAGCGAGGTTGGAAGAGCTGGGGGGGCTCACCTGGGGAAGAGAAGGCTCCGGGGAGACCTGAGAGCCCCTGCCAGTGCCTAAAGGGGCTCCTGGAGAGCTGGAGAGGGACTGGGGACAAGGGATGGAGGGACAGGACACAGGGAATGGCTTCCCACTGCCAGAGGGCAGGGCTGGGTGGGAGACTGGGAAGAAATTGGTGTCTGGGAGGGTGGGCAGGCTCTGGCACAGGTTGGGCAGAGAAGCTGTGGCTGCCCCATCCCTGGGAGTGTCTGAGGCCATTTAAGGGCTTGTCCTGTGACACACAGGTCCCTCCTCAGTGGCTTTCCACTCTGGAAGTGCCTGTGAGAGCTCAGACCCCATGGAGCTCTTTGCTCCTGTTGTGCTCCATGTGCAGCCCTTTGAGCCCCTTCCCTGTGTGTAAGAGAAGGAAGGGAAGGACAGGCCTGGGCAAGCTTTGCTTAATGAGCTGCTTTTCCCTTCTGTATTGAAAATGGGTCGTAAGTTTAAATAGAAACATATTTAAATAAGGCAAAATTTTGAAGGGAAAGGAACAGGCCCTGGCACTTTTGTAACTCAGCCCTTGCCTTGCAATGTGCCACTGGAAAAACTCAAACTCACATTTTAGAGTTATATTTAAAAAACCCTGTTTTCTATGACATTTACGTGCAGAACTTTTGTCCTTTATTCCTTCCAAGCTGTTGTGAGAAGCAGCCACAGCATCCTCACAGTTCAGTGCTCTGGGGCTGGGGCTGAAGGGCAGCATGAGGGTTGCCCTGGAGGTGGGTGGTACAGACAGGACACAGAACATGGGACAGCCCTGGGACAAACCCAGGCTGCTCCTTTGCAGATGGATTGTGGATCCAAGAGGTTGTGGCGGGGACACTTCAGCTTGACCACCTGGGAGCTAATTAAGAGTCTGGGCTAATGAGCTCAAGCAGAGCACTGGGCTAATCCCACTGGAGTAGGTCTGTGGTTCATCCTGCTCTGCAGGGTGGACATCCCACAGATGGGAGAAGAGGGAATGGCCTCAGGTTGCACCAGGAGAGGTTTAGTTTGGATATTAGAAGAAATTTCTTGCCCAAAAGGGATGTCAGGCATTGGCACAGCTGCCCAGGGCAGGGGTGGATGCCCATCCCTGCAGGGATTTAACAGCCCTGTGAATGTGGCACCTGGGGACATGACATGGTCAGTGGTGGCCTTGGCAGTGCTGGGGAACAGCTGGACTTGGTGATCTTAGAGGCCTTTTCCAAGCTAAATGGCTCCATGATCCCAGCTCAGACACCCATGGCAGTCCCTTCATCCCTCTCTCCTCAGCACCTGATGGAGCCAGTTCCTGCCAGAGCACCTTTGGGCATTGTCAGCCCTTGTGCAGCCTCTTTGCTTTGTCTGTACAGGCTGCTCCTCAGATCCTCCTCCTGAGCATGTGCCCTGTTTACTGCTCAGGTCCTGGACCTGCACTGGACCAGAATGAAGCAGCAGCAGGAGTGAAATTCCTGGGATTTGTTCTTGCTGCTCCTGTCCAGGGAGCCCAGCCCCGTATCCTGAGATACGGGGATGGAATACAGAGCTCCTGAGAGGGTGGGGATGGAATACAGAGCTCCTGGGATGCTGGGGATGGAATACAGAGCTCCTGGGATGGTGGGGATGGAATACAGAGCTCCTGGGATGCTGGGGATGGAATACAGAGCTCCTGGGATGCTGGGAATGGAATACAGAGCTCCTGAGGTGGTGGGGGTGGAATACAGAGCTCCTGAGATGCTGGGGATGGAATATAGAGCTCCTGAGGTGCTGGGGATGGAATACAGAGCTCCTGGGATGCTGTGGCCACCTTGGTGCTTGAGTTTGGAGTTGAGCTTACAAATGTTCCAAAAGCACCTATAGAATCACACAATCATGGAATGGTTTGGGTTGGAAGGGACCTTAAAAAATATCTCTTTCCAACTCCTGCCATGGGCAGGGACACCTTCCACTGTCGTACGTTGCTCCAAGCCCATTCCAGCCCAGCCTTGGACCCTTCCATGTGGTATCTTCTGTCCCACATCCCTCCTGCCTCACCTCAGGTGGCAGCTTCGAATTGGTTTTTCCCCTTGGATCTCACAGCTGCTTTGGCTGTCACATCCCAAGGACTGATCACCATCTGACTGCCCTTTCATTATCACAAACTGCTTGATGTTCTCCAGCCCTTCTACATCTCCGCGTTACCTCCATGGCCTTCCCTCTCCTCCTTTTCCACCAGGTAGGTGGTGGAGGAGAGAGGCACCTCTTTTTTACATCCAAGTGTATCCTCCCCATGCCCAGACTGGATTATTCCCTAGAGACTTTTAGAGACAGTCACTGTGTTTATGGCTCCTTTTCTCCTTAGCCTGGTTTTTCTTTAAGGCCTTGGAAGCACTTTTTTCTTTCAACTGGAAAAAAAAAAACTATTACTGAATAAATGTGAATTATTCCCCCCCCCCTCTCCTATCCCCTGGTATTTCCTGAATTCTTCACTTCTTCATAAATGATCATGAATGATTCAGTGGGTCCATTAACTGCTTCCCTGGTGACATCAGGATGGATTGGTGAGCTCCAGTGATCTGGATATCCTCCAGTTGTGGGTCTGGAACCCCCTCACCTCCTCTCTCCTTGTGCATACACTGACAAATTCTTCATTACTTCCTAATTAGCCAGACGTCCTTTCTTATTAAAGATTAATTCTTTTTAAAGGCAGTCATTATCTCAGCTCTTCCAGGATTATTGATTTATTCTTCCTCCTTTTTTATTAATGGATCTACAACCTTCTCATAATCCATCTGGTGCAATTTCCCTGCCCTGTAAGGACTCTCCTCCCCTCCCTCCACCCTTCCCAGTCTCCTGCTGCCTTGAGTGCTTTTAGCCCTTAGTGCCTCTCTCTGTGGTTTATTTTCCTTGGAAATCTTACTGTGGGCTCCCAAGAGGCCACTTCAAAACACCTTCTGAGCTTGAGGGAGGAGAAGGATTTCCAAAGGGCTCGTTCCTGGATTGCACTGGGAGAGCTGCAGGTTGGAATCCTCCGAGCTTTTAACTCTTCCCACCTTCCTGCACTTCCCTGCACCTTTGGGATCTGGGTCTTCTGCCTCTTGGTGATCTTTCTGGAGCTCTTGAGCAAACCCCCAGGGATTGGTGTCACTCTGGAACCTACGGAACTTACTGGAGGAATGAAAACCAGTCTGGCCTTGCTGCTGGGAACAAATGGCTACTGGGGGGCTTGGGATTGTTTCCCTGGGGCCACTTCCAGCTCCCAGCCAGAAGAGGAAAAGGGCCTGTGGAATGCCCCCTGTGCCCACCCAGTAAGGGCATAGAGCATCTGGCACATGGAGTCTGTTCCCTCTCTGAGGGAGGAATTCTGGATATTCTTAATCTGGGAATAATGAGATGCTTTCCCATCTTTCTCCTTCCCCATAAATCCTGTTCCCTCCATGTTTTGGAGTTCTCTCTAATCCAGGATGGGGTTGGGTTTTTTTGATATTTGCAAAATCAAATGCAATCACATTTTGGGAGTAATCCCAAATCCAGCCCTTTCCAACTTAGGAAGCTTTGCATCCAGATGTAGAGGCTGAGACTCCAGTGCCTGGAGGAAGGAGTTAACAGAGCAGAAAGGCTGAATTCCAGTGTTTTTCCTGCTCTTGAGGTGAGCTCTGAACTCCCTCACTGTGTGTTTTCCTGGCAGGATCCACCCCAGCATCCCTGCTCTGCTGTGGGGAGTGTTGCCTTCCCAGTGCTGCAGTATCCATGGTGATGGGGAGTATTCCTCCAGCAGTGCTTGAGAGGAAATGGGAAATCTTGGTCCTTGGACCTGCCCTTTTGGTCTCTGATGGAGGGAAATCTCATTGGGAGAGGAAGGAAGGTAGAGCCCAAGGGGTTTGGGAGTGGCCCTGCTCTGTTTTACCCCCGTGGTGAAACTCCAGGGGGTGACAAGGTGGGAGCATCTCTGCTCAGGTGAAGAATCAGAATCACAGAATCATAGAATGGATTGGGTTGGAAAAGACCTCCGAGATCATCAACTCCAACCCTTGATCCAACCCCACTGTGATCACCAGCCAAGGGCACAGAGTGCCCTTGGCTGGTGATCACAGTGGGGTTGGATCAAGATGTGGTGGATTCTCACTCAGTGCCACATCCATAGAATGACAGAATCATAGAATGGATTGGGTTGGAAAAGACCTCTGAGATCATCAACTCCAACCCTTGGGCCAACTCCACTCCCTTTACCAGATCATGGCACTCAGTGCCACGGCCAAGCTCACCTGAAAAACCTCCAGGGATGGGGAATCCACCCCCTCTCTGGGCAGCCCATTCCAATGCCTGAGCACTCTCTCTGCAAAGAAGTTTTTTCTGCTCTCCAACTTCAATTTCCCCTGGCAGAGCTTGAGCCCCCCGTGCCCCCTTGTCCTATTGCTGAGTGCCTGGGAAAAGAGACCAAGATGTTCATGGCAGGCTAAAGCTCTTTTCTTTTGAAGTAATACAGCTTTGGTAAAAGAAACTTCATATTGGGAGGAACATCTGAGAGGGAAAGTCCAGCCTTCTGCCCAGAAGCAGCAGCCATAACTGAAGGAGACAGAATTCCAGAATGGTGTGGGTTGGAAGGGATCTGAAAGCTCATCCCATTCCAAGGGCAGGGACACCTCCCACCAGCCCAGGCTGCTCCAAGCCCTGTCCAACCTGGCCTGGGACACTTCCAGGGATGGGGCAGCCACAGCTTCTCTGCCCAACCTGTACCAGGGCCTGCCCACCCTCACAGCCAGCAATTCCTTCCCTATATCCTGCTATCCCTGCCCTGTCAGCAGGAATCCATTCCCTGTCCTCCAAGCTCTGCTGCTGAGAGCTCCTTGTGTCCCACCTGGGCTGGCTGGAACCTTCCAGAGGCTCTGGTGGTATCCAGAGAGTTTTCCATCCTGTTGGAGGGGGAAGAAATGAAGAAATAAAACCAGGTGATCCATATGCATCTTGATTTTGCCTCCCTCCTCCTCCTGCTGCTGCTGCTCTGTGATTCCAGCAGTCTTATGAAAAGCAGAAAGCATCAAATTAGGGATAATTTGCTGATGTTCTGTTGCTGGCGAAGCTTTGCCTGCCAGTGCCTGCTGGCAGAGCAGAGATCTCCCAGCACTGGCACTGCTGTTTCCTGGAGATGTGAGGGAGAGCTCAGGACAGCTGCTGGAATTGTTCAGGTCCCTGCAGTGTGTTTTGCTGATGGCTCTGGGCAGTTTTGTTACACGGAACATCTCGGGAGGTTTAACACGTCGCTTTTGTGCTCGTCAGGCACTCACGGGGAAACAGGAGCTTTAAAGCACCAGCCAAGAGCAATGTTTAGTAAAAAACCAAAGGGAATGTCTGAAGAGAACCCACAGCTTCTTAAAAATATGTCAGAGCAGCAGAGGGAGGGGTTTGTTGTGTCCTCCCAGGTCTGGTAGGGGGTGATGGGTTTGCCTGAAGAGATGGTGGCGCACAGTGATTTATTGAAGTCCAGCGTGGCCGATTGAAGGGTTCATAGAAGAGCACCAAAAACACCCCAACAAGGTGCTGTGGGATGTCCTGAGTGTCAGGGAGAGTCCTGGCAGCACAGCCTCAGCTGGAGGGGGTGGTGGTGTGGGGACACCATGGTGGTGGCAAACAGGGGGAGCAGCTGGAGTGACCACAGGGGAAGAACAAGTGAGCTGGGAATGCATGGGGAGGAGAGGAGGTTGGACAGGGGGATTGGGGTGGTCTTCAAACCTCTGACAGGCTGTTGGAGGCTTTGTGCTTCTGTGGGTGCAGCAGGAAGTAGGACACTTAAATCACAGCAGTGGAAAAGTGGTTTAATTTCCCCTTCTCCCAAAGCTGACTTGGAGATTGGGGATTTTGCCACATGGGCAGTGGCCTGAATAAGTGCTAAGGACCCCAAATCCCTTCTTCTTCAACAGGGATTGGCCAGGACCCCATCAGGGAGTACCAGATGGCCTCAGACTGAGTGTCTGGATTTAGATGGAAATGACCATCATGGAATGGTTTGGGTTAGAAGGGACCTTTAAAGGTCATCCAGCCCAACCCCTTCCATGCTGATGCTGTTTCACTTCCAGACTGCTTCCCACAGGGATGGTTGGGAGCAACAGCCAGAAGGAACATACACAGAAAAGCCACAGTCTTGTAGTTAGAATCACAGAATCATAGAATCAGTTGGGTTGGAAGAGACCTCTGAGATCATCAAGTCCAACCCTTGATCCAACCCCACTTTGATACTAGATCATGGCACTCAGTGCCATGTGTTGGACTTTGGATGTGCCCAAGTTCAGACTTGAGTGGGAGAGGAGAGACCTTTTGTTGGGAAACACAGATGAGGTTTTGGGTACAGCAGCCCATCCTTGGAGGCTGCAGCATTGAGGATTCCTTAGGGAATGCCAGGAGATGGGTGTCTGTCTCCTCGTTGTGGAGATGCTGAGGGGATTTATGTTCTTTCTCCCATCCAAGGGAAGGGCTGAGTGTCCATAGCCAGAGGGAATGAGATGCCATCTCCCATCTGTGCCTTTGAAAACCTCCTCCCTTCAGCCAAATCCGTGAGTAAATTCCGTAAAATCCCAGTTTTGGGCAGGAGCCAAGGAGGCAAAGGCTGTGAAATGAGGAGCTGCTGCTCAGGCTCCAGGCTGGGAGCTGCAGTTCCCATGGACAGGGAGATGCTGCTCAGGGATGCTGCTGCTGCTGCTGCTGTGGGACATTCCTGCTGCCATCTCTCCTCTCCTGCTGGTTGGAAGGTGGCATTTGACCTTTGTGGGAAGCACCTGAAGCCTCCTCAGACTGAGTGCCCACCAGCCCTGTTGCCCCAGAGCTTTCTGGTGTGCCCTGGGAGAGCTGGACTTGACCAGCAACACACTGGTCACTGTGGCAGAGCAGGGGTGGACTCCAGACCTCCTGGATGCCATATCAGGACCAGGTTCAGCAGGAAGGCAGCTGAGCTGTCCTTCCTCTCTGGTGGGAACTCACAGAATCACAGAATGGTTTGGGTTGGAAGAGACTTTAAAGCCCATCTCATTCCACCCCCTGCCATGGACAGGGACACCTCCCACCAGCCCAGGGTGCTCCAAGCCCTGTCCAACCTGGCCTGGGACACTCCCAGGGATGGGGCAGCCACAGCTTCTCTGCCCAATCTGTGTCAGGGCCTGCCCACCCTCCCAGACACCAATTCCTTCCCAATATTCCATTTAAATCTATTCTCCTTCAGCTTAAATCAACTCCCCCTTGTCCTGTCCCTCCATCCCTTGCCCCCAGTCCCTCTCCAGCTCTCCTGGAGCCCCTTTAGGCACTGGCAGGGGCTCTCAGGTCTCCCTGGAGCCTTCTCCTCTCCAGGTGACCCCCCCAGCTATGCCAGCCTTCGTGGTCACCCTCCAGCTGGTCCCAGCAATGGGGTGTATTCTTGTACCCTGTTGCCTCAGTGAGTGCATCTCAGAGCTGGAGAATCCAATAAAATCTGCATTTCTAGGCAATGAAATGTCAAAGCAAAGTCAAGATGCTGGCGAGCTATCAAGCCTGGTCATGAGTGTGCCTGACTACACCCCACAGATGGTTATTACAGGCTGTAGGACAAGATAAAAGGATGGTCAATCCACTCAGTGCAGAGGGAGGCACTGCCCCTGGGGCTCTCAGCCTGCTTTCCCTGGGCTGGGGCTGGGGCTGGGGCTGGGGCTGAGGCTGGGGCTGAGGCTGAGGCTGGGGCTGGGGCTGGGGCTGGGAGAAATCATTGTTTATGCAGTTAATCAGGTTTAAATTTAACTCCAAACAATGTAATCAGATTTTGAGACTTAATGCAATAATGGGATGGAAGAGCTGAAGTGTGAGGAACCAGCAGGGTGTGGGCTGAGTCGGGAGGCACTAATTGGATTGAGGGCAGATGGAGCGGAATTTTAAGGCAGAAAGCAAAGGATTTGCACCTTCCTGGATGTTGGGCAGTACCAGGACCACAAGCACTGCCTGGATTAAGGTGTAAGAGAAGGTGTTTGGTCTTCACATACAGTGATGACCTGACATCTGTCCCCCAAAAATGGATGTGGATCCTCTGGCAGCATCACCTGCAGGCTGTGGGATCTTGTTTTGTCCCCAGGACCTTTAGTCTGTCCAGGACAAAGATCTGAGCCCGTGGGTTCATAACCTAAGTCTTTGCTTCCGTGTTTTCCCATCCACCATGGAGAGAAATGGTGTCTAATCCAGGCCTAAACCTTGTCAGGTTTGCCTGGTGGGATTTTCCTCACCATTTTCAGCAATATCCCTGAGGTTTTTTGAATAAAAATATGCAGGACTGGTTTGTGCCATTCCAACCCAGCAAGAGCCAAACCTTTCCCTGTTACTGACCTGACTGGAAGTGGTTTAAAGCTCCTTGACCTTTTCTGGCCATTGTTCCCCCAGTACTCATTTGTTCTGCATAAATCAGAGCATTTCACAGCAACCTCTGGGGAGCTCATTTGTTCTGGATGGACTGGAGCCCTCTGGCATTCCCTGAGCCTGAAGGAGAAGGGAGATGACAGCAGGTTCCTGCTTTTCCTTGGGTTAGGGATACCAAATCCCTGTCCTGATCCCTCAGCCAACAAACCCGAGTCAAGCCTAGGGGAAATGGGCTGTTCTCTGGGTGTTTTCACAACACACAGGTGGGTTGAAGGAATTGTGCAGGAAAAATAGTGAGAGGGTCTTACCAGGAAAGTGCAGACCAAAATTTGAGGGGTTTGTCTTTCTGTGGATGCAGCTGTGGTGACTGACCCATCACCAACATGGTACAGCCTTGAGCCTTTTATAACAACAAGCTGAGGAAAGGAGAGGGGTTTTAATTGTCTTTTAATTAAGAATGACCATAACACCATCACTGTTTTTCATCCTACTCTTCATTTCATGGGCACATGGGAGTTGTTGGGAAGAGCTGACCAGCCAGACCATGGCTCAGTGTTCCCTGAGCATTTTATGTGAGAGTTGGCTTTGATGTTTGTCCTGCAAAGGCTTCTCTGTGTCTCCAGCTTTGGTGGGAATTTGTGGTACAGAACAGTTGGGGTTGAAAGGGACCTTTAAAGGTCTTCTTGTTCCACCCCCTGCCATGGGCAGGGACACCTCCCACCAGCCCAGGCTGCTCCAAGCCCTGTCCAACCTGGCCTGGGACACTCCCAGGGATGGGGCAGCCACAGCTTCTCTGCCCAACCTGTGCCAGGGCCTGCCCACCCTCCCAGACACCAATTCCTTCCCAATAGCCCACCCAGCCCTGCCCTCTGGCAGTGGGAAGCCATTCCCTGTGTCCTGTCCCTCCATCCTTTGTCCCCAGTCCCTCTCCAGCTCTCCAGGAGTCCCTTTAGGCACTGGAAGGGGCTTTAAGGTCTCCCTGGAGCCTTTTCTTCTTCAGGTGAGCCCCCCAGCTCTCCCAGCCTGGCCTGGGACTTGGGATAAGTGCCTGTAGGGACAGGACACAGGGAATGGCTTCCCACTGCCAAAGGGCAGGGTTAGGTGGGATATTGGGAAGAAATTCTTGGCTGGGAGGGTGGGCAGGCCCTGGCACAGGTTGGGCAGAGAAGCTGTGGCTGCCCCATCCCTGGGAGTGTCCCAGGCCAGGTTGGACAGGGCTTGGAGCACTCTGGGCTGGTGGGAGGTGTCCCTGCCCATGGCAGGAATGAGATGATCTTCAAGGTCCCTTCCAACCCAAACCATTCTGGGATTCCATGATCCTGTGATCCTGACATTTGCTGCACTCAGGCACATCCTGGCCTGATGGACAGATTTCCATTCCCTGGGGATGACAAAGTGCAGGACACATTGCAGACAGACAGACTCCTAGGGAAAAGTACCCAGAAGATGAGTCTATGCTGAAGGGAACTGCAGGAATTTGCCTTCCTGGTGCCCTGGGAAGCAAGTTGGGTGTTACCAGGGCTGCTGTCAGTGCTTTCCTTTGCTCACCTCACCAGCACAGACCCAGCCCTGAACAAACATCCAGGAGAGATCCAGAGGAATGGACTATTGCCATGGAGTCCCCACTGCTGAGGAAGTCAGTGCATGGCAGATATCAAGAGTGATGCTGTTCATTAGTGCAGGGTAATCAAGGCAATGGATCTGGTTGCAATCAGCCCCAGGAAGCAGAGTTCAGCTTCTGGAGGAGAGTTCTGCAGGTCAGAAGGAACTGGCACATCAAGCAAGATCTTCCACAGCAAAAATAAATTACCTCTGTGATCTCAGGCAGCCACTAAAAGAGCATCATGCTTGTTGTTGGGAAGCAACAAATTCATTGCAGAGCCTTAATTAGAGAAAAAGGTTAATAAAGGCAGACACTGCATTTCCTGAGAGGCTGCTTAGCAGCTAATCCCTAGGGCAGCTGATCCCTGCTCCTGGTGGCATTTTTCCTTCACTCTGCCTAAGCCTCTGAGCTCTGGATTCCCCTGACCACAGTGAGCAGACATAAGGGAATAGGTATTAAAAGACCCAGCCTGTGTCCTGAGCTCCCAGGTCAGCTCCAAGGGTGCTGTTCCCAGGATTCTGGTCTGTTGTCCCAAGTGCTGCCCTCTGAAATGCAGTGCTCCTGTCCCTGGGTCATCATCCCAGCAGGGCCAGCCCTCCATGGTCCAGGTGGCCACTGGACCAGGGGAGTGTCACACATAAGAAATCCCAAGCAGCAGGTTCCAGGGACATCCCAGGGACATCTCAGGGTTCAGCAGAGAGGGAGCTGCCTCTGCAAGGGGTCTGGAATTAAATAAGGGGCAATGGAAGAGGCTGAACAAGATAAGTGGGGACCACAATATCAGAAGGATGTGGAGCTGCTAGAAATAGTGCAGAGGAAGCCATGGAGATGCTCCAAGAGCTGGAGCACCTCTGATACAGAAACAGGCTGGAAGAGCTGGGGGGGCTCACCTGGAGAAGAGAAGATTCCAGGGAGACGTGAGAGCCCCTTCCAGTGCCTAAAGGGGCTCCAGGAGAGCTGGACAGGGACTGGGGACAAGGGATGGAGGGACAGGACAAGGGGGAATGGCTTCCCAGTGCCAGAGGGCAGGGTTAGGTGGGATATTGGGAAGGAATTGGTGTCTGGGAGGGTGGGCAGGCCCTGGCACAGGTTGGGCAGAGAAGCTGTGGCTGCCCCATCCCTGGGAGTGTCCCAGGCCAGGTTGGACAGGGCTTGGAGCACTCTGGGCTGGTGGGAGGTGTCCCTGCCCATGACAGGGGATGGAATGAGATGGTCTTTAAGGTCTCTTCCAACCCAGACCACTCTGTGACGCTCCAATCACATCTCCTCAGCCCAAAAAGCACTCCCAGCACACACCCACGGAGCTGGGAATGAGCCCAGCCCTGTGTTGCCCCCTTGACTCCTGGAGCTGTGCCCAGGCTGGGGGGCATCTCCCCAGCTCTGTGGGGTGGTGGTGTCTGTCCCACCCCTGAATACATGATCCAGCCTGTGCCTATTCCCCCCCCAGTCCATCAGGTTGCCTGTGAGGGCTCCAGAAGGGAAGGGATGTGTCCCCAGGATCCCATTTGGATCTTGGCTGGCTGTGGGCATCCCAGCTGGGAGCTGAATTCCTTACCCTAAGCTATCCCACAAGGAATGGTGGGGAGGAATTTATTCTACTCCTGCTTGCATGAACCAGCCAGTAGCAAAGTTGAGGGCCTTCTTGCCAAGGCTCATATCCCAAAAAAGCCAAACTCAATCAGTGTCAAGGCTACAAGACTCCAAGGGACGCTGCCACCCAGACCAGAATGTGGAAATGGAAATGGTTCAGCACAGAAAAACAGCAGCTCCAGCATGGATTTGGAGTTCTCTCGACCTGCATTTCCACCCTGATCTCCATGTGCAGAGCTGCAGTGACTCCTCTCAGGGACACAGCCTGGAAGGTGCAGACCAGGATCACACCCAATTCAGTGGAGCTGCAAGCAAAGGAGAGTCCAGAGTGTCCTGAAACAGGGAGAGGGAACCTCAGCATCAACTCACTCAATCCACCTGATCTGGCCTTGTTTGGTTTCTCCCCTTCCCTTGTTTGCCCCTCTCTGTACCTGTGCACAGGCAGCAGCTTTTTCCCAGCATTCCTGTAACACATCCAGCAGTTCTGTCTGTGGTTTCAAAGGGATGTGTGTGAGATTTTGCCAGGGAAAAGCTAAGATGGGTTGTTGTTGAGTGTTAATGAAGCAAACCAGGAATTAATTGGACAATATCAAAGGGCTGTTACCAGGTGCTTACATGTCTTCTCCCTAAAAGTCAAAGCAAGGACTTAAGAGTTGGATTCTATGATCCCTGTGGGTCCCTTCCAACTCAGAATAGTCTGTGATTCTGTGACTACATCCTACAACAAAGCAAGGACAGAGCATCTTCAACACATCCCCACAGTCAGAGCAGCCCAGGACATTCCATAACTCCTGGATTTGTTTAGTCCAAGGATCAGGGACAACCAAGCAAGTTGCCGCACATGAATTGATCCTCAGTGAGTGACCTTGTGGGCAAAACTGGCCTTTGTCAGCTTCAACAAACTTGGGACTTGATGATCTTGGAGGGCTTTTCCAACCTTAATGATATTGTGATTTGTCAGGTTGTGAGGAATCATCCTGGATCTACCCTTTTCCAGGGGGATAAGGTAAAGCAAGGCTGATCCCACAGCAATAATGCTCGAGATGTAGAAGGTCACTGCAGCTCCAGTGAAGTCCAGTAACTTCATCTGGTGTCCCCATATTTTTGGAAGTGCCACTTGGCAGCCTTGTCTTCTGCTGGAGGGTTTCCCATGGTTGTTTGCCCTTGGAAGAAGTGGGTTAAAGAACAAGAATGCTGCAAGTTGAAGGGGGTCAGGTCTTCCTCCTTGTACAGGCTCCTCCCAAATCCTGCTGAGAAATCCTTTCAGGCTGCAGAGCACCAGCTGGCCTGGCCAGAGCCAGCCTGGGATCCAGGGAATGGCAAGTTCAAGTGAACACAAGGATTCTCAGCAGGAACAAAACACTTTGCTGTTCCATTTTGTGTGACCTGTCCCTGCAGCCTCCAGCCATCCCAGCCAGGCTGTCATCCATGTGGCTCCTGGCAGGGGGGCTGGAGGCTGGAGTTGTTCTTTCATAATTCTGACATAACTATTCCTTGCATTAAAATCCATGCCAAGAGCAAAAATGATGTTTTTATCCTGAGTCTTTTGTTTCCAGCAGTGTCTCCAGTGCTGGCTGATGTGCTGACCAAGTCACAGCAGGTCATTTTTAGAACATTAAAAGTCTCTTTTCAGGGAGGACCCCCAAAAGCTGAGGCTGCTCAGGTTGCCACGTGTGAGGGGCTTTGGGCAGCCAGGTGGGACTGGGAAGGTGCTGGTACAGATGGACTGACAGACATGGCCACTGTGCAGGATGTCCCTGTGACCAGGGAAATCCAACACAATAAATCCAGCCTGAATCCAGCCAGACTGGGAGGAGGCAGAGCACCAGCCTGCCCAGGGCCAGGGAATCCTGCAGCCACATGGGAGGCAATGAAAGGGGTTTAGTAAGGTCATGCCTGAAAGGAATATATCCTTGTTTTGCTTCCAGGCTGGAGCTTTTGAATCAGTTCTGCCTGCTGAGGGAACACACTGTCCTTGTGTCTGTGTGAACAAAGCCAGTGGCCTGGGCCATCTGTGCACCCAAGGGAGGGCACATCGGGACTGGGGGCTTCAGCTCCAGGCTGGTTATTCCATCACCACCATATGGGATGATGTGGTGGGATGGGGATCCCAAGGAAGCAAGAAATCCCACAGAATCACAGAATCATAGAATTGATTGGGTTGGAAGAGACCTCCGAGATCATCAAGTCCAACCCTTGGGCCAACTCCAGGCCCTTTACCAGATCATGGCACTCAGTGCCACGGCCAAGCTCACCTTAAAAACCTCCAGGGATGGGGAATCCACCCCCTCTCTGGGCAGCCCATTCCAATGCCTGAGCACTCTCTCTGCAAAGAAGTTTTTTCTGCTCTCCAACTTCAATTTCCCCTGGCAGAGCTTGAGCCCCCCGTGCCCCCTTGTCCTATTGCTGAGTGCCTGGGAGAAGAGACCAACCCCCACCTGGCCACAACTTCCCTTCAGGCAGTTCCAGACAGTGCTGAGGTCCCCCTCTCAGCCTCCTCTTCTCCAGCACAAACACCCCCAGCTCCCTCAGCCTCTCCCCACAGCACTTGTGCTCCACTCCCTTCTCCAGCCTCGTTTCTCTTCTTTGGCCCCGCTCCAGCCCCTCAATCTCTTGCCTCAACTCAGGGGCCCAGAACTCAACACAACACTCAAGGTGTGGCCTCACCAACACAGTACAGGGGAAGGATCAGAACTGGGGTGTGGGCCAGAAATGGGATGGACACAGGTTTGGTCAGTCCAGCCATGCCAGTGACATCCAGGTTGCTGTGGGACAAGCTGCTGTCCCCACCTCCTGACCTGAGCTCTCCCCCCTTCACAGGGGCATTCCAGGAGCTTCTCCTGGAGTCCCAGCCATGCCCAGCTCTCCTCAAATCCAAGCAAACACCCAACAGCTCCTTGGGATGTGTGTCCACGTGCAACACTTCACTTTGATAAACAACACCTCAGGGTGGGTGGGAATAAAAACCACCTGGGCTGAGCTGATAAAGCCTCCAAACTCCAAGGGTTTGGCAGTGATTTCTGCTCTTTGCTGTTCTGTTATCAATGCCAGCAAAAAAAAAAAACGTGGCTTTAACAAAATCCTACCAGCAATTTGGATTTGGGATGTGGAATGGGACAAACCCCGCTGCTTGACCTCCCCCAGCTCAGGGAGGGCTGCACAGGGATGGAAGGTGTTTTCCCAGCTGAATTCCCTGCTGTCTCCATCCTGGCTTGGTCCACAGTCCCTTCTAGAGCGAGTCTTCCCCCTGCCAGCTCTGTGGATGTGTGTCTGCTGTGCAGGGAAAGGGGAAAGGGTGGGAGAGGAGAGGAAGGAGGAGGCTGCAGGAAGCAAATTCCCTGGTCACCAAACACAGTCTGTGTCCCCAGGAGTGCTGAGCACCCTCAGCACCTGCTGCTGGCTGTGGGTGCCCTCAGCACTGCAGAGAGGTGAGGGCTGGGTGCTCTGCACCCATCCTGGGTTGGACCCTTGGGCATCCCAGACCCACCACATCCCTCCATTGGCACTAGAAAGGCTGGAACTCACCCATGGGGATCCTTGGGGAGCTGCACCTGGGTGTCACCACCACCAAGGTGTCCCCACCTGGGATGTCCTCCCTCCTCATGCTCTGCCAGGAGTTTTGCTTCCTTCCCCCAGGAGGCTCCAGCAGGTCCCAGGATTAACAGCAGCAGGTGCAATGGCATCTCTGCCCCTTCCAGAGACTCCACATGCCCTGGAATTAATTCTGATGTCAATAATATTGCTCCCAAGTTAATCCTCTCTGCAGAGGCCTGGCCTAGAGATGCAGATCAGCTGCAGGATCATCTGCTCTGCCCATCCCAGCTGCCCTCCAGGCCACAGCAGAGGCAGCAGGAGCATCCAACCCCAAGGAGCTCCTCTCCCAGGGGCTGCTCCATCCAAACAGTTTGCATTCCTCCTGCACACCCCAGTTTCCCTGGCATAACTTCAGTGGAGAGCCAAAGCCCCCGTTGTCTGCAGCAGGGGAGGGAGAGGAACCATTCCTGAAGGTTCCTTTCTGCCCTGCAGTTTGCCCCTGGGATCTGTGCTCACAAACCTGGCTCTGTGTGTGTGTGTGTGTGTGTGTGTGTTTGTGTGTCCTGCTATGACAAGCGTAGGCTCTTCCATCTGTTGCTCTATTTGCAGCTTTCTGTCAGGCTGAGAGCACGTCCTTCTCGTGGGAAACCAGGAAAACCTGAGCTGGAGCTTTGTCTGATGCTCAGCAGCAGAATGATGCAGTGTTGGAAGAGGGAGAATTCAGATCCATGTCCTGTTCCTGTCACCTGCTTTGGCTCAGTTAGCAATATTTGGAGCTAAGGTGGTAGAATCACGGACTCAGGAATGGTCTGGGTTGGAAGGGACCATCAAGGGTTGGACTTGATGATCTCGGGGGTCTTTTCCAACCCAATTGATTCTGTGATCTCATTCCATGTCACTGCCATGGACAGGGACAACTTCCAGTAGACCAAGTTGCTCCAAGTCCCATCCAACCTGGCCTTGGACAAGAGAGCTGAGAGGGACTTGGATCAAAGGCCTGGAGTGACCGGACAAGGGGGAATGGCTTCCCACGGACTGATGACTAAGTGGGATATTGGGAAGAATTGTTGGCTGTGAGGGTGGGCAGGCCCTGGCACAGGTTGGGCAGAGCATCTGTGGCTGCCCCATCCCTGGGAGTGTCCAAGGACCAGCCCCAGCAGGACCCCAGGACACGGCTCTGTCTGACTTTCAGGGGCAGGTTCAGCCCAGGCTGCACCTCTTGGTTTCTTTTCAGAGGCAGCAAAGTCAGGATCTCATCACTGGAGCCAACAGCCAATTAGCAGCAGTTCAGCTTCATCAGCTTCCTGACTGAATGCAAGTTTTAATTAAACGTCCCGTTCTAATTAGTCAGGCATCAGGTACAGTGATCTGGCCTCAAGATTCAAAGGCTGCAGGTCCTGGATCTTCATTAAAAGAAAGAAGCACATGAGTTCAACTCAAGCATCTGTGGCAGCTCCTCATCCTTCACAGGGCATGAGCAGAACAGCTGGGAAAGCACCTTTTCTGACCAGGGCTTATTCCTGGTCTGCCTCCATGTGGATTCTCCAGTGGAGGAACTGGCAGTGAGATACTTAGGTCGGAAGGAGAGAAGGAACAGGCTGGTTGCAATGCTTGGGATGTCAGAGCAGGTTCTGGCCTCTTGGTGTGCAGCCAAGAGATCTTCAGGGATGAGTTTTGGTGAGTCTGATGTTTGTTGAGAGCCCTTGAACATGAGCTCAGGTGTGCCCAGATATGCACAGGTGGGCAAGAAATCCAAGAGCATCCTGCTTGGATCAGCAGTGGCGTGTCCAGCAGGACCAGGACAGTGACCGTCCCTTGTGCTGGCACTGCTGAGACACCTCCAGTCCTGGGGGCAGTTCTGGGCCCCTCACAAGGACACTGAGGGGCTGGAGCATATGCAGAGATGGGAATGGAGCTGGGGAAGGGGCTGGAGCAGCAGGAGCAGTTGAGGGGGCTCAGCTGGAGAAAAGGAGGCTCAGGGGGGACCTTCTGGCTCTGCAATCCCTGCCAGGAGGAGGAGCAGGGTGGGATCGGGCTCTGCTCCAGGAACAGGGACAGGAGGAGAGGGAACGACCTCAAGTTGCACCAGGGGAGGTTTAGGTTGGATATTGGGAAAATTTCTTCATGGAAAGCTTTGTCCAGCCTTGGCACAGCCGCCCAGGGCAGTGGTGGAGTCCCCATCCATGGAGGATTTAAAAGCCATGTGGATGTGGCACTTGGGGACACAGGTCAGTGGTGGCCTTGGCAGTGCTGGGGGAATGGTTGGGCTTGATCTTGGAAGGCTTTTTCAACCTAAACCAGAGCCTGCAAGCGAGCTGGGGTTTGAAACGAGTCACTCTTGGTGGTGGCCAACACTAGAGAACTTCAGGCTGCTTTTCTCAGTGTTCCAGGTGGAGCTGTCACACAGAGTGCCCAGCAGGACCCAACACCTCCTAAAATAACCAACCCAACTCCCTCCTCACCTCGAGGTAAAGCTGGAGGAGCTCCATCACTGGCAGCTGAGTTATGCAGGAGGAGAACCATAACAGTCCCGACCAGGCAGAGTTAAAATGATGCTTTTCTCTGTTTCTTGGAGCGTGCTCAGCCCTCCAGAGCCCTCAGCCTTCTGCGCCGGCTGTGCTCATCCGTGCACTGGGACAAGGGAGAATCAGACAGTGACAGAAATCCCTTTGTCAGCCGTGCCTGGGAAGGAGGAGGGTTATGGAGCTATTAGTGAGCACAAAGAGGGGACAGATTCTCTCCTAAGTGCTCTGGGGACAGAGATTTAAATGCTTAGCTCCCATTAATGCTAATGTGAATCACAGAGGTCTCTTCTTACAGCCTTGGAACAAGAGCATTGAAAAAGGGGCCAGCTTTCCGCCAAGAATAAATTCACTTGGTTTTAAGGCGCCGCTAAATGGGATTTTTCTTCATTTCACACTCATTAATTCCCCTGCCTGTGCTTGCTGAGGGTTGGACTCAGTGCATGGCCCACTGCATGATCCCCTGGACAGTGTCCCCAGACTGAGGTTCCTGACCCCAAAAAGCCCCAAAGGTTTTTGTTTTCACGTGGAGATGCGAAGTGCAACGTTCCAGCTTTTTGCAGGGAGGGGAAATCCTTCCAGCCTGTGTCAGAAATATCAGCAGCTTTTGTTTCCTGCCATCTGGCACAGGAGGAGACAAAGCTTGAGGTCCTTCGACCCCCTGCTCCCATGTGGAGGGCTCCAGTATCTAAAGGGACTCCAAGGGAGCTGGAGATGGACTTTGGAGAAGGGCCTGGAGCAGCAGGACACAGGGAATGGCTTCCCACTGCCAGAGGGCAGGGTTAGGTGGGATATTGGGAAGGAATTCTTGGCCTTGAGGGTGGGCAGGCCCTGGCAGAGGTTGCCCAGAGAAGTTGTGGCTGCCCCATCCCTGGAAGTGTCCAAGGCCAGGTTCTTGGAGCAACGGGTGTTGGAACAAGATGGTCTTTGAAGTCCCTGCTGTCCCAAACCATTCTGGGATTCTGCAACTCCTCTTGAGTCTCCACCTCCTTCTCCCTCCATGTAGATCACACACTTGGGGGAAACCTGTGATTCTCTCTATGTCTGGTGAATTAAATCCCTCTCCAAGGTGACAGGAGACATTAAAGCCTGGCTGTGCTCCAGGGGTCACCAGAGGTACCTGTAGAATTAATTCCTCTGAGTTATTAACATGATAACAGTGGCCAGAAGGACTTTGTTTTCCTGTGGCACAGGTTGTGAATCACGTTGTCACTGCCCTGAATGAATCCATGCACAGTCCCATACACCCTCCTCTGGTGTATGGCATTAATTAACCTTGGTTAATGGGCTAATGAAGGCTCACAGCCCTGAGCTGGGGTGACTCGTGCCATGAGCAGCTGGGATGAAGTAGGAGAGCTGGGCAGGGGTTTGTTCCAAAAGGGATGGGTCCAGGAATGTGTCCCTGCTCCTGGAGACGAGAATCCATCCTGGAGATCACCATGAAGCTTGTGCTGATAAAAAGCCAAGCCGTAGAGCTCCGGTGAGGACACTGTGGCCACCCAGCCACAGGAACTGGCCAATGCCAGCTCTGGCTGCACATCCCAGATGGATGGGATTAGGGAGAAACAAAATTCATCCAGAGAAGGTTTGCCAGATCCAAGTTGTACATCGTGTGGTCCAGGAGCAGTGATGCAGTGCCTCTTCTGGAAGTGCTGGTAGACATCAGAGCAATGAGTCCATTGGAGCATCTCATGGAAATTGGGAAAAGGTCCTTCCCCCAGAAGGTGGTGGGCACTGACCAGGCTCCCCAGGGCAGTGGGCACAGCCCTGAGGCTGCCAGAGCTCCAGGAGGGTTTGGACAATGGGACAGGGACAGGGTGGGATTGTTGGGGTGTCTGTGCAGGGCCAGGAGTTGGACTGGATGAACCCTGGAGGTCCCTCCCAGCTCAGGATATTCCATGATTTTATGATCACTCTGAGCTGGGCACACTGGTGTTGGCACCCCATTTTCCATGCTAGGGATGAGGCACAGGACAGCCTCACTAGGTGGACCTCACCATGCTTAAAATTATGGAAAAATGACACTTTCCTGACTAGCTGATGCCCCTCTGCTGGCACTGGTGGCATTTTGAGTGGAGGGAAGGGCAGCGATGGGAAGGGGTTTGCAGTGAGACCTGGGGAGGGATTCTCTGAGGTGATGGACCATCTCTTTGTGGAGACTCCAAGCTTGCTGTGCCATGGGAACCACAGTGCTGTGAGTCTGGGTGTGCCCAGGGTGAAGGAATCATGGACAGTGCACACTGGCATGCCAGAGCTCTTATTAAATTTTAAGACCTCATTTAAAAAGCTTTCCCATTAGGAAAACCTCAAAGAATTATGTTGATATAAAGATCCCCTTTCTGAAATGTATGTTAATGGGAAAAAAAAAGCCTTCTAAAGACTTTAAAGGGAAAAAAAACCCACCATGCTGCAGTTTTAATGAGGAGCTTGTAAACATAACCAACCCCTGCTGATTTTCTCCATTAATTGTGTGTGTTACTGGAGACCAGGGCTCTGCAGCTCTCAGCAAACCACCTTTGCTAAGATGGGCTTAAGGGGCATCTTCCTAAATCCAGGAGGGCTGTGGAGGGAGATGGAGGCTTTACAGGGGCAGGGCTGGGTTGTCCCTGTGGATTCAGGCTCCGACCTCACCCTCCTGCAGCTGGAGGAGGAGGGAGGAGGGATGGGGAGACCTGCTGAGCTGGCTTAGCAGTGCCATTTTTATTAGAGATGCATTCTCTGATTAGCTCCACATCCCAAGGACTGGGGCACGATAAATTACCAGGGAAATGCAGGAGTGACTTGGGTTGGATTAACATCTCCTGGGGAAGCAGCAGTGAGGTCATTTTCTGGGCCATTGAATGCTTGCCATTCATTTGCTACAGCATCTCCTCTGACAGCAATTCTGCTTTTTGTTCTTGATTTCAGCCCAGCAGCACCTCAGCAGGCCCTGCACCATCACCTCCCCTTCTCCCCTCTCCCATCCCACCTCCTGCCTCTCCCACAGTACCAGCCCAGTGCCAACATCCTGATCACAGGAGGGATGGGCCAGTAGGTTTTTTAGAGTACTTTCTGGGCTCCCTTCTGTGCCTGCCACAAAGAAAACTCACCCCTCAAAACCCACAGGGAATTTGGAGCTCACAAAAGAGGCAGAATTTCCCCAGAGGTAAATTGTGGAGGGTGATTTGCTGGGCTCTTGAGATAACAACTCCTCCTGGAATCAAGGCAAAAGGAGAAATTCCTGAGTTAATAATGTGCAGAAAATACCAGGGAAAGGAAAAGGCATTTGATCAAGATGATGATTATTATTACCATAATAATAATCATGTGGGGGTGCATTCCCACCCCTGTATCCACAGGGAAAAGGAGCAGTCAGGATGTGGCCTGGCAGTGGAGGCCCCTGCTTTACCTTCACTTCTGGGAGATTTTCAGGCTCATTTGGGTGGCCTGACCTGTGCCCTTCTGCTGATCATCTCAGCAGACATGGGGCAGATCCTACAGGATTCCTGCTGTCTGACTCCCTGGAGAGCACAGATCCAGGGGAAGGAGTGACTGCCTTCACCTGGAGAAGCAGCATGGATGTGGCTTGTCCCTGATCCCCCAGGGAAACCTGTGGAAGAGGTGAACACTGAATATCTGCTTCCCAAAGCCAGGGCAGCTCTGCTGGATGGCTAAGCCTCCTTTTCCTTCCCCTACACTCTGTGGGATGCTGAAGGCATTCCCAGCCCAAATCTCACACTGATCCAGGGTGATGGATGAGTCCTGGACATGGAAATGACCTTGCTTTCTCTTCCCCCTGCAGAGCCAGCTATCCCAGGCCCTGAATGGATTGTCAGACAGAGCCAAGGAAGCAAAAGAGTTCCTGGTCCAACTCCGGAACATGGTGCAACAAATCCAGGTATGGTGTGTCCTGGCTGAGGAACTGCCCCTTCCCACCAGGAAGAGCTGCCCTCTGCCATCCTCTGCTGGGGGTTCTCCCAAGGGCCCCACACGTGATTTTTCATATGACCTCCCTCAACCCTCCCAAAATCTGCTCCTCCCAAAGCTGCTGGTGCCTTGGAGGGAGCAGCAGAGACCCCAGCCCTTCCCATCTCTGCCATGGGTAGATCCAGGGATGTGGCAGGATGGGCCAAGCCTGTTCTTCACCTGCCACCACCACATTTTCCATGACCCCTCTGAGGTTCCCATGTGCCAACACTGTGGATTTGTGGGTTGCAGTGGTGCAGCTACACACACAAAATTGATCCATGTGGCATCATGAAAAAGGAAAATCTGGGTTCCCAGCTGCACTGGGGACATTCCTGGGCTGTGACTGTCCCTCTGCCCTGCAGGAGAACAGTGTGGAGTTCGAGGCCTGCCTCGTGGCCCAGTGTGATGCCCTCATTGATGCCCTCAACAGAAGGAAAGCTCAGCTGCTGTCCCGGGTCAACAAGGAGCACGAGCACAAGCTGAAGGTGAGCTCAGGTGGTCAGAGAGCTCATTCCAGGGCTGGCACTGGTTGGGAATGAGGACTGGGATGCTGTTTGTTGGGGAGGAACACGAAAGTCACTGGGAAACCACTCTGTTTTCACATGAGCTGAATTCCATCTCCCTGCCCAGCCTGCTCCCAGCATGTCCCTCAGCAAAGTGTTGCTTTCTCCAGGTGGTTCCCACTGAATGATTCCATTATTGGGCCAATTGTTAGTCATTAGGTCAGCAGAGCCACATCCACAGGCTGGAAAATGACCTTCTTCGTGCTCCATGTGGCTTCCAAGCTACTGGAATGATCCTGCAGGATGCTGGGTCTCTGTAACTTCTGCTGCCTTCTGCTGAACTTCTGGGCCACTTGGTGTCATGAGATGCCACTTTTGTCATCAGGGAGGAGCAGGATTTACTCTCATTTTATGTGCCTGGTGAGCACCTCATGGCCATGGGGTGGTGGTTGCACTGAGATTGTTGGTGCTGAGGGAGCAGAGATGCAACTCTCAACATGGGGTGGTTTGTGTCATTCCTGCAGCCACCACACCACGTCTCTGCAGCTGATCTGGGGCTGGGAAGGGAAGCAAAGGGCCACATCTCACCTGGGAGCAGTGGAACAGGTGTAGCCATGCCCAGTATCTGTTGGACAAGGTAGTCGCACCCTGGCCATCACTGGTGGGGTCTCAGCTGGACTGACATTTGTGATTCCAGGGTCCCTCTTCCAAGGTCATTTCAGGGTTCTGGCTGGAAATTTCTCTGTATTCTCTGGCTACTCTTGCATCCCCACCAGCCTTGCTTTGGGCCACCCATGAGGCTCCCAGAGGGATTCCTGGACCTGCCTATAATGAGGGAGAACACCACCAGCCCCATGTGCATGGGCAACACGAGGGCATTTCCATGGGGAGCTGCACAATGGGAGCTCTGTGGGACCAAGCCCACCATCAGTTCCCAGTGCCCAACAACAAAGCCCAACCCCATGGCACAGAGGGGACCCCCAGTGCCTGGTGGGCTCCCTTTCCCTCACCCCCTTCAGGGCATGGTTAATTAAACTCTCACAAAGCCAGGCAGCACAAAGCAATTCCCCTGCTCAGCACAACCCGCGGGGGCCTTTCGCTTTTTGGCTGGAGGACCTGCATCCCACTGCCTGCTCCTGCCTCCATCCCACCCCTCCCACCCTCATTACCAGGCTAATTGTCATCAGCCAGGCCTGGGCCTTAAGGAACAGCCCCTGGATTTCAGACTGGGCTTTTAAATCAGCCCTCAAGCCTCTCTTCCTGAAGGAGTGAGATCTTGGAGATCCCCACGTGCCACAGGAAGGGCAGGAAGGGCTCTGTGTGCTCTGAGAGATGTGACACATGAAGCTGCATCCAGCTGGAATAATGGAATGGGTTGAGTTAGGAAGGACCTTAAAGATGATGCATCTCCTTCCACCCCCTTGGCATGGGCAGGAACACCTTCCACTAGACCAGGTTGCTCAGAGCTCCATCCTTTGAACACTTCTAGGGATGGGGCAGCCACAGCTTTTCTGGGCAGTCTATGCCAGGCCTGCCCACCCTCCCAGCCAGGAATGTTTGCCTGAGTTACCATCCCAGCATCCCAGCAGCTGGGGTTTAAAATCCCAAAGCTGCTCCCTCTGCTTTGAATCCCATGGACTGTTGGGTAGATTTTTAGCCTGAAATTATTTGATTTTCCCTTTTAATTCTTGCAGGGATGGGAGGGGATAAGTGATTACCACAATGGTGCTGCCATGCTCTGAGACTTGCAGTCCTTACCCACCTGGTGCCAGCTGGAGTCTTGCACACTGAGATTTGCCTCCTGTGGCTCCAGAATCATCAGGCTGGGTCACACATTCCTGGTGGATGCACATCCTTCCCCTCTCGTTTGGGGACAGGGGTGCAGAGGGTCTCAGCTGCTTTCACAGGCTGCAGATGGCACAGGGTGGGCAGGAGAGTCTCGGTCCCGTGGGTACCTTCGTGCTTCCCTCTGGGAAAGAGCTGACCAGGTCACCACATGGGACAGATTCCCCTTTGCCCCTTCCAAGGAACCCCCCCAGACAAAGGCAGCACCTGCAGCTCCAGCTGGACACAGGCTGGGCCTCACTCCAAGGGTCGGGGCATGCAGGGAGGCAGAAAAAGGGAGCAGCATTGTGACTGCAGCAGCTGCTTCCCAACGGGACATCCCCCCCAGCTTCCCGAGGCAGAAGGGGATAACAAAGCCCCCAGCTTTTGCCCAGAGGCTCTGGAATGCTGGAAGTTCCCATGACCAATGACAGGACTCGAGGGAATGGCATGAAGCTGTGTTAGAATCATAGAATCAATTGGGTTGGAAAAGACCTCAGAGATCATCAAGTCCAACCCTTAATCCAACCCCACTTTGATTACCAGATCATGGTACTCAGTGCCACAGCCAAGCTCAGCTGAAAAACCTCCAGGGATGGGGAATCCACCCCCTCTCTGGGCAGCCCATTCCAATCCCTCAGCACTCTCTCTGCAAAGAATTTCTTTCTGCTCTCCAACTTCAATTTCCCCTGGCAGAGTTTGAGCCCCCCGTGCCCCCTTGTCCTATTGCTGAGTGCCTGGGAGAAGACAGTTAGGACAGTTTAGGTTGGATCTCAGGAAAGGTCCTTCCCCCAGAGGGTGGTGGGCACTGACCAGGCTCCCCAGGTCAGTGGGCACAGCCTCAAGGCTGCCAGAGCTCCAGGAACATTTGGACAACACTCAGGGACAAGGGTGGAATTGTTGGGGTGTCTGTGCAAGGCCAGAAGTTGTACTGGGTAATCCTTGGGGGCCCTTTCCAACTCAGGGTATTGCAGATGGAGCAGGAAGCCTTCCAGGGTGGCAGGAAGGACAGTAAGCAAGGCTAACCCTGCAGCAGAGGACCCACCTCCCACCTCCTCCTGCCCCAGTGTGTGGTGCTCAGTGCCATCTCTTCCTGCACTGTGTGGGAGTTGGGCCCTTGTTGGGTTCTCCTGTGGAACTGTGGGGTTTGTCCTGGGTGATGTTCATATCAGCACAGGACGATTTTAGCTGCTGATTTACACTGAGAGTTCACCCCTTCCCACAGGAGCCAAGAGTGTGCCCAGGTGGCCAAGAAGGCCAATGGCATCCTGGCCTGGATCCAAAGTAGCGTGGCCAGCAGGCCCAGGGCAGTGAGCCTTCCCCTGGCCTCTGCCTTGGGGAGGCCACACCTTGAGTGTTGTGTTGAGTTGTGGGCCCCTGAGTTGAGGCAAGAGATTGAGGGGCTGGAGCGGGGCCAGAGAAGAGCAACGAGGCTGGAGAAGGGAGTGGAGCACAAGTGCTATGGGGAGAGGCTGAGGGAGCTGGGGGTGTTTGTGCTGGAGAAGAGGAGGCTGAGAGGTGACCTCAGCACTGTCTGGAAGTGCCACATCAGGGAAGTTGTGGCCAGGTGGGGGTTGGTCTCTTCCCTCAGGCAACCAACAGCAGGACAAGAGGGCACAGCTTAAGCTCTGCCAGGGGAGGTTTAGGTTGGATATCAAGAAGAAGTTCTTTCCAGAGAGAGTGGTCAGGCATTGGAAAAGGCTGCCCAGGGACGTGGTGGATTCTCCGACCCTGGAGGTTTTTAAGATGAGACTGGATGTGGCACTGAGTGCCATGATCTGGTGATCACAGTGGGGTTGGATTAAGGGCTGGACTTGATGATCTCGGAGGTCTCTTCCAACCCAACTGATTCTTTGATTCTGTGAGACCAGGCCAGAGCATTCCAGCCTGGCCTGCATGTCCCCCTGCCACTTCCCTGTCCCCACACCATGTCAGCTGAGGACATGAGCAGATGGAGTGACCAGTGAGAGTTGGCTGTGCCACCCTGGAGCCCTCTGAGATCCAAAGGAGTTGCTCCAGCAGCCGGCGCGGAGCCGCAGCGTCCTGGCAGCAGCCGGAATCTCCATGGGCTGCTGCTCCTGCCCATGGAATGTTGGCCATCCTGGCATAGTGTGGCACCATGTGAGGGAGGAGGAGAGGCACAGGGGGGACAGAGCCTGCCTGCTGGCACGGGGCCACCTGAGCCTTTCCCACTGGAGCCCAAGTGGCCATTCCTGCAGCGCCTGGAGTCGGGGTCAGCTTGGCTTTGGGACTGACCTACTTTGTCCTGACACACATTCCATGGAGCCAGGCACCAATCCAGGGCTGCCTGTGGGCCAGCACTAATTACTCCAGAGCAGGGAGAGGCTTGTGAGGACATGAACTTGGAAGGGACATTTCCCTGCCTTTATCCAACCTCCCACTACACTTGGATTCAAAATTGAGAAACTGGGCTTTAAAAAGTCACACCTGGAGGAGAAGTGGGGCCAGGTGCCTGCACCACTCTGGGACAGACCTCCTTGTCTGCCCCCATTGCTGGCCCTGATTTCCAAAGGAGCAGCATGGCCTTCCCCAGGGGATGGTGCCCTCCAGCACAGGCAGGTTTGTGCAGGGGACACAGAGGCTTCCCTGTGGTGTTGGCCCAGGAAAAAATCTCTGCTCAGCCCACAGCACACAAGGACTGAACTCTGCAGGCACCTCCTTAAGCTCTTGGCAGTGTGGTGGATCATTCCAGTCTTTTTCTGGCCTTCAGGCCATAGGATGTCTCTTTGCTCCATGATTTCACCCCAGTGCTTTGGCTGCAGAGCCCATGTGGGCAAACAGGAGTTGTCACATTTTGATGACATGGGAAATGCTCACCAAGGGTTCTGTCCTTAGCCCTGGATCTCCAGAGATGAAATGCTGGTCCATGATCCTTCTTTAGAGATTACAGTCAGGATTTTCCAAGGGAAACTTGGTGTCCCCTGTTGGATTAGGTCACTGGTGGTGGTAGCACAGCAGCTCTGCCTTTGCCAGCTCCAGCCTAAGCCTCCTCTCCCAGCAACAAGTCACCATGGAAACATCCACCTGGAAAAGCTCCGCTCACAGGATGTGTTTGTGGGATTCATCACAATCAAACCAGCAGGGGCTGTCCTGGTGAGTTTTCCAGCTGGGATTTTTCCACAGCAGCACCTGTACCACCTCTCTCCATCCCCACAGGTGACTGTCCCTGTCCATGGGGAGGAATCTCCATGTCCTCCATGTGACATTCCCAGCAGGACTCACCCCAGGGAATGCTGGGAATGTTGAGTGCCTTGAAAACCTGTTATCTACCCAAATATTAAAAAGAGGAGGAAGGTGAGGGAGACATTTCAGTAGAGACAAGTGCAGGTGTTACTGCCTTCTAGGAGCTGTATTGACATGTAAATTATACTTAATGTCACCTTAAAGGGAAGAAAAGCTCTTGAAATAAATATCCTATTTTAAGGTGGTAGTGAACTGCTAGGAGTGCTCCCAAAAATCCTTTTATAGGCTGTAATTAACAGGCAGGTTCTGGCTGCTGCCTCATTTGGCACCTAAAGGGGAAAATAAGTGGTATTTGGTAGAAATGAGCACACACAGAATGTGTGGAGCTTCCCAAATCCCCTCACTGGGAAGAGCCAGGCTCCCTGCAACTACCTGGAAGGAGGATGGAGCCAGCTGGGGGTCAGGCTCTTCTCCAAGCTCGCAAGTGACAGGACGAGGTAAAGGGCTCAAGTTGCACCAGGAGAGGTTTAAAGTGGATATCAAGGGAAATTCTTCCCTAAAAAGCTGCTCAGGGCAGTGGTGGAGTCACCATCCCTGGAAGTGTTCCAAAACCATGGAGATGTGCCAGGTTTTCCTGGCAGTCTGGTGGATACTACAAGCCCTTTGAGGCCTCCTGAGGATGCCCCTCAGCCCAGCACAGTCTGTTGCACGAGTCCAAGGCCTGAGGAACTTCCAGATTTCACCTCCAGGTCTCTTCATGGACACACTTTTCATTACTGGGGTAACAGGGAGTAGAAATCCCACATGCAGGAGGAGAACCACAGGATGCTTGAGGCCATTTGGAAAACTTCTCAGCTTCACTGACCCCACTGGGTTTACACCAGGCCATCAGAGGTGTGGGAGATGTTTATGTCTTACTTCTCAAACCTTTAATTTTACAAACAGTGATTAATGGAGTCTCTCTGTTCCTGTCTGTGTCCAGTTTCTCTTCCAAGCTGTAAAGCCATGAAGCCCCACTAGATCCCAACTAAAGATTCTGCTCCTTTCCTTGAAAACAGTTTGGTTTTGGTGAATCATAGAATTACGGAATAGATTGGGTTGGAAAAGACCTCAGAGATCATCAAGTCCAACTCTTGGACCAACTCCAGTCCCTTTACCAGATCATGGCACTCAGTGCCACGGCCAAGCTCACCTTAAAAACCTCCAGGGATGGGGAATCCACCCCCTCTCTGGGCAGCCCATTCCAATCCCTCAGCACTCTCTCTGCAAAGAAGTTTTTTCTGCTCTCCAACTTCAATTTCCCCTGGCAGAGCTTGAGCCCCCCGTGCCCCCTTGTCCTATTGCTGAGTGTCTGGGAGAAGAGACCAACCCCCACCTGGCCACAACTTCCCTTCAGGCACTTCCAGACAGTGCTGAGGTCACCTCTCAGCCTCCTCTTCTCCAGCACAAACACCCCCAGCTCCCTCAGCCTCTCCCCACAGCACTTGTGCTCCACTCCCTTCTCCAGCCTCCTTGCTCTTCTCTGGCCCCGCTCCAGCCCCTCAATCTCTTGCCTCAACTCAGGGGCCCACAACTCAACACAACACTCAAGGTGTGGCCTCCCCAAGGCAGAGGCCAGGGGAAACATGCATTTCCACTCCTGGCTTTCCTGCTGTGGAGATGCTGCAGTTAAACTGCTGTTTCCTGCCCTGGTTCTCCAGGTGGATTGTGCTGGATCCCTGAGGGATCACAGAGTTCTGGAAAGGCCAAAGGTGTGGGCTGGGACAGAGCTGCAGCCACAGCTTTGGGTGCCCCTGGATCAGGCTGCCTCTCCTTGGATTTTCAGTGTCTCCAAGGCTGGGAACTCCACAGCCTCTCTCTTTGTTTTTTTAACCACCTTTATGTTAAAAACCAAAGCTTTTCCTTATGCCTTCACCAAGCAAGGGCTGTTTCTTGGAGGCTGTTTCTGGCTGGAGGGAGCAGATGGCAATTGTGCTGGTAATACTTGGAAAACATGGGCTCTGGCAGGGAGAGGCTCACAAATTCATTATCCCAGGCAAACCAGACAGAGATTTAAGCTGCAAAGAACATAAGAAGATTGTTTTAGCAATCCCATCTTTGCTGCCTTCCCAGCGGCACGTGCGTTCCCTCCGCAGAGGGGTCTGACATGGAGGAAGGAGGTGGCTTTTCTGGGCATTCTGGGTGGCATCCTCACTTGCCCATCTGCAGCCCAGCAGGCAGAGATGGCAAACCTTGCTCTGGCTCATCAATCCAGTCAGGATATGCTGTAACAGCAAGGCTGGACCCCACAGGCTGCTCTTCCCTCACACTCAGTGTCCGCCATGGGCTGCAGCTCAGAGACCAAACATCCACACAGCCAAGAGCAGAGCAACCCCCAGGCCCTCTCCTGGGGCAACAGACACCAAATGATGGCAAAGGGCTGCTTTGCACCCCCTCTGCACCTCCTGGATCCCTCCCTGAAGGACTGAGCATCCCCACTGAGAAAGGAAGTCCAAGGGCTTGCCCACGCTCTCCAGAAGGTCAGGGTAGGATTCAGATCTCCAGGAGCAGCTGTTGGCTCTGCTTTGTTCTTACAGGGCCTAAAGGGGCTTCAAGGGAGCTGGAGAGGGACCTGGGACAAGGGCCTGGAGTGACAGAACAAGGGAAATGGCTTCCCACTGCCAGAGGGCAGGGTTAGATGGGATAATGGGAAGGAATTCCTGGCACAGGGTGGGCAGAGAAGCTGTGGCTGCCCCATCCCTGGGAGTGTCCCAGGCCAGGTTGGACAGGGCTTGGAGCAACCTGGGCTGGTGGGAGGTGTCCCTGCCCATGGCAGGGGTTGAATGAGATGGTCTTTAATGTCCCTTCCAACCCCAACTATTCTGATTCACCACAGCAGAGCCATTCCAGCGCACTCAAGGGTTAGAAACTGGCACTGAATGAACTATTCCCTCTACTGCAAGAGCATCTGAGGCCAAAACCAGTGTGTGCTGGTCCTGCTGCTCCCTGGCTCTGTGTCACAGCCATCCAGCATCTCCACAAGGCTCCATGCACAGGTCTCAGTCCAGAGGAGCAGTATGGGAGCTCCCTCTGCTGCCTTGTCCACCCTGCCCAACACCCAGGCTGGCTCAGCCTCCCTCTGCCACAGCCTGGAAACACCAGGATGGGATTGTTAAAAGCAGCAAGGAGTGGCTGCTCCCTAAAAATCCAGAGCTTTCTTGGAGAGTGTTCAATGGCATTTCACAGAAGATGATGTGCTGTCCCGAGTCTCGCGGGGAACAAGTGACAGAACAAGAGGAAACAGCCTCAAATTGCACCAGGGAAGGTTTAGATTGGACATGAGAGGAAATTGCTTCATGGAAAAGGTTGTCCAACACTGGCAGAGCTGCCCAGGGCAGGAGTGGAGTCCCCATCCCTGGGGGATTTAAAATCCATGTGGATGTGGAGCTCTGGGACATGGGTCAGTGGTGGGCTTGGCAGTGCTGGGGACTGGGTGGGCTGGATGATCTTGGAGGGCTTTTCCAACCTAAATGATTCTGTGATTCTGAGCTGCAAGGATGGTAATTCTTTTTTTCTTCCTGCTCAGTGATTCAGTAGAGGTGATTAAATTATAATTAAACCACACGTGATGGGATTGATTGCCCTGCAGGAGTCACCTCCCCTGGAATCCAGGTTCATTCACTGCAGGAGGCCACCATGTGCTTACTTCCACCTCTCCATCCCTCACACAGGGATGCTGTAGGGATGCTCACAGGAGGAGGTGCTTCCCAGCCTGGAGTGGGCATCCAGGTGCCCATGGAGCAGCGGGCACAGAGGCACTGTGCTCTCAGGAGTGTTCAGCCCTGGTTGTTGCAGCTTTTCCCATGTGCACCTGCAGATCTGAAGCAAAGCCCATCCTCATTGTAACCCCCTGTCTGTGCCCCATAGAGCAGCACAGCTTTGTTCAGCTTTAAAGCTCTTCCAGGGATAAAAAAGGGAATTATCTGTCCTGAGCACATTCCTCTGAGCATCAAATCTCTCTTCCTGAGCTGCTCTGCCAGTCTCCAGTGCCAGAAATCCTGAGGACATCAGGTGCTGACCTGCAGGATTCAACATGAAGGACCAGCCAACCTTCAAATACACCCTCGTGGTATCCAGCCTGAATCCTCTCCTCCCTGCTGTGCTTCAGGGAAGGTCAGCAGAGCCCTCAGGCACCAGTAAACACACTTGTGCTCCTCTGCTGGGATGCTGGAATGTGATCCCTTGGGGAACCAGCTGTGGGTGCAAGAAGATGTGCCTTAGCGTGGAGCCTGTCCCTGGAAGAGCTCCATGGGAAGCCTAGCCAGGGCCAGCAGGATTTATTTATCTCCTCTCTGGCACTTCTCACCCTCTGAGGTGGAGAAATGAGTCAGTTCTGCATTGTGGACATCTCAAATAGACCCTTAGAGCTGCAGCTGGGGGAGGTGGTGTGTTCATCTCTCTTGGAAATACCAAAATACTGGGCATGGTGGGTGCAGCTGCCCCAGAGCCAACCCCAGAGCCAAGGATGGATTGGACATCCATGGAAATAGGCATTTGCTTTGCATGAAGCTCATAAACTGCCATTTGGAAGCTGCTTAATTAAAAACAGAGCATGGAACTGTCCTGCTTTGAATAATTACGTGGGTTAGTAATTTGGAACTAAAGAAGGCTGGTTGGAACAGGTTGCCCAAAGAGATGATGGACTCCCCATCCCTGGAAGTGTTCCAGGCCGGGTTGGATGGGCTTTGGAGCAACCTGGTCTAGTGGAAGATGTCCCTGGTGCCCATGGGAAGACCCTGGTGCCCCTGACCCCTCCATCTTGATCCCAGGGACACTGCTCCTGGAGATGCCATGGGAACGTCAACCATTGACATCTTGAGGGTCAAGGAGGGGTTTCTCCCCCTCTGCTCTGCTCTGGTGAGACCCACCTGCAGTGCTGCCTCCAGCTCTGGGGTTCCCAACATCAGAAGGATGTGGAGCTACTGGAGTGAATCCAGAGGAGGCCATGGAGATGCTCCAAGGGCTGGAGCCCCTCTGCTCTGGAGCCAGGCTGGGAGAGCTAGGGGGGTCACCTGGAGAAGAAAAGGCTCCAGGGGCACCTGAGAGCCCCTTCCAGCACCTAAAGGGGCTCCAGGAGAGCTGGAGAGGGACTAGGGCCAAGGGGTGGAGGGACAGGACACAGGGAATGGCTTCCCACTGCCAGAGGGCAGGGCTAGGTGGGCTATTGGGCAGGAATTGGTGTCTGGGAGGGTGGGCAGGCCCTGGCACAGGTTGGGCAGAGAAGCTGTGGCTGCCCCATCCCTGGGAGTGTCCCAGGCCAGGTTGGACAGGGCTTGGAGCAGGCTGGGATATTTGAAGGTTTCCTTGCCCATGGCAGGGCGTTGGACTAGGTGGCCTTTAAAGGCCCTTCCACCCCAAACCATTCTGGGATTTCATGTTGTTGTTTGCAAGTTTTCCAAAAATCTGGAATTCAGTGTGTGAGTCTTGGCCTGCTCCCTTGAGTCTCTGTCTCCCTTCACATGTCCTGGCCCTGTCCCTGTGCCCACACAGCTCCAAAGGCCTTTGGCTCCCCATCTCCCCACACCCCAGAGCTGAGACCCCCCTGCTCTCCCTGTGCCCTGGCAGGTGGTGCGAGACCAGATCTCCCACTGCACGGTGAAGCTGCGCCAGACCACGGGCCTGATGGAATATTGCCTGGAGGTCATCAAGGAGAACGACCCCAGTGGATTCCTGCAGGTTGGTGTGGAGCTGCTCCTGTGGGGGCTGTGAGGGGAGCAGGAGGGGCCCTGCAGAGCCCAGTCCAACGTAGCAGAGTTGGGGATTACACCAAGGGGGATTTGCCCAGCTTTTCCAGCCATGAAATCTGGGACCAACCTCTGATCTCACCTCCAAATTCACAGCAGGACAGAAGCAGAGCCAGGGCAGGGACATTTCTGACTCTGACTGGAGGAACAGATGGTTTGGGGATAAATTTGCTAAATTTGGGATTTAGCAGGAGGTGGTGGGTGGTGTCTCCCTGGAACAGGGATCAGAATGTGCTGTCTCATGGCTCTCCATGGAGAGACCAACACCCAGCCCTTGGGAACTGCATCCCACCACTCATTCCTGGGCTGGTCCCTTTGGTACTAGAACTGCTTTTAAAAAGTCCCCAGAGCTCCTGGGTTCCCTCTGCCAACTGAGCCTGTGGCGAGGGGCAATGCTGGAACCGACGTGGGGCATCCCAGCCTTTGGGAGGCAGAGGGAGGGAGGGGAGCAGGGTGGGGACATGGCACAGCACACATCCCAGTGTTCCATGGTGGCTGAGCTGCTCCTGCTCTCCAGATCTCCGACGCTCTCATCAGGAGAGTGCACATGACCGAGGATCAGTGGGGAAAGGGGACACTCACCCCACGCATGACCACAGACTTCGACCTGAACCTGGACAACGCCCCTCTGCTCCAGTCCATCCACCAGCTTGACTTTGTCCAGATGAAAGGTAAGGATATTTCCAATCCCTTTCCCAAGCCCATCTCTTCTCATTCCATGGAGCATCTCAGAGAGAAGGGGCAGGAGAGGAGAGATTCTTGTCTTCTCCCAGCAAGACTGAGTGGCCCAGACCCAGAGTTATACCCATTTCTGTGTATTTTGCACCTTTGGGCCAACCATCTGCCTCCCTCTCTTGGATCCCTGGGCACCTGTGTGCCAGGCCAGGGTGCCAGGGGCTAGGCTTTGCCTGGAAAACCTCTCTGAGTGCATTAGGGAGTTCTTAGTGCATTAAAAAGTGCATCAGAAAGTGCTCTGCAGGTTGGGCCCTGACACAATAATGAGCATCTTCAGATCATGGCTCTGCTGGACTTTGCAGCAGTGAGGAGGGGCCATTTGTGGTTTCTCATCACTAGCCCAGCTGTTCTTTTGAAATGTCAGTAGTATTTTTTGATAGCAAGCCCAGGGAGGGCTGGGTTGCTGTTTTACATTAGCCCTCCCTTCCTGTAATAGCCCAGAGGGTTATTTTTAATTAATAAGAGCAAATCTGCTGCTGGTTTAGCTGCCCACCCTCCTCTCATCATCTCCCTCCTCCTCTCAGCTCACCCTTGCTGTGGAAATAAGTTGTGAGTTTTGTAGACTTGCAGAAGGTGGGGTTTGGATCCCAAATCTGTCACAGCACCAGGGGAGGGAGGGTGGTGTTAGTAAAGAGCAGGTGAGCAGCAGGTACAGGGCATCCCACCCCCTGTGCCTGGAACTTCCTGAGGGTCCAACCCAGGAGATGGAGAAGTCACAGAGGGTGAAAACTGAGCCTTTCCAGCAAGTCCATCTTTTCTCTTCCAGGCATCCCTGGCTGCTCCACAGCTTGTCTGGATCCTCCATGTTAGTTTTCACTGGCTCTTGTCACTGTGGGCAGTGAGGATGAGGGTGGTGGATGAGCAGTTCTGTTGAGAGATGTATCAGTGGACATCTCCCTTCCCTGTCATGCTGTCACTCTTCCATGCTTTTCAGAGCAGGAATGGGCTACATGACACATGTGTAGATTCCCAAACACAGCAGGAACAACCCTGGGAGTCCTTTCTGTCCTCTGTGTAGCTGTTGGGAGGCCATAGGGGGTACTCAGCCCCCGGGTTTAATTCCTCCCCTTTCTGTTACTGTGAATTAATTTGATGGAAAGGCAGAGCAGCACTTGGTTCTGGGCTGTAGATAAGTCCAGGCCTAGGGCTTTGTGGAGCCTTGGGAGAGTGTCCCAGGTTTGGGATTGGCTGCATGAAGTGTCCAGGCAGCTCTGTACCAGCTGTGTTGTTGTGCTGCCATAATTCCCAAAAATTAATCAGAAAAAACAGAACAAAGCAGAAAAGCTCTGGGGAAAACCTCAGCTACCCCAGGCTGGGAGGTGGAGAAATTTGGAATCCTTTATGCTTCCTCTCCACCTCACACCCTGCAGACCACAGACCCCTTAGGTAATAAACCCATCCCTGTGGCCCCGTGCGGTGCCATCAGCCAGGCTGGCACTGACTGGGGTTTAGTGTCGTCCCCAGTGCCGGCGCCGCCCATCCTGCAGCTGGAGGAGTGCTGCACCCACAACAACAGTGCCACCCTGTCCTGGAAGCAGCCCCCCCTGTCCACGGTGCAGGTGGAGGGATACATCCTGGAGCTCGACGACGGCAACGGCGGCCAGTTCAGGGTGAGTGTCCGGAGCTGATCCCAGCGGGAGGGGGATGCTCCTCCCTCCGGTGTTTGCCTGCTGGGAAGTGACCACACATTTATTTCCTCATACTTCTTGCAAGTCCTGTCTTCCCTAAAAAGCAGAATGGCTTTTCACTGCCAGAGAGCAGGGTTACCTGGGATATCAGGAAAAAATCCTTGGCTGGGAGGGTGAGGAGGCGCTGGGCATTCTGGGTGGCATCCTCACTTGCCCATCTGCAGCCCAGCAGGCAGAGATGGCAAACCTTGCTCTGGCTCATCAATCCAGTCTGGATATGCTGTAACAGCAAGGCTGGACCCCACAGGCTGCTCTTCCCTCACACTCAGTGTCCACCATGGGCTGCAGCTCAGAGACCAAACATCCACACAGCCAAGAGCAGAACAGAGCAACCCCCCAGGCCCTCTCTTGGGGCAGGAGACACCAAATGATGGCAAAGGGCTGCTTTGCACCCCCTCTGCACCTCCTGGATCCCTCCCTGAAGGACTGAGCATCCCCACTGAGAAAGGAAGTCCAAGGGCTTGCCCACGCTCTCCAGAAGGTCAGGGTAGGATTCAGATCTCCAGGAGCAGCTGTTGGCTCTGCTTTGTTCTTACAGGGCCTAAAGGGGCTTCAAGGGAGCTGGAGAAGGACTTTGGAGAAGGGCCTGGAGTGACAGAACAAGGGGAATGGCTTCCCACTGCCAGAGGGCAGGGATAGGTGGGATAGTGGGAAGAAATTGGTGGCTGGGAGGGTGGGCAGGCCCTGGCACAGGTTGGGCGGAGAAGCTGTGGCTGCCCCATCCCTGGACACCAAAGCCAGATTGAACAGGGCTTGGAGCAACCTGTAATAGAAAGTCTCCCTGTCCATGGCAGGGGGGTGGAATGAGACAGTCTTTAATGTTCCCTTCCAACCCAGACTGTTCTGGGATTCCATAATTCTGTGAAGCTCCATATTTTTAGGTTGCTGAATATTTCATGCAAGGTATGCTAATTGCCATGAAAGCTTCATGCTTTGCCAGCTGCCAGCAAGCAAAGGTGTTTAGGGCCTGAGGGCTTTTAAATTGCTGTAATTACACAATTAAAATATGATTTTTCTCTTCTCCGACACGCTGATTATTATCCTGGCGTGTTCACACCCACCAGGAGCAGGTGTGGGACCAGCCCATTGTGCTCTGAATTCCTTCACAAAAAACTCAGGCAGGCGGGAGCCTGAGCAGGGTCAAGGTGAAGAGAGGTGACATGGGTGGGATCTGGAGAGAGGAAGGAGCAGGAGGCTGGATGTGGGGAGACCAAGGATCAGCACTAGCCTTGATAGTATTCCTTCCCAGTATCCCATCTATGCCTGCCCTCTGGCACTGGGAAGCCATTCCCTCTTGCCCTGTCCCTCCATGCCTTGTCCCCAGTCCCTCTCCAGCTCTCCTGCAGCCCCTCTGGGCACTGGAAGGGGCTCTCAGGTCTCCCTGGATCCTTCTCTTCTCCAGATGAGCCCCCCCAGCTCTCCCAGCCTGGCTGCAAGGAGAGGGGCTCCAGCTCTCAGAGTATCTTTGTGGCCTCCTCTGTTTCACACCAGCAGCTCCACATCCTTCTGATGTTGGGGGAGCCTCAGAGCAGGATGCAGCATTCCAGGTGGATCTCACCTGAGCAGAGCAGAGGGGCAGGAGCCCCTCCCTCAGCTGCTGCCCACGCTGCTGGTGCTGCAGCCCAAAGTAGTGTCAAGGAACACATCACAGGGTCATTTTGCTCTGCTTTAGCCACATAGTGCTTACAAGTGTGTCCCAGGAAGCAGAGCAGGGCTGAATCCTTTGCATCCCGACCTCCAGGAGCTGTTTGCCCACTTGTGGCACTCCAAGCTCTGGGCACTAACCATGGTTGCTTTGCAGGAGGTGTATGTGGGCAAGGAGACCATGTGCACAGTGGATGGGCTGCACTTCAACAGCACCTACAGCGCCCGGGTCAAGGCCTTCAACAAGTCAGGAGTGAGTCCCTACAGCAAGACCCTGGTGCTCCAGACATCCGAGGGTAAGGAATGGCACCGGCTCCAGCCCGGAGTGCTCGGACACCGCTCACCCCCCAGCTTAGCTCTGCTGGTCCTGAGCATTCCCTGCAGGAAAGCCGGTGCTGACCAGAGGGAAAAGTGGTGACAGGGGCCTTAAGCAGTGCCAGAATTTGTCTCTCCCCCCCTTTGCTTTGCAGAGGATGTTCTTTGGAGAGGTGCAGTGAGAGGTATTTAAATTCACGTTCACAAAATGCACAAAGGAAAGCTCAGATGGTTTCGTTAATCCCATCTGAAACAAAACACTGTCAGTGTTGCTCCTGAGGGCTGTAACCACAGGGTTTAGTCCCTGGAAGTGCAGGACAGAGAGCAGAGGGGACACAGAGCCATGTGGGTGTCCTTGCAGATCCAGGGATGCACAGCCAGCCCCGGGGGCATCGTCTGCATCACCCCCACACAGGCAGGAGCTCGGTTGGAATATTAAACATTCCCTTGGAGGTTGCAGAGGAATCTCCCCGCCAGGCTTTAAGTACATTTGTCACACCAGGCCCTTAATCCAATGTGGAAAATTGGCTTATTTCTGCCATGCAGGTGGAGAGTGGGAAGGCTGGACCCGAGGTGGGAGTCAGAAGCGGCTGTGGAGGAGGAGATCAGCCCCCACCCTCATGTCTGCTGCCCCACAGCCTCACTGCCACCACAAAACCCCTCCCTGGGAGTCTTCCACGCTTGGTGGAATCCCTTTTCCTTGCTCCCAGACTAAAATCTCTCTTTTCCAAGGCATGTGAGGAGTTTGCCATGGCAGCATCCAGCTGGCTGGCAGCTGGGATCAGAAGGGAGCACCCACAGCTCAGGGGGGTAAAAGGAGGACAAGAGTTTCCTGCCACAAAGCATCTCTGGTGGCTTTGAGCAAGGAGGAGAATGGGGTTTCTGCTGAAAAAAGAGAAGGAAAAGCAGGGCAAGGCTATGCTGCTGTTTCTCTTGCTGCCTGCACTTATCTGCAGGAGATAACCATTCCAGTTTGGAAAGGGCACATGCCAGGTTTGGATGTGTGGGCAGTTCAGCAAGGAATGGGATTCAGTCACATGTGACAGAGGTCTAGTGGAGAGCAAATCTGTGAGAACCCTTCCCACAGGAGAGGCAGGAAGCTCAAATCCCAGGCACAAAGGCCTTAGCACGTCTGTCAGACAAACATCAGTGTGTGTGTCTGCAAGGCTGAGCACCAGCATGAAGGAAACCTCAGCATTCCTGGGGATGGGACAGCCCAGATCCAGCCCCGTGCTGGGATGGCCAGGACCTCTACCAAAGCCTAAAGGTCAACAGCTCTCACCCACTTCACTACCCTTGGCAGGAGACAGCAGAGCTTTGGTTTCTCCTCACCTTTATGTCTCCTAAAACCCATTTGAGACACAACTTCCTAACCAAAACCAGTTGGGCTTTGTTATCCCAACCAGGAGTCTCCAGGGTCCCCACTATGATCTTCCCAACTCTGATTTCCTCTCATAGATGTTCTAACTCCAAGCCCAAGCTCCAAAACAGGAAGGAATCTGGGATAAAATGGCTGTTCCTGGTTCCATCAGGGCCATGCCCTGAGCACCAAAGAGAAGTTCCACTCCTCAGGGCATCAGCTGAAAGTTTGCTGCATTCAGCCTTTTCACTTGAATGAGCTTTTGCATTTGTTATTCCATCAGGAAAGAAAGAGGGAGGAAAAGTCAAATGGGCCTGGAGCATTTTGTGCTCTTAGAGGCCATCTGAGCTTTTAGGATTCAAAGAGAAAGAAATTACATCTGTGTGCGGGCTCCGGATATCCGAGGGACTCGTTGAATGGAGCTCGCACGTCTCAGCTCTCTCTCCAAGCCTGGGCTTTTATTTCTGGCTTTTCCAGCAGCATCAGGCCCTTAAGAGCTGTTTTGTGTGAAGTAGGCTTAGCTTTCCCCTTCAGCTGAGCTCTGCAGCTTCCTGCAAAGTGTTGGTGTGGGAGGAGTGCATAAAAGACGAGATGGGTTCAATACAAAGAGAACATCTCTTGGAACGTGGCTGTGCTGCTGTTGAGTGGTTATGAGGAATTCTTTATTTAAAAGCTGGTTTGTAGTCCTGGCCCATTAAATCTTTATGTGCAGCCTGTGGATGGGGGCTGGAGTCTTTCTTCTGCCTGCTCTGTGAACAGTGAAATAGGTGGTAGAGGAGGGAATGAAACATCTCACAGGGCCTCAGAATCTGAAGAGAACAAGGTTGAGAAGAGGTGAAATTGTGTGTGGGGCTCTGTGGCACTGCCCAGCCAAACAGGCAAGGAGAGCCAGGCAGCACTGATGGGAATATCCCATGGGAAGGTGGCACACACAGCATCTTCCCAGCTCCTGGTGTGGGGCATCTTCTGCTCACCCCAAAGGAAACTGTTGCAGTTCAAAGCTGGTTTTGGTGCCACCAGCAGGACAAGGTGGTTCCTGCCTGGGAGAAAGTCTGTGCCCCAGAGCCCTTCCCACATGGTGAGGCTTCCCAGGGGTGAAAATGCCCATCAACAGCACAGCCAAATGGGAGCAAAGCCTGAAGGCAAAGTCCTCACTTTGAGCCATGTCCTCTCCTGGGCTGATGTCAGGCTGTGTCTCCTGCTCTGTCCCATCTTGGCCTCCAAGGCTCTGCCATGTGAGACCTGCCTTAATCTCCCCATTTCTGTGGGATGAAGTTCAGGTGTAGGCTGGGAAATCAGTCTGGAACAAAGCTTGCAAGGTGACCCTGTCCAGGGCACAGGCATCTCCCAGAGCTTGGTCAGTGGCAGCACTGCTTGGCTCTCCTCACCCTTGGGAGACCTGGGGTCTCCCCCAGCCTCCTCCTCCCTGTGCTGGGCAGCCCCTGCTCTTGGGGTCTTCCCTCATCCAGCAGCTTTTCCAGCCTCTGGTCAGTCTGCTGCTGACTCAGGGACCTTCTGAGGGCTTGGAGCCTGCAGGTGGGCTGGCTGCTGGGCTGCTTTTCTCTACATGGGTTTCTGAGAGTCTCCTGAGTCCCTCCAGTGTTGTGTTTTTCCATGTGCTGGATGGCAGGATGAAGGACCAGCTTGTCTCAGATGGAGAAGAGGAGCTCAGCAGTGCTGGAGGGGACTGTCCTTGCCTGCTCCCCAGGCCCAGAGCTTTGCCCTCCCTTCCCCAGCATAGTCAAACCCCTCTTCTTTTCTTTCAAGCCCAGCTCCTCACTTGGAGCCCACCTTTAAATTCGTGGCCATCCATGGAGTGACCCTCAGCAGCAACCAGGGCTTTTTAACCGGCAGCTCTTGGGAAGGGGTGAACAACCCAAGGTCAAACAGCCTGTGAGGAGCTTTAGGGTGCTGATCAGGGGGAGCCATGAGCGTGGTTACTCATGGTAGTAGTTCCTCTCAGTCTTGGTAGGTGTGAGAGCCCGTCCCTCCCTCACCTTGAGCTACATTTTATGACCTGTTGTGCAATAAATGATGTAACCTGTGTCTGACCCCACTGACACCCTTTGCTTCCACAGCAGCAGCAGAAGTTACAACCCACTGTGCAAAGAAATATCTCCTTTTGATCTGTTTGATTTCCAGCTGAGATGGGAAGGCTGGGGCTTCGTTGTGCTGGGAATCTGAATGTGTGGATGGTGGATTCCAGATTTTTGTGTTAACTTATCCCTGGATAAGGTTAGGGAAGAATCTGCAGGAGGTGACCATTTGTGTGTGGTAGCAGGGAATGGAAACAGATGACCTGAGAGGTTCCCTGCACTCTGACATTTTGCTGTGAATCCCATGAGTTAAATTCTTACTGTAAGGCTCAGATGTGTTTTGACAGGTACAAAGGGATACCAAGAACACAACATCCCGAACAACCTTTGAGTAAGGTGGGTGCTTGGTGGTTCTTCAGGGTGGCACAGCTTAGCAGAGCCCTGCAAAATGCCTTTCAGTGTTACCAACTGATTTTTCCACCATTGTTGTGCCCAGAAAGGTGTGAGATGTATCAAAGCAGGGTGGGAAGTGTGCATGGTCACCTGTGAATTCTTTTAGGTGCGTTACTGTGAAGAGGTGCAGGACCCCCTTTAGAGAGATCCCTGTTGAATTTGTCATGTTGACATGGGAATTTTGGAGGATGAACACGTTTTCCTTGCCGGTGCTGCTGGGCAAGGCTGTGCTGAAGGGTCTGGCTGGCTCACACAGCACGAGACATTCCTGCCCTGCACAGTGGAGTGGGATCTGTGCAGTGCCGGAGTGGGATCCGCGCGGTGCCGGAGTGGGATCCATGCAGTGCCGGAGCGGGATCCGTGCGGTGCCAGAGCAGGATCCCTGCAGTGCCAGAGCAGGATCTGCGTGGTGCCGGAGCGGGATCCAGGTGGTGCTAGAGTGGGATCCAGGTGGTGCCAGAGCGGGATCCATGCAGTGCCAGAGTGGGATCTGTGCGGTGCCAGAGTGGGATCCTTGCAGTGCCGGTGCGGGATCTGTGCGGTAGCAGAGCAGGATCCATGCGGTGCCAGAGCAGGATCCATGCAGTTCCAGAGCGGGATCCATGTGGTTCCAAAGTGCGATCTGGGATCTGTGCAGTGCCAGAGCAGGATCCCTACGGTGCCAGAGCGGGATCCGCGTGGTGCCAGGGTGGGATCCATGCGGTGCTGGAACGGGATCCCTGCGGTGCCAGAATGGGATCCCTGCGGTGCCGGAGCGGGATCCGTGCGGTGCCAGAACGGGATCCCTGCGGTGCTGGAGTGGGATCCCTGCGGTGCTGGAACGGGATCCCTGCGGTGCCGGAGTGGGATCCATGCGGTGCCGGAGCAGGATCCGTGCGGTGCCGGAGCGCCTGTGCTCTGCTCCACGTTCCGGGCGCGGGCGATGGAGCGGTGCCGTCTGGCAGAGCCCGTTTCTGATCTCTAGTTTGCATTGATCTTACATTTAGACACGCAGTCAGAAGAACAGACCCTCCCTTTTCCAGTGCCTTTGGAAAGATCGCAGCTTCGTAGAATGAGTCCTTTCTCCTCCACCCTTAATCTGCAACCCAGCTTCTCGGGGAGATCCTACTTTGAGCTAAGATCTTCGGCCCACCAGCTGAGCTTGCATTCTTCCTTACAGTCCCTGAATTCAGCCGGTGAGCTGAGCACCTCGGGCGTTTCCTCTTGGTCTGTGCTTCTGGGCATCTCCAAACTCTCTGTTCATTTTGTTCCGTTGTGTTTGTTTTTCTCATGACATGCAGATGGCAGGGGGAGTTCTCTCTGTTTGTCCCTGGCCTGCTCCTGCCACCAAGGGGGTTCTGGTGGCACGGTCCTTGTGGTGTTTTCATCTGTGCGTGGGCAGTTTGGGCTGTGGGGTGGTGATGGAACAGCACAGTAACTCCTCATGTGGGTGCTGTCCTTGGCAGGGCATCACTGAACCCTTTGGCACAGCCAGCAAAGCAGGTCGTGGAATTCCACACTGATTTGGCTTGGAAGGAACCTTAAGGATCCAATTCCAACCTCCTGCCACAGGCAGTGACACGTTCCACTGGGAGATCCCTCATCTCTAGTTTGCATGGATTTTGTGCCAAGGGACAGTCAGAAGGAAAGACCTTCCCTGAGAAAAACCTGTGGGAACACCTCCATGGTTTGTTTTCCCTACATGACCAGGAAATGCAGGCTCTGCTGGGAGATTTGGTCTGTGTAATGAGTTTGGTTGACTAAATCTAAATCCCTCTTAAGAAAGAAGCAAGACTGGAAGCAAACAAGGTCTGACTTGTTGCCCAGAGAGGTTGTGGACTCCCCATGCCTGCAAGTGTTCAACGTTGGACAGGGCTTGGAGCAACCTGGTCTGATGGAAGGTGTCCTTGCCCATAGCAGGGGGTCTGAATGAAATGATTTTAAGGTCCCCTCCAACCCAAACCAGTGTGGGATTCTGTGATTCCAGCTCAGACGAGCTCACAGCCTGGGTTAGGACTCTGAAGACCTGGGCTCTCGTCCACCCAGCTTTGAGCACTGGGCTCGGCTTTCCAAAGCCAGACATGACCATACCAAAGCCTTGGTTTGTGCAGAGCAGAGGACACCAGTCCTGTGATGCCTCGCTCATCTGGCAGCCCCAACATGAGCTCTTGGCTTCCCTCCCTGTTCCTGAAATCGTGGGTTGTGGTGGGACACAGGCAGGTCAAGCAGAACGAGGGGTGGTTTTGGGCAACCAGCGAGGACCCAGGGGCACAGGGATCTCTCAGCTGTTTTCTAACCAGTCTTTGCACATCTTCCTTTGCTAAAGATCCTGGGCCCTGATTCTTCCACCATTCTGGATTTACACCACTCCACTGATGCCATTCCTGCCTTCCTCTGGTGTAAGCCCAGGAAGAATGGGGGCCCCCGATTGGTTTTCCATCCCATAACACGGAATGAGGAATGCTGCAGCATGACCCTTGCCAGAATAACTGGGGACCCTGCAAACTTCCTTTTCTTTGTGCTTTTTATGTTTTATTTCTCATCGTGCTGCTGTGAGCTGATGGCTTCAATGCTGTTTTGTTAGGAATGTTCCTTCCTTTGTGTCCAGTGTTCCAAGAGCACCGTGCTGGCCGTGAGCGGTACCTGTGTGGGCAGCGTGGACCCTCTGCAGCCACACTCTGGGGTGGGGGGGCAGGGCAAAATGGGGTCCCTCAGAAGAGCTTGGACCACAACGATGCACAGAGACCTTGAAAATCACTTTTTGAACAGGGGCACGGGGCACGATTCATTAAAACAGCCTCAGGAGGTGCCACTTGGCACTGGCCGGGAGCACGGCACGGAGCACAAGCACAGCCAGGGGCTTTCCCACCAACAGGCACATCAAGAGGGGGAAAACCAGTCACAGAGCTCCACAGGGTGTCCTACAAATCCAGTATGCTTCCTGAGTCCCAACATAGGGCTTCATGTTGTCCTCTCCTGGTGAGGACAAGCTGCTAGACCAGGATAAGCTCCGGGAGGATGAAGGGCATCCCAACACATCCTGCCCATGCAGTTGATGAAGCTACAGCCCAGTGCCCTTTGGGTGCTAGTGGGGGTCTGAGGCCAGGCATCTCCCCCCCAGGGACCCCCTTTCCTGCTCCACTCCTGCCCAGACCATTTAGGGAGACAGCTTGGAAGAGCTCATGGTCCTGTCCACTGGACACACCAGTAGCTGCTCTTTCTTCAGTCCCTCTCCTCAAAGGAGTGGTTTCTCAGTCAATTTACAGAATATTTACCAAGAAGCCCAAGACATTGCACCAAGGCTAAAATTTCCTGCCTCCTTTCTGGAGAAAACCTGAACAATTTGGCATCCTGAGCCATCAGGGCACAGTCCCCACTCAAACTCACAGCTCATGTTTGTGCCTCCTGGTGCTCTCTGGCTTTTAATGAATCAGGCCTCCCGTGGCTGCTGGATGCTTAGTTAATGATGAAAGGCTCCCAAGTGTTTGTCAGGTGGTTGTTGTTCCTCAGCTGTGATGTGTGAAATGTAGTATCTCTTTGTAGGATGCACTTTTGACACACAAGGATCGCCTTACTCTCAATTAGGCAAGTACCTTTATTATAATTAACTGGCACCTCCTGCGTGTGGCCTCATCCTTTTTGCTTTTTAATCTCTTAACTTTGGCAACAGAGCAGCATTTCTTGTTCACACCCTGCTTGCAGCGCAGTCTCAGATGTCAGAGAATCATGGAATTGTTACGGTTGGAAAAGCTATCTGAGACCATCAAGTCCAACCATCCCCCAGCACTGCCAAGGCCACCACTGACCCGTGTCCCCAAGTGCCACAGCCACATGGCTTTTAAATCCCTCCAGGGATGGGGACTCCACCACTGCCCTGGGCAAGAGGCAAATTTGGAGGAGAAGGAGTGATTAGTGGAAGATGTAAAGGCTTTTAAAGTTTTTCTCCCGTGTGGTTTTAAAGAGAAGCCTGAGGTTGGTGCTCTGGAAGTGGCTCTAACTGAGAACTGATCCCACTGCTCTCCCCCTGCTCTTTTAAATGGACAGAGCACAGGGTTAGATGGGATATTGGAAAGGAATTCTTCCCTGTGAGACTGGGCAGGCCCTGGCACAGGTTGGGCAGAGAAGCTGTGGCTGCCCCATCCCTTGGAGTGTCCAAGGCCAGGTTGGACAGGGCTTGGAGCAACCTGGATAGTGGAAGGTGTCCTTGCCCATGGCAAGGGGTGGAATGAGATGAGCTTTAAGGTCTCTTCCATCCCAAACCATTCCATGATTGTAAAATTCTAATACAATACATATTCCCATTCATTAAGGGCACTTGAACATGGGCAAAATGCTGCTGAGGCAATTAGCCCTTTTGCAGCTAATTAAAGCAAGATGGTTGCTGCTTGCATGTCCCCTTCAGCCTGCCTGCAGGACCAGTCCTGTTCATTCCTCTGGGAGAAGGAGCCCCATCCCTGAGGGATTCCCTCCTCACTGTGCCAACCACCCTGAGCCCACCTTTGTGCCACCTCGCCCCACCTTGATCCAAAGTGCCAAAAGCTCCATGCTCTGGCTGGAGACACAGCCAAGCAGGAATGGTTTCTCCTTCCTTTCCTTGCCCCCCCTGACGTGCTGTTTTCTCTCCCGCATGCCTTTCCCTTTGGAATGACCACAGTTGACATTAAAAAGATGGTGGCAGGTACGGCGGGGGCTGTGTCGGGGGGCAGCCGCGGGGCGCCCGCGTGCATGTGAGCTGTGCTGGCACCTCCAATAAACCACTGAATCAGCCTCACCAGAGTGGTGTGTTCTTCAAGCTGTGTTCACTCCTGCAGCCGTCAAAGTGCTTTGTGGATGTGTCACTTCACTTTTGGGAGGAAACCACCTGGGGGAGCCAGGCTGGTGGCTTGGGAATGCCCGTCCCTCTGTCCTGTGACACTGTGTCAGATTTGCAGTAACAAGTCCTGTGCATTTAAACCAGCAGCTGTACCGAGTCCCAGAGGTTTGGGGGTGTTTTCCAGCCTTCCCATGAGCTGGTTCTTGTCTTACATGTGGCTCGTTTCTCAGCAGGGAGGTTTCTTGGTGTGACGTAGCATCTCTGTCCGTGGAGACCTTTCTGTGTGCTTTTGGTTCCCAAAACCAGCCCTCAAATACTCACACGGAGTTTGTCTGCTGATTGTCAGTCTGCTTCCCACACTAACCTGAGCCTGCAAACTGCTGCATGAGTAACCAACCCTTAGGTGTGAAAGTTCTATGTGAGGTCAGGTTGGACAGTGCCTGGAGCAACCTGGTCCAGTGGAAGGTGTCCCTGCCCATGGCAAGGGGTTGGAATGAGATGGTTTTTAAGGTCCCTTCCACCCCAAACCATTCCATAATTCTGCTAGATAGAGCCTGGAGACCTGTCTGGTATCTCATGTGTCCTGCCAGGGCCAAATTTTAGGCCATCATGAGGATCCTGCGGGTTCATGAGCCAAGACAGACACTGAGAGGAGATGGAGACATGGAGCAGCAAGAGCAAAACTCCTCCAGGTCCTGGCCATAAAACCTCAGCCACGCTGGCAGCTGCAGCCAGAGGAGCTCAGAGCACCCCTCCACGATGGAAGTTACCCTCTGTGAGCCAGCAGCCCCCTGCACTGTGCAGCTCCCTGCGTGCTCCGTGTCATTCCCTGCATGCAGCATGTCCTGTCCGTGTCTGCTCCGCGGGGCTCCGGCAGCCGTGCCCCGGCCACGCTGACCCGCTGTGTTTGTGTGTTCCAGTGGCTTGGTTCTCCTTCGATCCTTCCTCTGCCCACGCTGACATCATCTTTTCCAATGACAACCTTACTGTCACCTGCAACAGCTACGATGACAGGGTTGTGCTGGGGAAAACGGGCTTTTCCAAAGGGCTCCATTACTGGGAGCTGTCGATCGACCGGTACGACAACCACCCCGACCCGGCCTTCGGCGTGGCACGCATCGATGTCCTGAAGGATGCCATGCTGGGCAAGGATGACAAGGCCTGGGCCATGTATGTGGACAACAACCGGAGCTGGTTCATGCACAACAATTCCCACACCAACAGGTAGGTGGTTTGGGAACAGCGTCTTCCAGAGGCCACAGCCCAGGCTCAGCTCAAGGAAGAGCTCTCTGGCTTTGCCAGTGGCACCTACAGGTGCCCATGGGAAGGGTGACAACAGTCCCAATACTATTAGAGGATGTGCCCCTGCCCCAAGCAGGGACAGTCCCTACCTTTTTCCAGTATTCTTCCCTACCTGCTGCCACTCTTTCCATGCTGACTCTTCCCATGTAGCATCCCCTTCCCAGCAATGCCCAACTTGCAGCTCCTGTAACTCCCTGAGGGGAAGTTCTAGCCAGGTGGGGGTTGGTCTCTTCTCCCAGGCACTCAGCAATAGGACAAGGGGGCACGGGGGGCTCAAGCTCTGCCAGGGCAAATTGAAGTTGGAGAGCAGAAAAAACTTCTTTGCAGAGAGAGTGCTCAGGCATTGGAATGGGCTGCCCAGAGACGGGGTGGATTCCCCATCCCTGNGATTCTATGATTCTGTGATAAGAAAACAACATCTGCTTTGATCCCTGTGCCACAGCTGCTGCTTGTGTTCCCCACAGGATGGTGGGATGAGGGACTTGGATTGGGGAGAGCCTGGTGTCACCTTACTGCAGCCTCAGGGGCCGTTCCCTGATGGATCAGCAGGTTTTGGTGTCGGTCCTGCAGCTTTTCTCCCCATGTGCTTCCCCTGTGGCTGTGTGGCTGCTCTCAGGGTGGCTTTGCCTTCAGGGACATCACAAAACAGGCAGCAGTTCCACAGGAGGATTTAGGAGGAGATGCCCGGGGATCCATGAGCATGGCTGGGATGGGAACAGGTCATGGCTTGGCTCCTGGGTGACATTCCCCATCACCAGTCCGTGAGGTGCAGGGCCTGAACCCTGAGCCAGGAGCACAGGGGACATTAAGCCGCTGATCTGTCTCCCACAGAACCGAGGGCGGGATAACGAAAGGCGCCACGGTGGGAGTGCTGCTGGATTTGACCAGGAGGACTTTGACATTCTCCATCAACGAGGACCAGCAAGGGCCTGTTGCCTTCGAGAACCTGGAGGGCCTCTTCTTCCCCGCCGTCAGCCTCAACAGGAATGTGCAGGTACAGGCTTGGATGGGCTCTTTGGAGCATCCCCGGGGCTGAACGTGCTGTCACACTGCCCCTCATGCTGCTGCCACTGCAGTGGGAGTTGCTGCTCAGCAGCACAGGGACTTTGTGGAGCCAGGAGGGCTCTTGTGCAACAGGCATGGCTTGGAAAGAGCTAAACTTAGCCCCTAAACCACCTGTGAGTCTCAAACATCAGGGCAGGCCTTCCTGCAGCCACAGCTGCTGCCTCAGGCTCCTCGCTCCAGGTTTCTCCATCAGGGCTGGTGGAGCACCAGGATCCTCCAGCCCTTCCTGGCTGATGGGGTTTGATAACTGTGTTGTGATGATACCCCACAAGAGCCTCACCAGCTCATACAGCTCTGCCAGGACCCAGATGGGACCATCACCAGGGAGAAGGGCACCTTTTAAAGCCTTTTTACCTCTAGGGCATTTCAAACCCCTCTTCTCTCCCTCTCTCCCAAGCTCTCAGCTCTCCTGAACATCACCAAGCAGTGGCTCCCTGGGCCGATCCGGTATTTCCATGTTTCATTTTTCTTCTCACTGATCACGTCCCTGCTGTCATCTCCCCCAGGGAGTCTTTCATGTTCACCAAATCTGGCTTTGGCACATCCACCCCTCCACTGCCCTCACCTCCAACCTGCACAAATGCCCAGGAACATCCAAGGACACAGTGCACGTAATGGATGATCTCAGGGTGTCGAGAATTTTGTCATGGTCTTCTACAGTGGATGTCAAAGCTCAAGAGGGACTTTGGACAAGGGCATGGAGTGACAGCATAAGGGGGGAATTGCTTCCCATTGCCAGAGGGCAGGGTTAGATGGGATAGTGGGAAGGAATTCTTTCCTGTGATGGTGGGCAGGCCCTGGCACGGGGTGCCCAGAGAAGCTGTGGCTGCCCCATCCCTGGGAGTGTCCAAGGTCAGGTCCAGCAACCTGGGCTAGTGAAAAGTCTCCCTGCCCATGGCAGGGGTTTGGAACGAGATAGTCCTTAAGGTTAAGGTCCCTTCCAGCCCAAACCATTCTGGGATTCTATGAACACCTCTGTGCAGGAGGCACCAAGTGGCCTCTGTAAATTAGGGATCCATGGATCAGGACTTGCTCTACTATATCCTTCAGGATACTGTGCTGTCACCAAGGCAGTGACAGTTTTCCAGCAGCACTGAGGCAGAGGTGGGTCACAACCATCCCAAACCCTGGGAGCATCCCTGCCAATGTCCCACTCCCAGGGCCTTGCAGGCAGGGGAGTCTGCCCAGCTTGGAGAAGGGCTGGAAAATGTTTAATTAGGAAACATTAAAGAAGCCCATCTTGTCTGTACTAGTTTTAGAGGTACTGTATTAGTTTGGTGTGGTGAAAATGTCCTGATGTGTGATGGGTTTAATTCCTACCTCAATCCTCTAGACAGCCATAAGGGACAAGGTATTTCTGGAGCCCCTTTGCTTTCTGAGTTCTCTGGGCAAGACGGAGATTAAACCCCCTGACAACAGAGAAATCCCATGGGATGCTGATAAAAGACTGCTTATAAACCCAAGCCATTCATTATCCTTCTTCAGAGGTATATGAGTAATTAAAACCAGCTCTAATTAGGAAGGAAATTGTTGTATTTTAGACAAAGTTTTCTATAAATCTGTATCTGAAGGGCAAAATGCTGCTGCTGCAATAAAAGAAGGAATTGTGCTTTCCTTCCAAATTAAGCATTTGTGGAGAGAACTGAATTCCCCCTGTGCTGCTCACCAGTGTGTGTGAGCACTTCCAGGGCCTGGCCCCTTGCCCAGCCTGTCCATACACACGGAGCCTGATGGACCAGGATTTTTCCTGCACCAGTGAGCCTCAGGTCTCCAGTATTTCCTTCCCTCTCCCTTTTTTGCCAGCATTGCAGTCTCTGCTGCATTGCTCCCCATCCCTGGACAAAGTCAAGACAAGTGCCCAACTCCCTTTTTCCTGGAATCAGGATGGCTTGGGTTAGGAGGGACCACTGAATTCTTCACTTGAGCATCTCCCCACTGTGCCCCATCACCCTGATGCTGCTCAGCTTCCCCACCACGAAGGTCCTTCCTTCCACCAGCATCCCCTCCACTGTCCCCATCCCCTCCACTGTCCCTGTCTCCCTTGCTGTCTCCATCCCCCCTCAGCTCAGGAGCTTCTCCAAGGTCTCCTGTAATGCCTTCACTGCCCTTCAGGCCCCTCCATCCCCTCTTGTCCATCCCAACTGCACAAAGACCCAGCTCCTGCCATGTCCCACCTCTCTGGCAGCCAACTGTCAGAATACTGGGAATATTTGGGGCATAGTACCACTGGTACCAGCAGTCCCAGTTCACAGGGCTCCAGCAGCACAAGCAAGTCAGAACAAGCAAGATGAAGCTACTGATGCTGTTTTGGGGACACCCCCAGCCCCTCCTGCAGCAGGAAGGATGCACGGAGGGACAGGAGGAGCTCCCCACATCTCCAGCCGCATCCTGCCTTTCCCTGGGTGCTGCTCCTGCCCTCCCTGGGTGTGATATGCCAGCTGCCATTCCCACCAGGCACAGTGGGACACTGCTGAGCCACGTGTCTCTCATTGCAGGTGACTCTGCACACCGGACTGCCCGTCCCCGAATTCTACGCTTCGCGCTCGGCCATGCCGTGAGGATGCTCCCGGAGCCGGCTGCCTCTTCTTGGGATGAGAGGAGCCAGCCTGTTCCCTCCTGCAGGACAAGGCTGGCCACCCAGGCCCTGGGTCCCTGCCCAGCTGCCAGGTCCCTGCCCAGCTGCCAGGTGGCCTCTGGCCGGACACGGGGAAGGAGAGCGGGAAGGAAGCCCCCGGCTTTTGGCCGCCTCCGCTCTCCGGCCTCCGCACGGTCCTGTGTGTGTGCGCTTTGCTCTTTAGCTCTTTCTGGCTGATGAAGTACTTAGGTAGCCTGAGCTGTTCTCCTGTGTCCGCTTTTAGGTTTGGTTTTACTGATTTGAGTTGGGGTTTTTGGGGGGCAGTTCCGTCTTGTTCCGCAGAGGGCCTTCCCCTCCTGTGGGGCTGGACAGAGGGACCCCCACCACGGGAAAGCTTCTGCCCCTGCCAGCCCAGTTACTTTGCAGGATATTTCTTTCCCCTGTGGCCTTTCTTGCAGAGCACCCTCGGTCACGTGTAGAGGTGGGTCCTGGATTACCAGTCAGTCTCCATGTCCTTACCAAAACACCCAACTCTGTCCCATGTCCCCTTAAGGCGTTTCTGGGGCGCAGCAGTGGGGCAGGGGGGTGGCCACCCTATTCCCGGGTGCTCCAGGTGCTGGCAGGTCCTTGGTTCAATGCCAGGTGCCCACGTGGGGATCTTCCCTGGCTGCCCACACCCTGGTGCCAGCACACATGCCACAGCCATAGGCCGGAGAGCCCTCACCCGGCTCTTTGGAGATTAGTGTTTATTTTTTTATAGTTGCCATATAAAGCCTAGCCTTAAATTGAACTTATAGTGTCCTTCCAATCACCAGAGAATCCGTTCTGCAGTGAGGGTCTGACGGGAAGCCCAGGGATGGGGTTGGGATGGGATGGGATGGGGAGGAAGGAGAGCTGGCCACAGCCCTGCCACGCACTCAGGAATATTCTCCTGCTGTCCTGCCTGCACCTGCTGCCGGCAGCAGTTCCTGGCAGACTCCACTCCCTACTTGACTTTCTGGTAATTCAGAGGCAGGAGAGGACTGGGAGGTTGTGGGTGCCATGCCTGGTGCCAGCCCCCATTCCTGAGCCGAGGGCACCTGCATGCTCACATCCCCACGCTTCGCTTTCCGGTCCCTCGCTGGCTCCCAGCGTGGCTGGTGGAGCCAGGACAGGCAGTGGGATCACTGCCCAGTGGGTGCCAGCATTCTCAGCCTGGCCGGAGAACCACAGCTCCTCGCTCCAGGGCCGGCTGGGATGCAATGGGAATCCCGGCCCAGCAGAAAGACAAGTGTAAATAGCCCATTCCCTACCAGCGTGCCCTCCTCTAGGACGATCCCATTGGTTCCCTCGTTGCTGTGGCATTAAGTTTTCCTAATTTATTGGATGGGTGCTATCTCGTTGACTCACACCGAGGAGTTCCTCTCAGCTGCAGGAGAGCCGTGTTGCGGGACAACGCCGAGCAGCTCCTTGGTGCATCCCGGAGGAGCCCCCGTGGCCGGCTCACCCGGGGCTCCTCTCCAGCCGTTACCCCCCATTCTTTAGGATGTTCATGGTGCTTCTTAGACCCCCAGTGATTGTAAGACGTCGTCCCCCCGTCCCGCGATGGTAGCTGCACTCAGCCGCTGTACTGATGAGAAGTGTCATGTTTGCTGTTCTAATAAAGGACTTTTATGAGAGAAGGGCAGAGCTTCCCAGAGTGTCCCTGCACCACCACAGCCCCAGGATTCATTTCCCATCTCATTCCTCATGGTGGACATCCCTCATTGTCCCTGCCAGGAGGCAGCAGCAGGGAATAGACAGAAGTCAGTCCACGGGAGGGAGGGGCGCATGGAATCCAGTTCAAGAAGAAATTCCTGATGGTGAGAGTGGGCAGGCCCTGGCACAGGTTGGGCAGAGAAGCTGTGGCTGCCCCATCCCTGGGAGTGTTCCAGGCCAGGTTGGACAGGGCTTGGAGCAACCTGGGATGGTGGAAGGTGTCCCTGTCCACAGCAGGGGGTTGGAATGAGGTGGTCCTTAAAGTCCCTTCCAACCCAAACCATTCTGGGATTCTGTGGAACCCAGTGCTGCAACAGCACCATGAGATGGCCAAGGGGAAGGTTTCATGCCACTGTGTCCCTTTCCCTGGCATGGCAGCTCCCCTTCCTGCAGCAGTGCCACAGCTGGTGAGGCAGCAGCACACATAGACAGCAAGGACAGGAGCCTTAATTTATCACCCTGTGACCAGGAGATGCCCCAGGAGGGAGACAGGTCATTCCAAACGCCATGTTACACCCCTGTGTAACACATGGAACCCCAAATTCAGTAGGCCCATGTCCCACCCAGCCTTTTCTTAAACCTTCACAGAGCAAACTACATCCCTTCTTCATGTTCCTGAGAAGCAGTGACAGTTCCCCATTCCCAGGGTAGATGCTGAGCTGGGGCAGTGGGAGAGGGGAGGGTGCAGCCCCCAGCCCCAGTGACACAGGGGCACCCAGGGCTCTCTGCTCTGTCTGCAGCCCATCAGCAGGGAAGTCTGGAGGGCTGAGGGATATAAGGAAGGAGGGATGGAATCCTACAGGAGGAAAACATTACCAAAGCTGGATACAGAACAGCATCTCCCCAGGGAGGTGAAACAGAGGCAAAATGCTAAGGGATGAGTGGTAGTGGGGCCATTTCAGTTCTCCCAGTTCTCCCAGGGGCATGAGAAGGGCTTGCTGCTGGAGTATCAGTGCTTGCTCTGTTTTGTTGGAGTGCCTCAGGAGAGGTTTTCAATGTGCAGCCTCTGAGCTCACCATGGGCTCAAGTCCAGGCCTAAAGAAGAAAATGCTAATGCATTAAGTGCATCTCAGAAGGATGTTTGTCCCTCCCAGAGCAGGAACGTGCCCAGGACACCGGAGATACAGGAAACTGCATCCTCTCTGCAGCGTGTAAAACCAGCCTGGGAGTGATGGACAGCACAGGGAACAGCCCAGGGCCAGAGGATCTGGTGCAATAGGACAAGGAGCAACGGGTTTACCCTGACAGAGGGGAGATTTAGATGAGATACTGAGAAGAAATTGTTGCCTGTGAGGGTGGGCAGGCCCTGGCACAAGTGCCCAGAGAAGCTGTGGCTGCCCCATCCCTGGAAATCCAAGGTCAGGTTGGATGGGGCTTGGAGCAATCTGGGCTGGTGGGGAGTGTCCCTGCCTATGGCAGGGAGTGGAATGGGATGGACTTTAAGATCTCTTCCAACTCAAACCATTCTGCATGATTCTATTATCACCCAAGTGGAAGCCTGGACACACTTCTAATCTAATCTATCCCTGCCCTCTGGCAGTGGGAAGCCATTTCCCCATATCCTGTCATGGCAAGTTCTAGTCCAAAGTCCCTCTCCACCTCTCTTGGAGTCACTTTAGATACTTGGAAGAGTCTCTAAGTCTCCCCAGGCAGTCAGCAATAGGACAAGGGGGCACGGGCTCAAGCTCTGCCAGGGGAAATTGAAGGTGGAGAGCAGAAAAAA